>ML681979.1:62328073-62352258 GCA_007922195.1 Podocnemis expansa | reverse complement strand
AGCCCCACTGGGGCTGGAGCTGGGCAGGGGATGCTTTTCCCTGTGCCCGGCTCAGACTGCTGGAGCCTGGCAGGGGATTGGCTGTGGCAGTGGCCATTTTACATGGCCATCTTGCCACACTTCCCATAGTGCCCCCTCCCCCCCAGTTCGAATTGGAGTTTCTGGTGTGGCCATGTCAATTCAAATTTACTGAATTCGGATTAATAATTATTAATTCTAGTTGACTAATTCAAATTCAGTCATTTGAATTGAAATGCTAAGTTTAGACATAGCCTATGGGAACAGACAGACAGCAATATATATTCCCTTAGATCTACTCGCCATTCCTACCTACTCACTTAACTTATCTCTCACTGTATCGCTATGTGAAATCTGGACCTATTGAGCATTTTTCACAGTTCAAAAGAAATAAGGTACTGTGCAGTGAAAGAAAAGGGAGATGGTCCAGGATGATGCTAATAATATCTTACATAGTTGTAAGATGTAAATGATTAATCATCTTTAAGAGTTGCATATAGAGAATTCTCTTCTTCTATCCCAATAATGCAGACACCACAAATTCAGAAAATACAAGAAGCTACTGACCCAGCAGCATGACACAAACATGTAAAAGTTAAAGTGAAGAAAACCATCTGTAGATTCTTACTGATCTGCCGCTTATCATACTGAGACCTCAGGGTCCCCCGTGTACAGCAGCAGCATTAATTACAGCACATTCTGTGTAAGCTCCTGGAATCTTGGGACCCATACTGTATATTATACCATAATATTTCCTCTAAAATCAGGTCCCTTTGTGTCTACAAGGAGTGGAGGTAGTGATATCTGTATTTGCAAGAAAGCAGTAAGATAGATTGTGACCCATCCGTGCCTAGTGCAGGTCACTTGAAAATGCCAAGGGCAGGATAGGCTGCAAAAGGGGAGCAGATTCTTCCAAATTGTTGGCTAACACTGCAGTTAGATCCATTAACTAGTCTCAAACAATTCTTCTGGTTCCTCACACAGGTTATCAAGAAGCTACAACAATAAACATACAGCCTCTTATTGCAGTCTCTGGCCCCCCAGTTAGCAACTAGGTCTAGTAGAAAGGTAAGGTATTAAAATTCTATTCTGTTTATTAAAAACATCCTCATGATTGCCAAAGGATCAGCCACATCACCAGATCAATATAGGTTTGGATCTTACCCATGTTGGCATGCCAATCCTTTAGGCTATGTCTACACTTAAGAAGGTTAATTTGAATTAACTTAATTTGAACTAATTAATTCAAGCTAATAGTGATTAGTTCAAATTAATTAGTTCAAATTAACATGGCCACACTAGAAAAACTCACATGTCCATGGACAGGACTTGCTAGTTCAAATCAGGGAAGGGGCACCATGGGAGGTGTGGCAAAATGGCCCCCAAGAAGGGCCATGCCCACACCCAATATATAGAAAGAGGAAGGCACCCTGGGAGGAAAGTCAAAAAGTGTTAATTTGAATTAATGGTTAGTTCAAATTAACACAGCTACATTGGGTTAATTCAAGCTAATAAATTTGAATTAACCCTTACTTTGAAGTTAAGCAAGATTTTATAACTTCTAAGTAAGCTTTCAGTAATTCAGATTTAGGAATTCTTTGGTTTGAATTAATGAAAGCCAGTGTAGCCATGCATTAATTTAAACCAAATTAATCCTCATTAATTCAAATTAAATTGTACCTGGAGATATATCCTTAGTAACTAAAACTAAAGGTTTATTGTGAAAGGGAAGAAACAAACAATAAAAGAGATATTAAGTGATCAAAGCAATCAGATACATACAAAGGACTTCAAAGTCCATATCTATCAGATTCTCATCAGTATTGTGGGGTTTGCAGGATTGTAGATTTCCTTCTGAGTAGAGCTGCTATCTGGATAGATCTAAATCCTTTGTTTCACAGCTTCAGTTGTCAATGAGTTAATCCAGAGATAGGAAGCAGGAATGAAGACAACATGGAGATGGTAAAGCTGCGCTTTATATGTGGTCTGCCATGCGGTTTGTTTCAAAGCAAGCACATGGGCAAGGAAAGGCACTGCAGTCCCACTGACCACAAGCATGTACTTACATGTTCTCATGACTCATAGGTACCCTCCTGACTTCTTTCCATGAGTCATTGCAAAATTAAGGTCCTTTGAGAGTTATAAATTCACCACCATACACTATTGCTGGCCATGTGGTGTATGCACAGCTACACTTCGATGTGAAAGGCAGGTTGAATTCACACTGTGGTGTGTATACATATGTCAGTGAAAGGCTCTAGAAGAGGCATTGCAGCAAGGAAAGACTTGAGCAGTTCCTCACTGCTGGAGCTTTTTACTGCAATGGAGGCAACAGGACACTGCCTGACTAGAAATAGCAGTGTAGACAGGGAAGCATGGCTTAGGTGAATAGAAAGACATGTAAGGTGTGTGTATGGGTACATACCCCCATCCTTAAGGCATGTCTTTACATCAAAAGAAGTATGAACACCTCCAATGGTGTATGAGACAATATGCCACTTGTTTCAAAGACCTCTAAGTTCACACAGTGCGCAGAATAGTTTCTTCAGAGTGGGAGGTGGTCTATGGCAATGGACCCACCATTGTAAATCGGCCATAGATTCACTATGAAGGTGCAACTTAGGAGCTTAGAGTATTATTCATGAAATCCTGAACTCCCAGTTTTGGTACAGGTACCATTGGTTTAGAACCAGTGAACTAGTTCATTTAAAAGTTTAGAGCCTATTTTTTGGTGATGTCTTTCCTATTTCAGATCTGCTGTATGGTGCTCTACCACACAAGCTGAGTCAATCAGATACCTTTATTTAATGTATATATAGTATTTTTAAACAAAAACACACTGTGCACATGTTTTGCTGCATTACTTCATCATCTTGTTGGTTCTTCTGTCCAGTCCTACTTATAACCTTAGTCCCAGAGATTTTATTTTGTCCCTAGTTTTGTTATGTTTTGTTTAGAAGACTTTCAGGTCTTCTTAGCATGTCTATATGGTACCTGGCACATGTAAGTGTTCACTAAAATAATAATCATGTAGAGTATATTGGGCCTAATTTCGGGGTCTACTATAGCAGCTTTCAGTCAGTGTCTGTGGGCACAATTGTTCTAAAGCTAGCACATATGGCTAATATAGGATTTCCTCCTGCATACACAAATCCTTTAAAGATCTCTTTTGGAGCTCCTCCTTGTATGGCTAAGGTGTGTCTATTCCCTGTGTGACCGGATGGGCTTACCGTGAACTGAAGGAGTTAAGCCTACTCTATGGGCATTGGACGGCCCCCTCCCCATACTCAGTTGGGCATGCTTCAACTGCTGCTCTGGCATAAAAAGAGCAACCCAGTTCAGGGCTGACAACCAAGGAAGGAGATATGTGGGAGGCTTCAAGCCAGGAGCCACTGCAGCCCTGATTGTGGGAGCCAGGAGACCTTGACAAAGACTGGCTGCCCTTCATTGGCTGCCCTGAGCCAGATGCCCCAAGGAGCTACCGTCATCAGTTGCCCCACGACCCAGGGCAGACGTGGACTGTAGCTGCACAGACAGGGGAACCTAGATATCCAGATGCTTGAGGGATGGCCCCATCAATGACTGGGTAGGAAGCAGCTCAGGGGGCTTGCGTGGTGTCACTGAAGGGTGGAGAGAGACAGCAGTCAGTGTGTTTCAGGAGGATCTATGCTGACTTGGTATTGGACTACCCTGACAGTGATAAACCTGGGGCTCCAAGTGTGGAGCACAGACAGATAACTGTAACCCTGTGTAATGGACATTGTGACCAATGTCCATCAAGACTCCATATTGTCAGTTTGGACTTTCTGCTTAAACAATGTACATCATTTTGGATACTTGATGAAATCTGGTTTAGGTATATGCTGTATATGTTCTTTTAAATGTGTGAACAAGCTGTGTGAATGAAGGGCGTGTGTGTGAAAAGGCCAGTCTCAACTGCCAGCCTGTCCTGGGGAACCATAAGTACCATCTAACTGGTTGAACAATGCAGACATCTCATTAAAGCAAACAGAAGGAGCCACCCCAGAAAGAAAAGAATAAAATACAATCAAGTCTGCAAGTGACTGGTGACCAATGATCTCCCAGGAACCCTGAGGCTACATGACACAGCAAATCCCATAGACTTACATGAAGGCCTGCAAGTATAAAAGATGGGTGAGAGCATGAAAACTTTGGGGTCTCATTCTGCAACTGACATCTTGGAGCATCGGATCATGACCGACAGAGGCCTGGCTCCCTCCTTGTGCCCAGCCTAGTTGGCCACTAGGCTGGCTCAAGCAACACATGAAAGGACTGGTAATTACATCACACCAGCTTGCAGAACTGTGTGTGTGTGTGTGTGTGTGTGTGCTTTTTGCTATCCTTACTTATTTACAATAAATGTGGCATATTGCCTTGTCCCCCTGAATAAGATCCTGCTAGTCTTTTCTTTTTACTAGGGGGCGCTCTCCTGGGTGCCCTTTTTGGTATAACACAAGGAACAAGTAGGTCTGAGCGCCATACCCCAGGCCCAACTCCTCAACAGGGGCCCCCTACTACCTTAAAGGGCTGCCAGGACACACTGCACTGACCCAAGGACAACCAGCTGCTAGGCCATGCAGCCCTATTGTTAGAGGCAGCCAATAGGGCTCCGATCTGCAGGATTCAGGATTGAGGAAACCCAGTCCAATAGATTGTTCCTCTCATCACTCTCTCAAACTTCCCTAACAGGGGGCGATGGGGAGGGCTTACCCTGCAATACCCGCACAGTCCCAGCTGCTGAAATGAGCCCTGGGTTGGCAGCTAGCACAGCTTTCAACAGCCGAGAGGCTGGGGCCAAGCTTGAGTAGAAATGATCCCAGGATAGTTGGGCGATGATAGCTAAAGTTTCCTCCTTTATGTTTCTCTGCTTCTAGCTGCAGCCAGTGCTATTTTAGGGCAGCTAAGAACGTGCTCTGTTTTTATTTATGCACAAGCCTTCTGTCAACATTAAAATGAAAATATGTTTATTGTTATTATTTGCAAAATTCTTGAAGAGGAGAAGCTTCAAAAATACAAGTCTATTTTAATATTCATTATGTTGACTACTCCCTTTACCAGGCCAGTAGGGAACCATAGCAACTCTAGGCAAAGCTGTTTGAATCTAATATCTATTCAAAACCATATTTAAGTCCTCTGTAGGATAGTCCTTTCCTACCACTACATTTTAGGATTAGGATTTACAATTATAAGGATTTTCTCACATGAAAGGAGTTTCACTTGATTGAATAGCTATTTATTACAGAACACTTAATAACACTTTTCAGCTGATAAGTGATCAACAGACAACTCTCTTTACCACCTGCATTCTCAAACGTGCATGCTTGTGTCTGTCCTCAAATCCAAATGAGCAACAGTGATGTATAGAAGGGTCTTGAGGTTTAAAAAGAAAGCATGCTGCATTAATGGAGTTTGTTGCTGTCCTGTATATTCCACGGGAGGGTTATACAATTTATCTTAATAGATAGATCCTCTTTTAAATGAACTATTTTAAATAATATCTGGGCCTTTGGTTTTTCTCTGAGACATCTCTAGATCCTGGTTTAGAGATTCATTAGCTTCCCTTTTTCACTCAGACACTAGAATAGAAGTCTGAGTATTTAGGCAGTATGGACTGTGCATTAAATTTAAGTCTGAAGTCTGTACAAACTACATAAGGGACTCTACTATTGATTTCTGCACATGGAACGACTACAAAATTGGTCTGTGAGCTACTTTATTACTCTAGCCCTTGATTTGCTCTGCCACTTTTTTTGTTTCTTTCCCCTACATTTTATGTGGTCCTTTCTTGGCTTACCAAACCATATTCCATAAGTCTCTCTCTCCCTTCCTCCCCATGCTCTTTCAGACATTGGTGTAGTGTTTTAGGAATAAGACTTTACAGTATGATCTTTGTTCAGGTAGCATCACTTGTCTAGATATTTAATGCTTGATATTATCTGTCTTTGATTTTCTGCAGAGCAGAGGAATCTGCAGGCCTGTCCTATACTGAATTTTTTATATCTACATTTATGGGAAGACTGTGTACAATTATATAGGATGGATCTAATCGCATTTTATGTAAATTACTCTAGATCCCCATAGGCCAGACCCTTGGCTGAAATTTAGTCCCCTTTGTACCACTCCGGCAGCACAAAGAAGAGGTGAAATGATTTAAAAGGACAGTTAAGTATTCACTTGCAGAAGAATCCACTGCTGGTGTAAAGTTTGTATATTCAGTTTTACACTATCCACTCACCACTTTGCACAGAGAACTCTGAGGTATACCAAGCTGGGGACTGGTGAAAACATGCTCCCAAAGATTATTTCTACTAAAACATAGATGAGCTCTTTGGTTTGAAGGGAAGAATAGGATCATTGACCCATAGAATTTGAAATAAAATTATCCTTTCTATAATTTAAACTGATCCTCTCTCTCTCTCTCTCGCTCGCTCGCTCGCTCGCTCGCTAGCTCTATTTTTGCCATTCTGCCAAATCCTATAGCAGGAATAGTATTAAATACTGTTGGCTGTTTTAAAACACTTGTCAAAAGATTCACATGTTGTATAAATTCTATAGATATTTCCATAAATGTAGAGCTAGTAAGTTTTTCCAGTGAAAGACGTATTTGAAACAAGAAGACCAAATTCTGCTCTCAGTTACATATATGAAAGTTTCAAGTTGCAGCTGGGGAGGTCAAGGATGGATATTAGGAAAAACTTTCTTACTAGGAGGGTGGTAAAGCACTGGAATGGGCTACCTAGGGAGGTGGTGGAATCTCAGTCTGGAGATGTTTAAGGCCCGTCTGGATAAAACTCTGGCTGGGATAATTTAGTGGGAGTGGTCCTGCTTTTTTTGGCAGGGAGTTGGACTAGATGATCTCACGAGGTCCCTTCCAATGCTATGGTTCTATGATTCTATGAAACCCTAATGCCTTCAGTAAGCCTAGAGGGTGCTTGTGTAGTTCAACCCTCTGCGGCACAAATCAGTTATGTAACAGACTAACAGGATGTAATTGGAATCTCATCAGTGAATCAATATTGTAAGGAATTGTAACTAGTCAGGAAAACAGCTAGAGCAATAGAATAAATCTATTCCTGGGCTCTATACAACAGGAAGGGGATCCCATTGTAGCAGTAGCTTAATACAGTAACTGATTCCAATACGGCATTGCTATCAGAAACCAGTATAAGAAAAAGTGATCATATCCAAAAAGAGAAACACATGAAGTGGGATAAAATTATAAGCTACAATAGGAGAGATGGGTGGATGAGTTAGAGGGATAGGTGAGCTAATGAACTGTCTGAGAAGGCTTTGATCACAAAACTACTGTCCCTCAGGGGCTGCTTCCAGCAGGGCACTGAGGGATTAGGCTGTTGAAGGGAACATGTTCTAGGGAAGGTATGGTAGGGTTCAAGTCTTTCTTGGGGAGAAGCTGTCCTGTGGAGAAGGGCATGCGTCTAGGCCTGTTGTGCACAGGTGTTCCTCTTTGCAATAGTAAGAACTCAAGATATTTTTCCAACTCATACCCTTCAGGGGATAAATTGACTAAGATTATATGCTTGTCTCTTTTATCTCCTTTACACCACAGAGAGAATTAGCTAGAGAAGGTGGATGGAAGTTACTATTGATACTAGAATTATGACAGCATCTAGAAGCCCCGGCCACGGACCAGGATCCTATTGCCCTAGGTTCTGTAAAAACAGAAGAAAAAGACGGTCCCTGCCTCAAAAGTTAATTCCTTTTTTCACTATGAAGAGTATATTTAAGTAACTTCTTTCCCTCACTCCATGGATGAAGCTACTGAGTAGTATCATTACTTCCTTTTCTTTCACTAGTGGAAACAGTTTTGGGGGATATAAAGAGAGAGGGAAACTGGAGCCAAGCAAGCTGATGACCCTGCCCTAGTTGATCTAACTCAACAATGAGTCTGATACTGTTTAATGTTGGAGAGAAAAATATCCATGAATCAAATATTGTCCAGGGAGGCTCATACAACTGAATAATTATTTATGTAATTATACAAATTGTTAATCTGATTCATCTACCCCTGTCAGTTTGCAGTTTATGGCTTCCCAAGAAACTGATTAGGTAAATATCTACAATACAGCAGATTAGCAATGTTTTTTCAATTTGTGGGCAGCTCACTGGTATACAAATGAATTTTCATATTAGAAAAAGCAATATAAAATTTTGTATAAGTGTTTAGGTCTGTGTGGCTGCTTGTTTGTTTGCCTGAAAACTAATGTCTTTAAGATATACATGTAAATAAAGAACAAAGAGACTGTTTGTTACTTTTGCCTACCCACAATCAGATAAGTTTTCTTTATTCCTGTAAGAAGAAAGATGTGGTTAAAATATTTTGAGGTGTAATGGTGTTTTGATATAAGAATATACAAATGAAGGAAAGCTCTAACTTCTAGTCAAGCCAGCTGACAGAGCAAGGTCAAGGAACTAGTTTGGAGCAGCAAGGAGTGGGAGGTAAAGGGTGATGTGAGAAAGAAATGCTAAAAGGCCATAAAAGTGACCATGGCCAAAATATAAGCTTGCTTTTTACCCCTCCCATGTGGTAGAAGAGAGGTGATACTAAAGCCCCTACAGTCAAGACCCTCCAAACCTGAATATGACCATAAATTCGGAGAGGTAGTACTAAGGGCAGGTGCGTCAGGCATAATTAAGCCTACCAAGAAGGTGGACATACTGTGCTATGGTTCAGGGGAAGGTGATTTTATTGGCATATAGAGCTGTGGTTATGAGGAGGAAGCTCTACGTGCATAGAGAGCTATGATTTTATGCTTTCTTATTAGCCCCAATGGACTCATCACATCATCTGCACTTTGGACTCTGACCTGCAGCTCTCTGTCTGGGAATGTCTGGGAATGGAGAGTGATGAGGGAGGGGAGCTGGTATTCAAATTCATTTCAGTGGAATAATAAAATGAAACCTACCTTAAACATACATTTTTTATTGGTGCTTTCAATAATTAATTAGTCATAATCATTTCAGCTAGCCTGTTGATAGATACTCTGCTTTGGATTTTTCTGTTTGTGACAGGCACCAAAGGATATTCTAGTGCTTTGCTTTTTTATTTCAAAATAATTGAAGTTTCTAAATCTCAATAATTTTGTCATTGTTAAAGGAAGGGTAGGGGAATTATTTATAATATGTCCATTTTCTTAAATGACAGACAGGTTATGGCCCCGAAGGAGCTTCATAGTTGAAATGAGCTAGTATGTCGCTCCTATACATTTTCATTGCTAAGGATTTTGGTGGGATAGAGAAGTTCTGCAACTTAATACTCTAAAGGCTAAATTTTGGCTCTTCCTGTCAATGTAGAATCAGGGGGTGGGGTCTAAATTAGCATGACAACAGTTGCTGCTGCTGAAGAAATTATTCCTGTGGACAATGAGAAGCAAAATTCTTCTATGAGGTCTGGGTCTTGCACACTGGAGGAAAAACAATTATATCCTTGTACCTACAGCTCTAGTTCATTTCCCCGTGAAGAAAGCCACTCTTCTACCCCAATCTAATCATATGACTCCTAGGCATTTATGATCACTGGTGGCACTATGTATCCTTTTGGACTTTGACACCGTCACCAGCAAGCAATAACTGGTGTCCAAGCAGAAAACTCTTTTGAAGAAGTCAGTGGCAGGGCTTTACTGTGAATGAAACAATAACTACAAGAAAGGATTGTGTAGTCCAGACCTACAAATAATAAAACTATTATGCTGTTTTCTGCAACTTACGAAACCTTAACAGTTTATTCTATGACACTAAGTGAAATGTTAAAACACTGACAAGTTTAACCATAGAAAATGGTTATAATTGGATTTTCTCTCATCCCTCAGATAGAGACAGACACCCTCATGATCTCGATCAAGCATTCTTAAAACTACAGTACCCAGCTCTGGAGGTGAAGAAACAGATTGACAGAGCCAGGCGGGTACCCCAAAATCAACTACTACAGAAGCTCAAGAAAGAAAACAAAAGAAAGCCTCTAGTCATCACCTCAAACCCTCAAGTCAGACCTCTACCGCACATCCTCAGGGACCTACAGCCTATTCTACAAGACAATCACTCTCTCTTGGGAGACAGACCTCTTCTCCTTACAGACAGCCCCACCCTTAAGTGGATACTTACAGACCTAACAGGAGCATTAAAACAAGTACATATCCTTGCAACAAACCATGCTGCCAACTTTGCCGACATATCTGCATAAAAAACTCTATTATAGGACCTAATAAAACCAGCTACTCCATCAAAGGCTCATTCACCTGCTCATCTACCAATGTGATTTATGTTATCACGTGCCAGAAATACCCCTCTGCCTTATATATTGGACCAACAGGAGAGTCTCTGTGCAAAAGAATAAATGGGCACAAATCAGACATCAGAAATCACAACATTCTAAACCAGTGGGTCAGCATTTCAATCTTTCTGCTCACTCCATTAATCATTTGCTAATTGTGGTGCTCAGACAGATGAATACCAGATCAAGGCTTCAAAGAGAAGCTGCTGAGAGCTAATTTATTTGCAAATTCAATTGCATTGCTTCAGGATCTAATAGGAACTTTGGATTTTTTTCTTATTACAACATGTGATTTGACCTCATCTTTCTCTATGTGCTATATTCCCTAGTATTTGAATCTTTACAATTGTTTTGATTTGCTGTTACAGTGTGACTTGTTCCCATGACTTATACTTCCCTTCCTTTATTTCCTCCCATTCAGTAAGTTCCCCCATCTTCAAAGCATCTGGGATTTTTCTCCCATGGAAGCTCAAGCAATAAATGAATTTGTTAGTCTTTAAGTGCCAAAGGACTGTTTGTTTGTTTTTCATAGAAAATGGTTAATTTTTTCCTTCCTCCCAAAATAGTTTTGTTGACATATAAAAGAACAGGCAGTGGAGGTTTAATGTATTTATTTCTCAGGGTAGATAACCAAGGCCTGGGTAATTTCAATGGCAGTCAACAGGAGTTATGCAAGCTATGCAAAGTAGTTTCTATAACTTAAGTCAATTTCCTGAATCCTCTTCTGCACACCATCTCCACTATGCTGCGGCAATGAGAAATTTATACCTGTTAAGACAGCACAATGCTTTTTGGGGAGGTGGCTTTATTGCATTGACTTCCAGATTGATTTGGGTCTTCACTTCTGCTCTGTCAGTCTGGATAAATTGATCTGATGGAAGCAAATTTGCCAGGTTAAGTGAAGACATACCCCTCATCACACTACAGGAAAAACAAGGAGAAAAAACTTCAAACCTTAACTAAAAGATTCTTCTGTGAGAAACATGGAAATAATTTTGTTACTCCTCATACCTGACTTTGCTCAAACTGAGAGGTTCCCTTTCCTTGTCATTGTACTGAACATTCCCCACCTTGCAGATATCACTATGATGATTGGAGACTCCTCTAGTAGTGCATCAATGAGATCTCATTCATAGTCCATGTAAGAGACAGAAATTGAGGGCAGAATTTGAACTTAGCTCTGAGCAACAGGCACAGCAGTGCATGTTAGTACTAAGCCACTACACAAGACAAGAATGGTAACATCTTCATAAAGTACATCCTTTGAATGGAAGAAAATAAATTTTAAATCTTGTCAACATTTGATACTTCACTATGATAAGTGGTTAGTAGACAAGAAATCCTCCAATATTAGTACTTTTCTGTACCAAACTCCTAGAAACTAAGAACATAACAAACACAGTAATCAGGGACCTAGGTGCACAACATGGGTGTACAAAAGTATTGAGAATTATTTTAAAAATCTGCAATTTAAGTTCATAGAATGAGTAAATCAAATCTGGGGTTCTGAGCAATTGCATGTATAAAGCACTCAAGTACATGTATTGGAAATATTGACTGTGACTGATTTTCCCTGGTGATTTTCCATTTGATTCCTGCTGTTTCTCCTTTGTCTTGTGCATTACTTTTAAAAATTTCATATTGCTTGATTTATTTTTGCATTGTTTAAAGAGCTGTGAAATCATTTTATATTATCTTTAAGGAATATGGTATTTCACATTCCTGCATGTAAGTCATAGGTTCTAAACAAACACAGAAATGCGTGAACCATCTGAAAATGTAAGAAAATGGAATTCAGGATGGAAAATGTGGCTGCAGTAAAGACAATACCTTATATGTCAACATTGCTACTGTATGAAGTACAGCTGTGCAAACTGCTCAGCTATAAATAGGCTATAATAAAATGTAAATATAATATAAGGGGAGGATTATTATAGGAAAAAATATAAGCTGAGGAATACTACAGAAGTAGCAATAAATGAATAAAATAGAGATGTTTAATATTCTGTGCATAGTTACCTATAACAATCAACATACTCTATGCTATTAGTGCCCTCCTCATATGTGATTTGTCTCCTTTGGCTGGTGAAGGGATTGGAACAGGTTGTATTATGCTCCAACCAACTTTAGGACTCTGCTATGGTGTGTAAAAATCACTTTGAAAGATTGGGTTCCTACTTCTAATTTTTTTTTTATTATAGGCAGATTTGCTGGTGAAATCTATGGCTAAAGTTGCTCAGTGCTTTTCATTATAAGATCCTTTGCTGAATTCTTGTAACTTTTCCAATTTTACAACATTTGAGCTGAGGTTGAACATTTCTGGAAAATTTAATTTAAAATGATTCAGCCTTTTCTAGAATCGAGTTAGGCAAAATTATATTCTTTTTTTCTCATGTTAAAAAATTGTTAAGAACCATTTTATTGAGCACTTCTAGTGCCTTTATAGTTTGGAGCAAGGGCATCATATTTAGTGGAGAGATGCTCTACTATTGGAGTGTCCTTGTGAAAACATGCCCAAATCTGACTAAGATATAAATCTTTGAAAAATTTCCATTCCCACATGCCCATTAGAAATTTATTAGAGTTTGGCATCTTAATTCACTGCTGATTCCAACTGTATTGAGCATTGCCCTTCTGCTTCCAGGGCCTGTAATGCAACTGTATTGTGCATGTGCCATCCTCACAGAGCAACTGAATAACTTAAAAATTACTTGAATAAGTTAGATGTCTTCAGCTAACCAGGGTCTGATAAAATAGATCCTAGAGTGCTCAAGGAGCTCATCAGGGAGATATCTGAGTCATTAGCAATTATCTTCCTAAAATCATGGAAAATGGGAGAGATTATGGAGGACTGGAAAAGGGTAAATATTGTGCCCATCTATAAGGACAGCTCAGGAAATTACAGAGCAGTCATCTTAATTTTAATACCCAGAAAGATAATAGAGCAAATAAATAAGCAATCATTTTGCAAACATCTAGAAGACAACAAAGTGATAAATAACAGTCAGCACTGACTTCTCAAGAACAAATCATGTCAAATCATTCTTTAACTTACTATGAGTTGATACATAACTGATTGGAAAACCATTCCAAGAGAATAATTATTGATTCATGGTCAAGCTGGAAGAATATACTGAGTGGTGTCCCACAAGCGTGAGACCTAGGTCTGATTTTGTTCAATATTTTCATCCATGATTTATATAATGGTATAGAGAGTACATTTATAAAGCCTGTGGATGATGCCAAGCTGGGAGTAGTTACAAGTGCTTTGGTGGATAGGATTAAAATTTAAAATGACCTGAAGAAACTGGATATATAACTTGAAGTAAGTATGATGAAATTCAAAAAAGGACAAATGCAGAGTACTCTTTTTAGGAAGGAACAATCAGCTGCACAAAGGCAAAATGGAAAATGACTGCCTAGCAAGGAATACTGAGGGAAGAGTTTTGGGGGTAATAGTGGAACAGAAGCTAAATATGAATTGACATTGTAGCACTGTTGCAAAAAAAGTCAACATCATTCTGGTATGCATTAGCAGCAGTGTTACAAGCAAGAAATGAGAAGTAATTTTTCTGCTGTACTCTATGCTGAACAGGACATAGCTGGAGGATTGTGTACAGGTTTGGGTCACATGTTTCAGGAAAGATGTGGGCAAACTGGAGAAACTCCAGATAAGAGCAACAAAAATTATTGAAGGTCCAGAAAACATGACTTATGAGGGAAGACAGAAATAACTGTATCTGTTAAAAAACAACTGTATTTGTTAAAAAAGATCGGTAGAGACATGATAAAAGTTTCCAAGGAGGAAGGAGAAAAATTGTTCTATTTAGTTTCTGAAGACAAGAGAAGCAATGGTCTTAAACTACAGCAAAGGCAATCTAGGTGGGAGATTAGGAAAAAACTTCCTAACTATCAGGGTAGTTAAGTACTATAATAAATTATCTGGGAAGGCTCTGGAATCTCCATTTTTGGATATTTTAAGAGGAGGTTAGGCAAACACCTGCCAGGGATGATTTAGATAATACTTAGTTCTGCCATATGTACAGGAGGCTGGACTACATGACCTCTGAAGGTCCTTTCTAGTCCTACTATTCTATGATTCTAAATACCATGCCTGGACTGCAGGTGTTAAACAGGATTTTCTATGGACTTGTTCCTCCCACCAGTTGCAGATTGTACTGTTGGAGTTGAAACAGGGCATCTGTCTCTCCTATGGTCTCAGCGCAGCAAAAAAGGCAGCTCCTTACACCAAAATGTGATGTATATCTGAGGATCTGACCTATATGTGTACCTGATTCCAATGCACATTTTACAATGGCAGCATTAATACCTAGTGCAGGACATCTATGATTTTGGAATTAACAAATTAGTATATTGCAATCAATATATCATGTATAAAAGAGTCATATGCAGAAAATTTCAGGTTGAAGAGGACTGACATCACTAAGGCTATGATATCGGCATGGACATTTTTATTAAATGTCATAGATAGGCTGTGCTCAATAAACAATAAATCACAGATTTATTGAAGCAAAAGCCTGAGACCCACCTCTCAAGGCTGAATTATTGGAATTTGTGAGAGGTCATGAAGGTCTTGTAAAATCATGGAATTTGTGACCTCCATGACCTCCATAGCCTTCTTTGAATCATAGCCTTAGACATCACACCTGCAGATTAGACGGGAACAAAATGATGAGACTCCTTTAATATTTCTTCATGTCACCTTTACAGCAGTATAGAAATGAAATAACATTCAAAAATACCAAGTAACAATTTTCATCACAGTAGCTAAAAATAATACAGCTAATAAAGTCTAAAATAAAATAATATTTTGGATCATTTTGTATAGGTTTTACTCTGCTACTGATATTAAATTAAATAGTTTTTACCATTTGTAATGTTTTTATTTCTCCTTCACCATTATTTTGTCTGCTACTCTGTCAGGACCCAAATCCTAAAATGAGGCAGATCAAACTACCCTGAGGATCTGGCCAGTCTCCTTCTACTTTTGTCTTTCCCTAATTTTCTACCTATATAGTTTTATACAAGTTTCCATCAGGCCTTTCTCATTCTCTTTAAGCTTCCACTCTCTTCTCTCTATGAGCTTCGCTTGAACTGTTATTTCAATTTCGGCACAAATTCCTGGAGTCCTTAATCATCCCTTGTACTCAGGAGATTCTCTGGTTGACTTCACTAAGAACTGCATGATTTAGCCCGATGTTTTGTGCAACCCCCCAACCCCCTTTGGTTTCTTTCCTATTTCTTTTTTCTGTCTGCAAAGCTGATTCTTTTTCTCTGCTTTGGTCTTCCTCTTCTTTCTCTTCTTTTGTTGTCCTCTCTCAGTGAGGTTTCAATTGTTTCTCTTCCTTCCCTCCTATGGCTGATCTAGATTGAGGAGAAAGATTCAAGAAGTATTTACTCTCATTTGTGTGAGATAAAGAACCAGGTATAATTGCAGAGAATGTGTTTGGTGGATGTGAAGAACCACTGCATTCACGTCAAGATTTCAATGTGATTATTTTCAATGCATTTTACCATGTCTTCCTTGTAACATGGCCATTTGGTTAGCTTGGTATATCTCATTTCTTACAGTTAGCTCTTTCTAACAATTTTGCATTACAAGATATTTATCTGAAAGGCTCCACCTTTTGCATGCTATCTCAAAGATTTAAAATGTTAAACTGTGTGATACAGAGGTTGTAAATATTTACTTGGATAAACATGAGATCAGATTCTGCCCCAGTTTCATCTGTGAAGCGCTACTGAAATTAATGTGATGCCTCAACTATTAAATGAGGGAAGTATTTGCTACAGTGAGCTGATGTATTAGAATGTGATCAGATGACATAACTGTAATGTAATTTACATAATTTGTGTCCTACACATGCATACAAGTTGAAGGACGGATAACATGGATAACAACTGGGGCAGCACAGGAAGTGGTAATGTTTGCCCTTACAAGCAGCCACCAATATCCCTTGCATTGCTCCTTTACTTTGAGAGACTCGCTATATGGACTATGAATATGGACTATGAAGAGTCCTCTTCCTGTGGGCTGCAAGTAGGTTTTAATTTCCCAATTTCTATGCAAAATAGTTTCTAAATAGCAATATTATAGCAAACTGAAAGTACTTGTGGTAATTTAGACATTTTTATGGGAGATGGTAAGTGAAAATCTCATTCTCTACAATAGTTATGAGCTCAAATATATGCTATATTATGCCTAATACAATAATTGACTCAATAATGGAAAAATCATTAGAAGAGCTAATTTCATAACTTGTTCCTATTGGGAGCAAGTAGGTTATGTGAAAGGAAGAGAGTGCAGAATGCCCTCCTCTTTACACACCTTCAGAAAGGCAGTCTTGATGCCAGTCTTTGCACTGCCTTTAAATGTTAAGTAAAGTCCAAGCCTCCTAGCATCTGGTTGGCACCAGTGGTTCAATAAGTAAGAGTTCAAAATCCTTCTACCACCCTGACCGTAAAATGTCAAATGTGATTAGAGACAAGAACCTTAATAAATGACACAGTATTACCTCCTTAGCAATGCCATGTAAAATAATAATAACCTTGCTAGAAATTAATTCTTTACATCATTATAATAATGAGGCATAAAGGTCAAAAAAGGAAGACTGGGTTTTAAATTAATATTTTCTCTGTAGTGATCAAACCATTGCTGAATCCTCTAATCTGCTCATGCTGTCAAAGCCATTATCTGCAATTATTCCTTATTCATGTGTAAACCCACCATTATCCCTGGAGATGCTGCTATTCCAATACACATTTTAAAAAGCCATATACTGTAAGATCAGCAGATTTTACCCATCTATGTGGCTATACTATATTAATACATCATTCTATTTGCAACCATCCCTTATGTTTAATTGAAAATAAAATAAGCAAGGAGTCCTGTGGCACTTTTAAAGACTAACAAAGGTATTTATTGCATGAGCTTTCATGGGAGAAAACCCCACTTCCCCAGATGCTTTGTATTATTGTTTCCTCTGTGATCAGTTCCTTTTTGACTATCAAGACGAAGTTTAATAGAGAAGTCTCCCCTTGCTGAATGTGATACTTTTTGAATTAGGAAATTTGAATAAGGAATTCTGTCACTTTAAAATAAAAAAAAAAAAAAAAAAAAAGAAAAACCATGGCCAAGATGTTAGTTTACAATTTTAGCTTATCTGTAAGTATTTTTTAAATACTTTTAAATATTGTTTATAAATAATCCACTTGCAACTGAAAGCTATTTTAATATGATTTGTTTTCCTCTTTTATTATAGGGAGATGATTATAAAAACAGAAATTGAAGACTAATGAAATCCTGCATCCACGACTGCACTGAAATCAATTGACCTATAAGACTTCATATAAGCTGAAGACCTGACCTAAGGAAGGAATTCATTGGTAAATGCAGTGTTTTCATTTGCATGTTTCTATAATCATCTCCCTGTAATAACAGAAGTGCGAAAGAGGAAAACAAATTATGTTAAAGCAGATTTCAGTTGCAAGTGGATTATAAAAAAATTTAAAAGTAATTTTAAAAAAAATACTTACAAATAGACTAAAATTTGGATCTAAACATCTCCCTGCCCCCAAAATCACAGAATTCCTTATTCAAATTTCCTGATTCAAAAAGCATGGCATTGGACATGGGGAGAATTCACTATTAAACCTTCTTTTGACAGATAAAGAGGAACTGATCGCAGAGTCCTGTTGTGCTTTTAAAGACTAATGAATATCTATTTATTTATTTATTAGTCTTTAAAAGGGCCATGAGACTACTTGTTTGGTTTGCTGAACTAGACTAACATGGCCACCCCTTTGGTACTCGATCACAGAGCTAAAAATTAAGTATCATTAAGGTACAGTTGATCATGATTTGATCACATTTTTAATGTATGAAATCCATACCAGTGATAAATTTATTCTTGGTGCTGTAACAGGACCTATTTCACAGAACTGAAGACAATTACGAGCCGAATCATCTGGGAGATAGAATTTACCTAGAAAAATGTGAATGATAATTAGGAGTTGTTTAAGAACACTGTATTAGTTGCACAAATGCACAATCCCAAAATTGAGAAAGACTTGGTTTAGAGAGGAAATGAAGGCAGATATAAAAAAATAATATGTAATAAATAGAAGGAAGGGGAAGTATACTGTAATTAATTTAAAACAGAAGTTCGGGGTGAACACTGATAAAGGAAACAAAGGCTATGTCCACCCGTACATCGATATTTCAAAATAACTTATTTTAAAATGAGTTATTTCAAAATAAAGTCCTTATATCTGTCAGCGGAGGTGGCAGCCATGATGGACACCCCATCCCACACGTAGCCCCCTGGATTATGCTCCCTGATGGGCCTCCATCTCCAGGCCATCCAGCACAAGGGGGAAGAATGTTAAGTATCAATCTCCCCATATGGCTCTCAATCTCCTGTGTGAGTTTCTTCTCCCTAGCTTTGTGTCAACAAGGAGGGGGGTGAGTTACTATCCCCCCTGAACAGTTTCTTGGCACCCCCGTCACCACGAAGGAGGGGTCATTGTCTGGGGTCCCAGTTTTATCACTGGTCCTGACCAGGATCCCACTCCTAATTGGCTATTTTTACTCTGGCTGGGCAAAATTCTATTAAAACCCCCTGTCTCAGCTAGCTTGTTGTTCTCCCACCCTTGGATGCTAAAGGGCACATCGTGACCCGGTTGGACTGATCCCCCGACTAAGACAGGGAGTACCCACCCCCGAGACCCTCTTTTTTTTTGGGGTGTACACGGATTGCTGGCCAAACGATTAAGTGCTGAAATGCTGCAGCTGGTCTGCCTCCTCACTTTGGGTTCTACTGCGGTCCTGGGACAGGTATTATAAATCGATATAGGCCTCCTACCTTCTCTTAATCATTCTACTTGGTACCATTTATATATAGTCTGTGATTGTAGCTTCTTCACCTGAGTTTTGCATAGTTTGTGTAGTTGTTATTATTTTCTCTGTATCCTGCATAATCTTTTTATGATATAGTTGTTTAAGGTCTAGCATAGTTTTGTGTTGTTAATTTGCCAGGTGTTTTGTTAGTCATTTGTATTTTGCATCCTTCTTACTGTATAGTTGTTCATTACTCTGCTTCTGCTCTAAACTGCTGGCCCCAAACTTCCCCAGTGTACACGGGGGGAGTGTGGGGGTTTATTTTTCTCTCATCTGACTTTTTTCATTCTGCCGCCCACCCTTCTTGGCTAGCAAGGAGGAATGGCTTCCAGCCATTGGTAAATACGTGTCGGCTAGGCTGGTCAGTGCCTATACCGATGTTGAGGCAGTAAAAGGCCAGAAAAGTTCTTGACTTATTATGGCCACCCTCTTGTAGGTCATTAATCCATACTGTTATTTAACTATAAGTACTTTTGTAGGTTGTAAGTGTTTTGCATAGACTTACATGCTTTATCCTGTTGTTTGGCTGGAGGTGTTTTACAGGTGCTTTATATAGACTTTCTTGCTCCACACTGTTACTTGGTTATAAGTGCTTTGCATAGGTTTTTAGCTTTATATTGTCATTTAGTTATAAGGGTTTATTTAGATTTTGCTTTATGCTATTAGTTGGTTATAAGTGTCCTATATAGATTTTTGCGTCATATTGTTAGTTGATTACAAGTGTTTTTGTATAGATCTCCTTGTTTTACACTGTTAAGTGGTTAAAGGTGTTTAAGGTGTCACTATAAAAGTAGCTTTTTTGTTTACTTGAACTGGTGTCTGTCTCATTGGTGGGTGTCGCCGGTCCATCCCAGTCACATCGCGAACCCGGGGTTCAACAATATCAAAATAAGTTAATGCAAATTAAGAAAATGTTAATTCGAATTAAGGGAAATGCTCAAAGTGAAATAGCATGTCCAAACACAGGACTTGCTATTTTGCTTGAGGAAAGGGGCACCATGGGAGTTGTGCCAACATGGCCCCCTCCCTGGGCCATGCCCCCACCCAATATAGGCTAAAAGGAAGGCACCCTGGAAAGGAGAAGGGCAAAAGTGTTATTTCAAACTAATGGTTATTTCGAAATAACACATCCAAACGACAATATTTTGAAATAACCATTTCAAAATAACAGCCGTTTCGATTTAAAGAAGGTTTAAGCTATTTTGAAATGATGGCTCTTATTTCAAAATGATGGAGCCCATCATTTCAAAATAAGACTACGTCGTGTGGATCTAATCTCTTTTATTTCGAAATAACCAGTGTTATTTTGAAATAAAAGAGACTTGTGGACATACCCAAAGGGTCACAAGGAAAAATCTATGGCCAGCAGACTTAAGGAAAATAAAGATATTTTAAAAAGTCTATTAGGAGCAAAAAGAATCCTTGTATTGGGATTGGTCCATTACAAGATGGAAATGATAGGATTATCAGTAAAATGCATAACTTTCAGAACTGTTCAATAAATATTTCTGTTCTGTATTTAGTGGGAAAAAGACGTGATGTAGTCTTATTGTATGATAATTTTCTTTCCATTCCACTATTATCTCAGGAGAATCTCAAATAGAATTTATTAGACATTTTTATATCAGCAGGTCCAGATAACCTGATCCAACACTTTTAAAAGAGCTGGCTGAGGGGCTAACTGTATTGTTAATCTTGATTTTCAATAAATCTTGGAGCAGTGGGAAAGTTCCAGGAGACTGGAAGAAAGTCAGTTAGTTATAGGCTTATCATTCTATTATTGATCCTGGGCAAGATAATGGAATAGCTGGTCTAGGACTTGACTAATAAAGAAATAAAGAATGGTTAATTAATACCAATGAACATGGGTATACAAAAACTAGGTTCTGTCAAGCTAACTTGACATCTTTATTTTCTTGTGATAGTATACGTTTGATTTATAAAGATGATACTACTTACATCATATACTTATGTTTCTCTATGGCATTTAACTTAGTATAACTAGAAATTTTATTAGAAGACTAGAGAGATATAAAATTAACATGACACCCCTTAAATGGATTAGAAGACAGCTAAGTTATAAGTCTCAAAATCTAACTATAAATGTAACTGTAAATCATCATAGAGTGGGTGTGTTCCACTGGGATACTTCAGGGATCAATTCTTTGCCCTATGCTATTTAAGGAATTTATTAATGACTTGAAAGAGATCATGAAATTTACTGCTAAAGTGATCAATAGTGAAGAGGAGAGGTCACTGATATAGAATATTTATTTTCTTCCCATTCTGTAAGTTCCCCCATCTTCAAAACATCTGATAATGTGGGATTTTTTCCCATGAAAGCACATGCAATAAATAAATTTGTTGGTCTTTAAGTGCCACAGGACTCCTTGCTTGTTTTGCTGAACTAGACTAACACAGCTACTCCTTTGGAACTTCGTATCATTTATAATGGATTAATTCATGTCTACAAACCTCTAAGTCATGTTAATTAAGAAATATTCCATGTCTTTAACATGTGCATGTGCACTCTTTTTATTCACAAAGAAGCTGTTCCATGATAAATGCTATCTTAGAATACTAGTTTGGTTGTTAGGTTGACATGCCTGTGACAGTACTGAGGTTTCAATTATCCGCTTGAATCAATCAATCTTTTAGTTCCCAACACTGTTGCCTGCAGTAATGTCACAGCTTTTCTGTCAGACAGGAGAACTTTGAGGAAAATGTTATTCATTACAGCTGCAAATCTGTCACTGTGCCTGGCATGGCTTGTTAATGACAACATTTATTTCAAAGGGCTGTGTTTCGCTTTGTTACTGGAGAGTTGACTTTGTGATTGTAAAATATAATGAAATGCCAAGAAGATGAAGTGAATGAAATTTGCCAGAAAATACAACTAAACTGATTCAGATCTACTTAAGAAATAAACACACACACACACAAATACACACTCTGTGTTCCTTTGACAACATTTAATCATCGACTGAGGACAGGAATGTGGACAGAGCAAACAAGTCAAAGGTTAGAAGACTGTGCATATTGCATCACACAAAATCTTAGAGCTAGAGAGAGCTTATTTTGATTTCCTTAATGATGGTACTTATCAAAACAACCACTAAACCCCTCTGAACAAGCCAAATATTCACTTCTAATGCTAGTATTTAGCTGTCATTGCTCAATTCCCAGTCCAAGCCCCTTCATTGTTTCAAACAGGACTCATATGGCTCTGTGGATTCCACAGAGTGGGGGAAGGGACAGAGAAGCCAAATTTCAGTTATAGATCCTCCCTAAGTAAAGTGCCAAGAATGTTATTCACATACAGCCTAAAGAGCACCCTCTGTTGGTCTGGCAGATGGAACCCCACTTCACATCTTACATTGCTGACACCACAAGCCAGGCACCTGCATTTTATTTGTCACATAAAATGCCACTTCCCCAATGCTGCTGTGTAAATAAAAGAGCAGTGATAGCAATAGTATGATCCCTGTGAAAAGAAGTGGGAGAGGCCAAAAAGATGAAAGGAAGAAGCAATGTGAACCAAGGAACATAACTGACACTTCTGTAGGAATGGATCAGTGGTAAGGACATCGTCATCTCCTTAGCAGCTGCTGGACAGGTACCAGGTGACAATTACCCCCCTCTCTAACAACAGCTGACATGCTACTTGCTTGTCTGCTCCCCTAATGTTCATGTGTATAGAGGATAGGGGCATGAGGAATCCTTTATGGGAAATACAGGCAGCACCCTAAACTGGAGTTCCGATTCCAGAGTGGCTGAGAATACCGCAGACCTGAAACAACCCCATTCTCTAGGGAGGAAGCAGGGGAAGAAGTTAGAAATGATTTTCTTAAAAATCTTGACAAGAATTTGCAGCCCCCTAAGTTTCACAATGTGAAAAATGGTTTGTGAGCTCACAAGGAGTGAGAACACTCACTTAATGTCAGCAAGGGACACTGAGGTGCACTCAGATATGAAGTGTCATTTTAAAATGAAGACCCCATGTTTAGTGGATTTCAGTGATTTCCATGCCAGATTGTGACAGGCCACTTCCTGGATCCATCCAGTGTGCTGCCATGACCTCCCAATTCCTACTCCCGGACCCCGATCCACCCTGCTTTGCCAAGTGACCACTCGCTCCTCAGTCAATCCACTCCAGCCTCTTGGATGTAATCGGTCACAGGCAGTGGGTGTATGCCCTCTGGTTACTCAAAGGACAATCCCGTAGCAAGCACCCTCAGCCCCAGTTACCACACGAGGAGCCACTGTCCACAGAGACAGGCAACCACTCCCAATCACCATATAGTCCATTCATTTAACAAAGAAATGGATTGTGCACAGCCTTCTTCGCTCACACCCTCTAAAGATCACACAGCTTTAGATAAAACAACTACTAGTTTATTGATCAGATTATAACTCTAAGCCTATGTTCACACAGGGCAGGCTTGTTTCGAAACAATAACTTTTTATTTCGAAACACCTTATTTCGAAGGACAAAAACTTTGTCCTCAAAATAAGGGAGTGAAATAGCAGGTCCACAGTGTGGACCTGCTATTTCTCTTTGGGATGGGATTGCAGGCACCTGCAGGGCGCAGCGTAGAGGGGCGCTGCACCCCACGGGTGCCTGCAGGGGACTGCAGGCACCCGTGGAGTCAGGCGCAGCCCCGCGCCTCACCTGTTGGGTGCCTGCACAGGGCTGCAGGCACCCGCCAGGTGAGGCTCAGTGGGGCGCCTCACCCCGGGGGCTTTAAAGCCCTGGCTGCCCCCAAACCTGGCGGCGGGTCCTGGGAGCCCGGCTGGAGCCCACTGCTGTAGGGGCCAGAGTGACGCTGGCCCCGGGATTCCCCGGCGCAACCGCTCCTGCTGGGGACATGGTCGGGGATACCCGGGGCTGGTGCTCACTCTGACCCCTGCAGCAGCGGGCTCCAGCCGAGTGCCCAG
>ML681979.1:62317198-62327673 GCA_007922195.1 Podocnemis expansa | reverse complement strand
GCAGCCCTCTGCAGGCACCCGCGGAGTCAGGCGCAGCCCCATGCCTCACTCCGTGGACACCCCTCAGCACCCCGGCCAGCGTGCTGAGGGTTCCCTGTTCAGGGTACTGAGGGGGCAGCCCCTCCTCCCAGGGTGCTTAACACCCTGGGAGGAAGGTCACATGTTGTTTCGGAACACTTTGTTCTGAAACAACATGTCCACGCAGGGCTGTTTCGAAACCAAATGAGGTTTTAGCCATTCCAAAACAACGGCGGCCATTTTGAAACAAGCGGTTTGCTTGTTTTGAAATGGCTGTGCGTCATGTGGTCATGGCAGTTCTTATTTCGAAACAACCTCTGTTGTTTTGAAATAACAAGTGTGTGTGTACATACCTTAAGTGGGAATATGGCAAATCATGGCAGAATCACAATATAAATGAGTCAGGAGATACCACAAGGAAACAAAAGGTAAAACAGGCATACTACCCTAATAGCTCTACTTAAACTGACCTCATAAGTCCAAGATCATGTTTTAGGTGTTCAGCTGTCAAACGTTCATACAGCCAGTCTCTGCCTGTGAACAAGCAGGGCCCACAACTTAGAGTTGTTTCAAGATGGAGAGTCCACAGCCACAAGTCTCTAAAATCTTCCAGGTATCTTTCTTTGTTCCCAAAACTTGCTCTGGCCCCTCCCTTTCTGGGCAGAAGTGATCTATCTGTCTCAACCAAGCATACTTTTTTGTCTCCTCCAGGCACTTGCTTGATGCTGTTCTGTCTGTCTCCCAGCCCCCTGAGCCATGGTAAACATGCTACATGACTGTGCACATGCATGATGCTGCAGGAAACATATTATCATAATAATCATGTGCACTAAATTATGAGCACCCTTAAAGAAACCTTGCATGGTGCAATTTACCTAAAATCATACAATTCCAGTGTACAAGAAACAGGAAAATCATATAGATCATAACCCAGGGTGTACAGATGTGCACCCCATGACACAGATGTACTCTGTTTCCAACTAGCAGCCTGAAAATTCATCATAGGGATTGGAGAATTAAACAGGGTCCCTCCCATTATCACCAGTTTCTGAAGCACAAATTAGGACCTCATTTACACCCAAATTCTTGAATGTTCCATACATATTGAAAAGGAATCAAATGCAAACAAATAAGGCAAGTCTGTAGTAGTTAGCTCATTTGATAAATGTTTTTGTTTCAGCCTTGAAGTTATTTAAAGCATGGGATTATTGATCTATTTCTCTTATTCCAAGATCTCCAGCTTTTAGGAGTCTTCAGTCTCTTTAAAGTTGCCTTACTAAGCTAAAATAAAAATAAATAATTGAACAAGCTGCATATTTGTTACTCACTAATTTTTCTAGAAGAAAAACATGAACTTACTTTGTCTAGACATGATGATTGTAATCCATCAAGTAATGATTAAAGACTAATACTCTTCTTCATTATACAAAGAGAATGTTAAAGAGATCCTTGAATTGTAATTAGAATTCTTGAAACACAAATCATGAGAGACCATAATCCTTCAGTATTTTTTTCACGAAACAAAGACTTTTACTTAGAGGTGAGCAGGACCTGCACGATAGGCTACAGGGTAATGGTCCTCCCCCTCCCCCCAAGAAAACAGCAAATAAATACCTTAAAATGAATCAGTATTTGGTGATTACCAGGTGCACTGCTTTGAAATAGAAATGTTGCCCCTTCTCATGGTTTAGCACCCCTCTCATTTAAAAGAAAAAAAATACAAGTAGAAAATGAATAAAAATGTAATAGTGCATTTCTTTGAAGGAGGAGGAAGGAATGAGCCTGCCTTTGGTAGGTGTTTCTAAATTTACATTGGGGCATGTGATTGTTTTTGAAAAGTCTATCTTGGAACACTTCCTGCTCCTGTTTCATAATTATTTAACGGTCAAATACATGTCAGACTATGCATTCCTCATCTGAGATGAGCAACTGCAAATAGTGTAATGGCTAGCATATCTGCTTAACATGCAGAAGGTCCTAGGTTCAATTCCTAGGGGGTTGGACTTGATGATCTTCCAAGGTCCCTTCCAGCCCTATGATTTGATTGATGGAACTGTGCAATCAAAATTACTAAATTGTTAAGCTGCCTGGCTGTAGATACAGGATCTGATTTTCAACACAGCTATGAACATGATTCTTTTGAAAAGTCTAATTTAAAATGCAGTTGCTTAGAGGACTGTAAGTAGTTGTAACACAGTTCTTCCATTTTAAGAACTTGCACTGCTTCATATTTCCTCTGTAAAACTTTTTATTGTATGGTTTCCTCCTTTTATGGGTTCTGAATGGTGATCCCAGGTCAACTGATTCCCAACTGATTCCCAACTGATGAGGGCATGTCATATGTAACAATCAATCCTATTTTTGGATGAATTACCAAGTCTCCTTAGGGCTGCAAGTACACTCTCTTTTCTATAACAAAAAAAAAAAAAGGACTCTTTACCTATTAATATCAGTTGATAGTTGCATAACAAAAGGATCAAAACGTAGTGGAGGAAGACATGGTATTCACAAGTATTCATGGCTTTTAACAAAGCATATCTTAGAAGTCTATTAGGTTATCAGAATGCATGTAGTATTACACAAGAGCATATGGGCATTCTCTTTCAATGTAACTCAAAGGAACTAGGGGTCAAATTCAGCCACTAAGAGGTGAAGTCGATTGGTAGCAAATTTCCCAGAGAAAAGAGCAACTTACTAAAGGGGCACAGAACACTAGCTTGTCAATAACCGAGTGTGAAATGACCTTTCACATAGAGCAAAGCCAGAGGAGAGAACTACTAACATTTGTTTGTATGAGACAGATTACGAGGGAAATAGGGGTAAACATAAGAAGTTGGAAGCCTATAGGCTGAAGTAAAATCATCACACCTCTTCTGAATGTGAAAATAAAGAAGTTAGAGGTGCTCATAGCATGGACCAGAATATTTATGTTAAAGTTGCTGAATTTTAGGGTGGCAGTGTTCAGCAAAACAATCTTTCTCTGTTATTATGTTGGTTGGCCTAAAATTAGTCAAGTAAAATTAGGAGGACTGCAGAATAATGTGGAGAGGCACATGCTGAGTAACTCCGCAATCACTCAGACATCCATCTACCATGTTCTCTTATGTATCAGCTTGAGCAAGAGAGTATTTTTTTTCCCTGTGGGAAAAAATAATATTGGCTGCCCAGAGACCCCTAAAGGACAGTGTACAAACTTTACCAATAAGTTAAGTTAAGATAAGTTAAGTGCATGTCTAGTACTTGGTTACATTTCTTGGATAACTGTAGTACACAATGGATAGATGTTAAATCATAGTGACTCTTGCTTGGATGCAGTGTTATAACATTATTAAATTTTGGTTCTGGAACTAATTGCCTCTATGAGCTTAGTAGTTAGGACCATGGTTCTTTCATCTTGTTCTTAAGCACTGAATTGGGATTATGAATTCAATCCATTAATTATTCCTGTACAAAAGCAGATGGTGATCAATGGTTAACCTGTTTTCTCCCTTTCTCTCTAGAAGAGAAGAGAGCCATATTAAGAAGGTCCCTTCTATATGTAGATCTAGGGGTACAATATGACCAACTTAATTTAAATTCAAAATGAATACAGTGAACCATCTAAATGCTGATCTATAGAGAAGACAGCCTAGTCTCTTTGGCTATGTCTGTACTTACAAAATTAATTTGAAGTAGTTACTTTGAAATAACTACTTTGAATCTAAATCAAAGTTATTATTTTGAATTAGAAGTCCAGTGAATACTCTCTAATTTGAAATAAAGTGGGCTTTATTAATTCAAAGTAAAGAGTCTTCACTAGCCTCTTTAATTTGAAATAGGGGATGGCAGGCAAAGGAATAGGGAAATTAGTTCGAATTAAGCCTATTCTGTGGTTTAAAATGGCTTAATTTTAGCTAATAACTAATAACTTTGAAGTAAGTGATACTTTGAAGCAAAAGTAGGTTTTATTGTATTGAATTAGTGGTTCTTTATTTCAAATTAAGAAACCACTTAATTCGATATAATAAAATGCCTTCTTGGCCAGGGAATAAGTTATTTCAAATTAGGCCTCCTTAATTAAAAATAACTTGTAAGTTTAGACACAGCCTTTCATTCCTTTATATATTAAAACATGGACCATACAACACAGGTTTTGTTTTATCAATATATGTTTCTGATGATAAATGATGATTTATCACGACACAAATTATGAGGTAAAGGAGGGAGTATAAGGGTAGTAGTGATATGAGATTTAACAGTCAAAGTGTTTGCATACATAGCAAATTAAGTCAGAACCTTTCCTTTCCAACCTAAATGAATATAAATAATAATTCCTACTGTACTCCTTACAGCTTCTCTTAATCACAGCTAACATTTGTTGTATTTTTTTCTGATCTAAATTTGTCTAGCTTCCATTTCCAGATACTAGATCTTGTTATACCTTTGTTTGCTAGATTGAGGAGTCCTCTATTATAAAATTTCTATTCCTTGAATAAGACCTGAATAAGAGTCCTGTGTAATCTTGAAATCTTGTCTCGCCCACTAATAGAAGTTTAACCAATAAAAGATAGTATCTCACTCATCTTGTCTGCCTTCCCCATGTAGGTATTTATAGATTGCTAACAAGTCACCATAACCTTTTTAATAAGATTAATAAATTGAGCTCCTTCAATCTTCTGCTATGAGCCATTATTTTCAATCTTTTAATCATTCTAATGGATCTTCTTTGAACCATCTCGTATTTATCAATCGCCTTCTTGGATTATGGACACTGGAACTTGACATAATATGCCAATAGTGATCACGAGTGCCAAAAATTTCCTTTTTTTATACATCCAAGGATCACATTAGCTTTTTCTTTTTTTCTGTAGAGTTGAACTGAGAACTCATGTTCTGCTAATTATCCACTATGCCACTATGCCACCCATGACATCCAAGTCTCTGAGTCACTGATTTCCACAATACAATCCTTCATATGGTAACTATGGCTTAAATTCTTTGTTCCTTGATGTATATATTTAGATTAATTTGTATTAAAACACATATCATTTGCTTGCACCCAGCTTTCCAAGCAATCCAGATTTCTCAGTATTAGTGACTTGCACTCTTCTTTATTTACCACTCCCCCAATCTTTGCTCCCCCAATCATCTGCAAACTCGACCCGTAATGTGTTAACTCTTTGCTGGTTCTCTAATTTTATTTTATTTGTTTTACAAATAAATGAATAAAACTTGTATTTTTAAAATAAGATGATAGCATAACCCCCATGCTAAATTATTTATGCTGTTCTGCAATCATTACCAAATCATACATGCTCACACAAGTTCTAGATGGGTAGCCATGCTAGTCTGTATTCAGCAAAACCAAGGAGAGCCTGTGGTGCCTTAAATATTACCAGTTGATGGGAAGGTGAGAATGTGTGAAGAGGGTAAACTGACTGGAACAAATGTAGACCTGCTGCTGATCCACGTTTGTATATCCTCACAGGGCTCTAGTTGTAAGTGTTTAATTTCTATGCCTCAATTGAACTGATATATATCCTTGTTATATTTATACATGAAAGCTGAAGTGTATCTCTTCATACATTCTCACTTTCTAATAACCTATTGTGACTTGAACTCTAATAACCTTGGCTGTATTCACACACACATGGTTGTTTCGAAACAACTTGTTTTGAAATAATGCCTTATTTCAAAATGACTTAATGTGAATTAGCAAAAAGTCAGTTTGAAATAGTGTAGTGGCTAGCACCTCTGCTTAACCTACAGCGGGTCCTGGGTCCAAACCCCAGGGGGTTGGACTTGATGATCTCACGAGGTCCCTTCCAACCCTGTGATTTGATTCTATTCTAAATAGGGAAAAAAGCGGGAAACGAAATACAGTGTGAACATGCTATTTTGTTAGGTGCTGCAGGATGCTGCAGCCCCCTGGGGGTGAGCCGCTGCTGGCTCACCCTGCAGCCCCAGAAAGGGGGCTGCAGGCACCGGCGGGGGGTGAGCCCCTGCGGGGTGGCTCAGCCCCCAGCCAGAGCTGCCCCCCGACCCCGCAGGCAGGTTGGGGGTGCGGGGCTGAGCCCGCAGCCCGGGCTGCTCCCTGACACCGCGGGAGGGTGGGGGGCGCCCGGCTCAGCCCGTAGCTCAGCACGCATGGCCGTGGTCTCAGGGGGGCAGCCCCCGCTGCGGGCTGAGCCAGCCCGCAGCGAATCCCCCCCCCACCGGGGGCTGAGGGACAGCCCTCATCATCCTGGCCAGGGTCCTAAGGGCTCCATAGCCAGGGTGCTGAGGATCCAATGTTGTTTCGGAACACTTTATTACGAAACAACATGTTCACACGCATTGTTTTGAAACAAGAGTTCCGAAACAAGGTTGTTTTGCCCCCAAGTGGGGTTTAACTTGTTTCGAAACAACACAGTTGTTTCGAAACAAGGGCTTCCACTTGTTTCAAAACAACTGTGTGTTGTGTGAACATTTTTTTTTGTTTCGAAACAACGAGGTTGTTTCGAAACAAAAGTGCTGTGTGAATACAGCCCTCATCTACCCTAACTGAACTGACTGTTAACACTTGGCCTCCCCATTGTAATGTTTCTCATCTATTCTTGCCTGTATGTATGTACCTCCTAACTGTAATTTCTAATTCATGCATCTGAGTAAGTGGGTTATAGCTCACAAAAGCTTATGGCCAAAGAAATTTGTTAATCTTTAAACAAACCCACATTTCTGCTGACATGTTTCTATTATTTCTTTTTGGAACTTCCAAGTGTAATTATAACATGGATTATTTCTAAACAACTTTCATATGTAAGTATAGTAAGGAATATTTCCAAAAGTAATGCTACAAAATTCCAAAGAAAATATTCAGAAGATACACTGGGTATGTGATATTTCTTAAATTTTATGGCCAGTTGGAAGTCAGACAAGTTGATCATGGTCTTTGTGGTCTTAAAATCTTAGGGTGAAATTCTGATCCCATTGGCTATGTCCACACACAAGGTTTTATTTCAAAATAAGTCATTCCGAAACGACTTATTTCAAAATAAAATCTTTATTTTGAAACCACTTATTTCAAACTAAAAAAAAATTAGTTTGAAATAAGGGAAACTCTGAAAGCGAATAGCATGTCCTATGTGCAGACATGCTATTTCGCTTCAGGAGAGGAGCACCCTAGGAGGTGTGGCAACATGGCCCTGTGGGCCATGTTGCCACCAACCAGGGCAGAGGGGGGAAGAGGGCTTCCTAAGAGCCTGGGGAGCCGCGGCACCCCCAGGCTTGCCCGCCCAGGTCAGGGGAGCTGCAATGGGTGCGGGGTGGCCGCAGCCCTGGCAGGTTGAGCTGCAGCTGTTGCAGCTCACCCCGCCATGGTCTGTGAGGGGCTGCACCCCTTGGAGGTGGCGAGGAGCCATGGCGCCTGGCTCTCCCCGCTGTCCAGGCTGCAGGCCAGCCCGCACCCCTTGCAGTTCCACTGACCTGGGTGGGGAAGCCTGGGGGAGCCACAACACCCCCAGGCTCCTAGCAAGCCCTCTCCCCATCTCTGCCCTGGTTGGTGGCAACATGGCCTGCAGGGGCCATGTTGCCACGCCTCCCAGGGCACCCCTCTACTGAAGCTATAGAGGCACAGGAATCAAACACATATACCAGTAACTAGAACCCTGGGCGGACACACAGCTATGGATCTGCAGCTGATCTGCATCTGCCCAAATTAGCTTACCGCTGACTGCTACCCAGAGTCTAGGTTATTCACACCTGAACACACTGACAACTCAGGGGACCCTAATCAGCTATTTCGAGGCCACATGCTGCAGCGTCCACCTCTGATCAGGTGTTTGGGGGCCAACTCCTTGAGGCAGCTGCCCAAAAGCTGACCAAAAACTGATAAGGAATCCCTTTGGAAGAGCTGATTGGCAGCCAGGTGCCACCCCCATCTCAAAGCTGAGGAAGCAAGCCCAAAGGCTATGTGCTGCAGAAAGCTGCTTCCCCATCTTTGAGATCTGCATTCAATCCACCATCTGTAAAAAATGATCTGTGGATATCTGCATCCATGGATGTGGATATAGAGAGGAGATCGGTGGATTTGCAGGGCTCTGCTCACAACTACACTTTTGTCATAATAAAGAACACTCTGGTAATTGTTTTGCTTCACCACTATTACTATTGCTTTTTCATTCATTCTGTAAAATATTTTCCTTATGGTTCTCTTATAATTATATCCCTTTTGGGCCATAGCAACTCATACTGAAGTCAAAGTGTCCAGAATTTCACCTAAGATTTTAAGATGACTACCTTGGATCAATTATTTTGACCTCCAACTGGATATAAAATATGAATTATCCAGGGTGCTTGGGTGGGTGTACATGTGACACGGTGGAAGGAAAACAAGCCCCTTAGGGCCCCTGCCTCCTGCTTCCCCTCTCCTTGCCCAACAAGCCCCTTAGGGCCCCTGCTGCCTGCTCCCTCTCTCCTTGCCCACATGGTCAGGGTAAAAGACACCAGCATGTCTGCAGACAGCAGGGGAAGAGAGCCCTAGCTGAGAGCACTGATTAGGACATGTTAGACCCTGGCTTGAGGAGGCAAGTGGAAACACTTGTTCCCTTGACCTGTGTAGATGAACAAGCTTGCTGGGGGAGAAACCTGGAAATGTGAGGCCAGGGAGCAAATGAGAGCTTGTTAGCACAGTGTGCCTCCTGGTCTGTAAGGGCAAGGAGCCCTATGCTACAGAAGCTTGGTTCAGAGTGGGTACAGTAGTTTGCACTGTTGTAAATTAACCCGTATGGGTCTTTATACAGGGTGATACCTCAGAGTTCTGTTATCTGGAGGGGGGACAATCCCCCTCAGAGGGCCAGAGGCTGGGAGTGACCACCTACCATGTGTGCATGTGTAGCTAAAACCAAAAAAGCCTTTGATTTACTCCTCTTTAATTTACGGTGGGAGAGGAGGGAAGAAGCTTTTTCAAAATAAATGTGTTACTTATAATACATTCTGTTGTAATGTGGAATGTTTGCTCCATTTAATCCAAAGTGATTTTGATTAATGAGATTAATTACTGTGTGGGTGGCCATTACAGAATAATACTATGTCCTTAATGATCAGTTGCTAAATTCTTCCTCATCTGTCAGTTGAAGAAACTTTATATTTCCACAGTTGCTGTTTTCATCGTTGCTTCTAATGTAAAAAATGTCTGTATAGGTAATCCTTCATTTTCCAGTCTCTTTATTTTACTTGCATAAATCTTGAAATTTGTACTGTGCATGGCTTGTGCTGGTATTAATGGTATTAGTAATAATGACTTTGGGTCATCCATCCAACAGAGCAATTCTGTAAAAATGTGTATTTGTCAGCTAGGGTTCTGAAAATGCTTTCCCTGAGACTTAATCAATTGCTGGAGTATTGATGATCTTTTGAACCTTTCTTATGCAATACCTGATGCTGTCACTAGAGGACATATGTTCCCTCTTGTGCATCACATCAAGGGCGCTACTCTTTAGTTTGGAAACATTACTTACTTTTATAATACGCTTCTTTCACCATTTGGAGCTTGTGACAAATCTGCATACTTAAATTGTTTCCTCTATAATGGATCAACAGGGTGACTGTGAATACTGATTACTGGTATTGGCCTCATAAAAACGACTCAAGTCAAATTCTTCTGATAGCTTTACAGACGGTTGTATGGTTTCTCAGACATATTAGAATGTTGGTGAATTTTTCTGGCATGGTATGTTGTATTGACTGGAAGTCCAAGAGTGAGCTGAAGTTAAATTTAAGCATGGGGCAAAATGCTTAAGTCATCATTACCTTAGTACCAGGCTCATCTTTTGAAGGTGTTGTGCCAGTTTTATTTCGGAGTGAACCCTGAGAGATCAGATTAAAAACGATAAATTTGTGAAGGGTGTTCACCCACTATGGTGATATGTTGTTATATTTTATCATTTTTCTGTGTGAATTCATTCAAGAGTCTAATGATTATATCATTTCACCCACATATTTGTTGTGGCATTTTGTGCACTAGATGAGGTGGACCACATGTTGTAATAAGCATGTGTAGGACCCATGGATCTTGAAAGGTGTGTTGAGGTGGTGGTGGTCAGGGGGCAGGTGTTGATCATTGTAACAGTGGACAGATGTCTCCAGACTTTGTATCTGCTGTTCTGGCAGGGGTTTGGTGCCTCTTTGGGTGTATTCACACAGCACTTTTGTTTCAAAACAAAAAAAAAAAAACATGTTCACACAACGCACAGTTGTTTCAAAACAAGGGGAAGCCCTTGTTTCGAAACAACTGTGTTGTTTTGAAACAACTTAAACCTGGTTTCTGGGTGAAACAACGTTGTTTTGCAACCATTGTTTCGAAACAACGCAGTGTGAACATGGTGTTTCCGAACAAAGTGTTCCGAAACAACATTGGACCCTCAGCACCCTGGCCAGGGAACCCTTAGGACCCTGGCCAGGATGCTGAGGGCTGTCCCTCAGCCCCCGGTGGGGGGATG
>ML681979.1:62205117-62316798 GCA_007922195.1 Podocnemis expansa | reverse complement strand
CCCACGCCCCCGACCCGCCGGCGGTGTCCGGGGAGCAGCCTGGGCTGCGGGCTCAGCCCCGCGCCCCTGACCCGCTGGTGGTGTCTGGTGGGCAGCTCTGACGGGGGGCTGAGCCCCACGCCCCCGACCCGCTGGCAGTGTCGGGGGGCAGCTCTGGCGGGGGGCTGAGCCACCCCACAGCCGCTCACCCCCCGCCGGTGCCTGCAGCCCGCTTTCTGGGGCTTCAGGGTGAGCCAGCAGTGGCTCACCCCCAGGGGGCTGCAGCCCCCTGCAGCACGTAACAAAATAGCAAGTTCACACTGTGAGCATGCTATTTCATTTCCCGCTTTTTTCCCTATTTCGAAATGACTTTTTGCTAATTTGAATTGTCATTTCGAAATAAGGCGTTATTTCAAAACAAGTTGTTTCGACACAACTTGTTTCGAAATAACCATCTGTGTGTGAATACAGCCTTTGAGTTGTTGTGTTCTAGTCTGAGGAGAGCTCATTCCTGTGATGAGCTTGGAGGGGCTGGGGACTTGTTTGAAGGTCAGAAGAGCAAGTTCAGGAAAGATTTTTCAGGAGGTGGTCCCCATCATTGTAATTTGCGTTTCTATCCAGTGAGTGTGAAGGGATTAATTTTTTTCAGGCTAGGGAATAGCACTGAAGTGACTAGATCTGTGTCACTTAGACAGGTCTACATGAGTATGAATATCAAGAATTGCCAACATGTGAATAGAGTTGATTTGGAGATACAATGGAAGACCAATGAATGGACACTAACTTTAATTTGTGCTGGCCATGGGGGACAGGTCATGTGAAAATAACATGACTGCTGGAACATGAAACAAAGAACAAAAGTGCAAACGGACTGTATTAAAAAGGTTATTGCTGTACTGTAATTGGTTAGACCACTCAGTGGAACAGAGACCCACACAGGACAGGGTAAACAAAACAGACTTTTTATGAAGAAGACTTTTCTGCTTGGACACAGATTTCAGCAGAACAGTTCAGCACACTCTTGCACACATTCCCATGGATATACATCCCCACAGCAGTCCTTCAGAGCTCCTTACTGTGCTTCTCTTTAGGGGACAGAACAGTGGCTATTTAACTGCATGGATACAATGCACAATTGAATCTTGGACCCTGGGGCAAGAAAGACAGGCTGATCTGGATATACATATGTGAGGTAGACTTTGCTTTACTATTTTACCTTAAATATCAGAAGTAGTGTATTGCAGCTGATGAATAAACATGAGCCAGTTGTGAAAAGAGCATCCCCTGTTACTGTAAACATCTCCTATTTGTATAGCTGCTAACAGGAAAATCTCCAACAGATGGTCAAGCTCTTTTGCACCTGATGAAAGATCCGCAGTAAGAAACAGATGTTGAAGCCTGGAACCTAATTTTGGAAAATCAGAGTATTTTCCATGTGAAAAGTGAATGCTCAGGGCCTAGCATTATGCAGGGGATGCTCCCAGAGGGTATGTCTACACTTAGAGCTCAATTTGAATTGATCCTCATCAATTCGAATTCTATTAAGTGCATGGACACACTGGCTTTCCTCAATTCGACCTGAGGAACTCCTCAGGTCAAATTGATGATAGCTGACTTTGAATTCGTCGAACTTCGTTTGAGTTCAAAGTCAGGACCAATTCAAACTGAGGAATTCGAATTGACCCAGTGTGGCCATGTCAATTTGAACTCACTGTTAGGTGGAATTAGCCACAGCTTGATATTGCCTATACAATAGCGCCCCCTACCTAATTTGAACGAGCAAGTCCTGTTCATGGACATGCCATTTGCATTGGATTTTCTAATGTGGCCACGTCAATTTGAATTGACTGAATTTGAATTAATAATTATTAGGTCGAATTGACTAATTCAAATTCAGTAATTCAAATTGAAACTCTAAGTGTAGACATAGCCTAAGACTATGTCAAACTGACTGATTTCGAATTAGTCAATTCAACCTAATAATTATTAATTTGAATTCAGTCAATTTGAATTGACATGGTCACACTAGAAAATCCAGTTCAAATCGCATGTCCATAGACTGGACTTGTCAATTTGAATTGGAGGAGGGGAACCATGGGAAGTGTGGCAAGATGATCAATTTGAACTGAGTAATTCAAATTGACATGGTCACACTGCATCTATTTGAATTACTCAGTTCGAATTGACTGGGACTTCAAAGTCAAACTAGGTTTGACAAATTCGAAATCAGCTTTCATCAATTAAAAATGAGGAGTTTCTTAGTTCGAATGAATGAAAACGGGTATGTCCATGCAGTTAATAGAATTCGAACTGATGACAATCAATTTGAATTCAGCTGTAAGTGTAGACATACCCTAAGTGTAGACATAGCTCTTGAGACTGTGTAAAGGTCAGAGGCATAGTTTGCCATGTGGATCAGAATTAAAAGCTCTTACTGTATCAGTTTGACTCCCTCAGCAAAGATGCCAAGGATTTGAGGAGTGAACTTAGCTGTATCTCATACTCTAGAGATGACATCTGTAAAACTAAGCAGTGGTACATTGATGGAGTGGGTTGGGACAGGGAAGTTTGCCCTTTTCCTGCCATTGCTGAAAACAGAAGACTCTGGACCTGCTCCAAAACATGCTGAAGTCAATGGAAAGACTCCCAACCAGTTTTAGATGAAATCTTTCATCTTCAGGAATGACTGTCAAATAAGAGATTGCATTTTGTTAGTGTCTTGTGGGCAAGAGCCATAATGAGGCCAAATCCTGCTTTCTTTTTTCACACATAAGACTTCTCTTGGCTTGAACTGGAAATGTATGAGTAAGGCAAGCAGGATTGTGATTAATTATATTATAAGAAAAAGTGGTTTTGTAAGGTGTTTACTGTTATTTTTTAAAATAATATAAAAATAGAATGATGCTGGCCTCTCAATTTAATCACTTAATTTATGAGAAGAAAAGACAGGAATTTGATTCATCTATTTTGTTATTGCATGTGGAACTCAAGAGACATAAGTAGGAATGAAACAGCTGGAATCCTGCTATTTCTTTGAATGCATGACACTCAATTTTCTCTGTAGCCTTTAATTTAAATATTGTAATTTCTCAAATTGTTGGAAGAGAAAAAGAACAGGATATTGTTCATTGTGAAGTTGTCAATGCTCTTGTTTCCACAATGCTTACTTTTCTCATTACAGCTATTACACTCAAAATGTGTAATATTCTCTCTCTTTATGTGTGCTGCAGGAATTATTTTGACAGAATAACAAATTTTTGAGAAGAACTAAACATTTCAAAGATATTTTTTCCCGGTTATGAACTTTTAGATATTCACTCCACAGATCTACATTTATTTAACATAATGAAAAAGCTTCTTGAGCATTATTTTCCTGCAGAGAGTTAATTTCAAAAAGGATTTTTGCTATCTTCATGTTGATTCTATTTATTTGGCAAATGAAAGGCTGTGCTTTTCATGTATGAATGTTTAATCCATTTTCTTTGAAAATGGTTCGATGGTGATTTTGATAAAAGGTAGAAAATAAAAGAATGGATAAGTTTAATGAAATGATTTTACAGGATGGGAGGCAATTTCTCAGTAAATTAAAAACATGGCAGTTCAACTGCAGAAATTATAACTAAAGGACTGGTTGGCTCAATTAATAGTCAATTAATGCACAGTTAAGATAAGCAACAGACATGGAGCCATATCCTCCCATGATGGCAGAGGAATAAAAGTGGTACACCATACAAGGGAAAAACTAATATCACCCAAACACAAGGCAAAACTGCCTCATCATGAGACATCCCAAACCAGAACTGATCCTATGTACATGGTTAGTGAAAGAAAATCAGCAGGGAGCACAAAGGGAGATGTTAAGTGTTAAAAACCAGGGGGAATCAGAAATAAGCAAAGAGGGTATGCTGCATATACAGTAGATCTTCCACAGGAAATGCATTACAAGTGTCAGTACTTTGCAATAAGAAAAAATTATCATCACCATAGGTATTTTTCTTGTGAGGTCTATATGTAATGTTGATGTAAATATGTGGGCTGCTTTACTCACCAGTTTTAGTGTTAAGATACCAGACTGGGGCTTAGAAGGTGTGGGTTCAATCCTTAGCTGTGCCACAGACTTTGTGCCTCACTCTCCATCTGTAAAATGGGGATAAAATTACTTTTGGCCACCATTTATCTATCTTATCAGTTTAGCCTATAAGATATTATTTGAACAAGGATCACATCTTATTATGTGTTTGTGCCAGTGATTACCACAATGAGGTCATGTTCACAGCTATACTGGGCACTACTATCATATATAGACAGGAAGCATAGCCCAAACACATGATGCTTTTGCCATGCAATCTTCCCACTTTTCCTCGCTTCCTGGACCAAGACTAGATGACAGGGGTGGTACAAGGGATTATGAGGTTATGTTGGTACTCTCTGAGGGCTTTCCTGTATACGATGGAATTCTCATCTGGCCAGATTGACCTCTGTGGAAACATTTGGGTACTTAGATCTTTTGATAATCACCTAGTGGTTAGGATAATTTTAGGATCCTTTATTTATTTATTTACTTGTTTATTTTAAATCCTGGCTGATACTAACTGGCAGATGACAGAACAAGGAGCAACAGTCTCAAATTGCAGTGTGGGCAGTGTAGGTTGGATATTTGGAAAATTCTTTTCAGTAGGAAGGTGGTGAAGCAATGGAACAAGCTACTTAGAGATGTGGTGGAATCCTGATCCTTAGAGATTTTTAAGGCTTGGCTTAAGAAAGCCCTGAGTGGGATGATTTATGTGGGTTGGTCCTGCTTTGATCAGGTAGTTGGACTAGAAGACCTCCTGAGGTCCCTTCAAACCTGAATCTTCTATGAACTACAGATGCTCTTTTTATCAGTGTTTCAGAAGTGAAATATAAAATAAAATAAACATGGAATGCAGAAGGGGCATAGCCTGCCCCCATTTTTTAGTTAGGTCCCTGAATTTCCAGGTGGACCTAGGCAGTACTGCTTCCAGTCACATGATCCTGATGATGGTCCAGTTGCCTAGCAACTCTCAGGAAAAGAAGGATGGGGGAGAGGCAACCCCGCCCCTCTTGTGTAAAGGCTGCTGTAGTTGCCTGGGTCCAGAGATGCACAGGTGGAGCTCAGCCCACCCTGCTCATATGCCCTCAGCACTGCTGCTCATGGCTTCAGTTGTGGTTGCGGAAGCAAAGTTTATGCAGCTGCTGAGTGCTGTGGTGCGTAAAGGTGGGTTGGTGTGCTTTCTGGTCAACTGGGTGGGCCCATGCCCACCTGGGCCCACCCATAACTAGGCCCCTGGAACACAGTTGTCTGCGTGTTTGTCCAGTGTATGTATGTCTATGTGTTTGTTTAGTCTTTTCAGACTGCAAACTTTTGAGAGCCAGGACAATCTTCTGTGGCTTATGTGCACAGTGTCAAGCACAATGGTTTCAGATTTGCTTGGAACCTCTAGACAATACTTTATATAAAAAGATTTTATAAATTCTATGGAACATGTGATGTTAAGAAAGATTGTTCACATTATGTAACATAATTCCAGTTTAGAGCACTTATGTGATGCTGGCTCTAGTGCCTGGCCCACAGGAAAGATTAATAGTAATAGTCATTGGCTGTGGAGCTCTCCATGAACTCAAATGGCTGAGCAGAACCATACCTACGGTGGGGCGAGTGGGGCTTTGCTCCAGGATCGCCAGAGCAGCTCCATTGAGCTGCTCAATTGAAGGGCGTGCTCTGCACTACTCACCCCAGGTGCCAGCTATTGTAAGAAGTGAGATCCGATCGGCATTCTTTAGTTACGGGTCTGTAGCTGAGGCCTATGTTTTTAAAGATGAAAGCCCAGGTTTTACATCTCAGTTCCTGAAAGATGTATAACTTTATATGATCCCTAAAACACTTGAATCTGTTACAGAGAATGGTCCGAAAAAGTGACTACAGTATAAGTTTTTATCTGTTCATATGGTGGCTTTTACTTCAGTGTATTCTAAAGTGAAGGCATAATCAGTCACTTAATACTTGTAAAAGAAAATACAATATAATTATAAAATTTTAATATAGCATTTTGTATGGCTACTCAGTATCTTCCAGAAATATCACCCAAAGACATCATTGGTATATCTAACATAAAAAATGCTTAATTGCTTAATATTATTATTATGTTTTAATATTCATTCATGTAACTAAGCTCATTTTAGAACACAGTGAGTGACTCATTTTTCCACGTGAGTGGAGTTACTTATAAATAACCTGGAATCTTGCCCAACTTCTGAAATGAATGCAGCCCTGACAGTCCACTGTAACAGCTTTAAGTATTTTTCTTACAGGAAAAAAAAAACCCTGTAAACTTCTACAAAGGAAGAGGATGCTGACAGGGTGCTCTCTGTTATAGTTCTGGAAAAAAATGATGACTTTGAGAAAGTCATTTTGTAAAATAATTTCAAAGAACAGTGTGGGCACAGAAAATGGTACCCATCCTTTGCCTATTTTAGTAAAACTGTGTAATTTTTCATTTTGCTTGGGACCATTTATTTTGGTTGTTACACTGAGCCTGTCTTTCCAAATAGGTAGGGACAATGAGAGAACAATGACAGAAGAATTATTTAAAAATATCACGGGACTGTGGCACCCCGGAAAACACTTTTCTCTAGAGGAATCCTTATAAATATATTCATGTTACTTGCAAGTAGGATTAAAGGATTTGACTTCATATGTGGTGGAAATGAAGGGGAAAATGAGCTACTATTAATGAGAATTTTCTCTTCTGTGATGTACATCAGCTCTTTTATAATGAAAGGGTCTTGAAGTGTCCTCATCTTTCCCTGAATGTCCTCAGATGATATATATTTATTCTTTTAAATAACATGTACATAGTACACATTTAATTCAGAAGAATTCCAAGGCACTTAAAAGTGATTTAGGCATAAATTCTACTCTCTCAATTATTATTTGTATTGTAAAAACAATAAGAGTCCTGTGGTGCCTTAAAGACTAACAGATTTCTTTGAGCATAAGTTTTTGTGGGCTCCAACCCATTTTGTCAGATGCATGAAGTGGAAACTACAGTTGAGAAGCATATATACATATGCGAGGATGGAGGACTAGGTTTACCAGATACCAAAGCACAGAAAGGAGGACGGGGAAGTATGAAAAGGAGCAGTATTAATATAACTGTCATTACTATATTATGTGATGGAAAATGGGTAATGATTAATTAATTCATTGCAGCATGAAATAAAAAGGGAGAACAAGTTGAACAACAGAAATATTCTTCTGGGCCCCATTCACCCACCCTAGCTACTGCACTCCCAAATGTCTGCCCCATCACCCCAACTACTGCCCCCCAAATTCCTGCCCCCACCAGAACCCTCTTTTTTCCCCATGTCCCCACTCCAGCCTGACTCCCCATGCCCCAGCTCTCCATCTTCACTTCTTCGCTCCCTTTCAGCCCCAAGCCCAAGCCTCAACCCCCTCCACACCTCCCTAGCCAGCCCACCGTCCCAGCCCCTTGTCCCCCCCACGCCCGTTCCCTGGCTTTCTGACTGTCCCCAACCCTTCTCAGGCCTCCTTACTGGTGGGGCATGGAAGGGGCTAACAGGCACAGCTGTTGGAGCTACAAATTGGGTGTCAGACCGGCAAGATTAGAAAGAGAGGGGGCATGAGCCACCCGGGTTGGGGCCTCCCCAAGCACTAGGAAAGGAGGAGACGAGAGGGGTGGCTGGGCTTGCTCCCACCCACAGCCAAGGTGGCAGGGGAACATGTCAGAATGCCACGTTCTGGTGCGCTGCTCTATTTTTAGGGAGCCCAGCTCAAGAAGAGGTTAGCACTCAAGAAGTATTTCCCTTATACTGTATAATTACAACAGGATGGCTAAAGCACTGACAATTTTATTGGTATAGTAAAAACAACAAGAGTCCTACGGCACCTTATAGACTAACGGATTTCTTCAGGCAAGCTTTCATGAATAGAGTAGAATATAAAACAACACGTGGCTAAAGAGAAGGAGGAAAGAGATCTATTGCTATTGTATTGTTGCAGGGCACAGAACTGCCCACACACTGCAACAAAAGTCAGAAAGTAACAGATAGTCTTAAAATGCCCTGGTGAGAGATCATCTCTTGATATTGGGAAGACAGTAACATTGAAAGACGCTCAAAGAACAGCAACAAAAATATTAAGCCTCTATATAATAAAAAAATAATAAAAGAATAATGGGATTAGGTCATGTTACTGTATGCCATGTTTTACACTCCCACTTTTGTTTTCATTCCATTCTGTAAGTTCCCCCCACCTTCAAAGTGTATGATGAAGTGGGATTTTCTCCCACAAAAGCTAATGTGATAAATAAAGTTGTCTTTAAGTGCCACAGGACTCCTTGTTTCTTTTGCCATAGCCCAGGACCTGTTTGCTCTGCAATCTCAGCATGTATGTGTCTGCAGTTTGGGTACCGTCCTAAACCCCAACTGTCTACCTCACATGAGCTTAGGCGTCAGACAGGTGTACATACCACAGAGAAAGCAAGGAAGCCAGGGGCCAGGGCAGCTAGTCAACAGGCAGCCCAGGGTCAGGCAGCTCAGCATTAGGGTTAGGAAGGGACCCACCACCACAGGAGCTCATAGCCAGGGAGTCTGCCTGGCACCCTAGGGTTGGAGTCTAAATGGCACTGGCGCTGGCAAGAAGGGACGTGCTCTGCACACACCTGTGGCCAGTAGGCCAGGTGCAGTGAAAGGAGGGGAGGGGAGAGGAGAGGAGGAGAGAGGTGGCTGGGCTCATTTCCACCCACCGAAGCCCCCTTGAGCAAGCTGGCAGGGAATGCGCTCAGTGCAGCACATTAGCACCGCATGTCTATGTTTAGACTGCTGTCCGGTGTCCAGCAGAGAGCCAACCAAAAAGTACTTCTAAAATGCCTGGAGGATGTCAGATGTCAGGGCAAAAAGGAGGACATGTCCTCCTTTTGCTGGATGTCTGGTAACCCTATGGAGGATGGCAAGTGTTAGCAAAGTCAATTCAGAGGGCAGATGGGGCCTATTCACACCACTTGATTAAAGGCAGAGAATGTGTAAACAGGGACAATTACTTCTTGTAATGTGCTAACCATTCCGAGTCTGTCAGACTCAGACTGATTGTGTCTAGCTTGCAAATCAGCTCCAGCTCTGCAGTTTCATGCTGAAGTCTATATTTGAAGGTGGTGGGGTTTTTTTTGTTGGTTTTTTTTTAAGTATGGCAACTTTCAATTCTGCTCCTAAGTGTGCAGGGAGATTGAAGTGTTCTACTGGTTTATGGATGTTGCCATTTTTGATGTCTCATTTGTGTCCATTTATTCTTTTGCATAAGGACAGTCTGGTTTCGCCAATGTACATGGCAGAGGGGCATTGCTGGCACATGATGGCATATAACTCATTAGTTGATGTGCAGGTGCATGAACTCCTGATTTTTGTGGCTGATGTGGTTGGGACCTGTGACGGTGTCACTGGGGTTGATAAGCAGGCAGAGTTGGCAAGAGTGTTTCTGGTTCCTGGATTAGTGTTCTTGTTGTATGGTGTTTGGTTCATGGTGAGTATTTGCTTCAGGTTGCGGGGGGGGCTGTCTGTAAACAAGGAGTGGTCTGCCTACGAAGGCTTGAGAGAGTGCAGGAACATCTTCTAGGAAAGACTGTAGATCTTGATAATGTGTTGGAGACATTTTTAGTGTGGAGGTATAGATGATGGCCAGTGGTGTTCGTTATTTTCTTTGTCAGGTCCGTCCTGTAGTAGGTGGTTCCTAGGTTCCTGTCTGGCTCTGTTGATCTGTTTTTTTCACTTCCACAGGTGCATGCTGTATTTTTACGAATGCTTGATAGAGAGTGCTTGTATTTGGGCACCATATAGGAGCTGAGGCATGTACAAGGACCTTGGAAATCCAAAATGCCATTTTAATTCAAAACACCATGTTTTTGCTGCACAGAGGAAATATATGGCAGGTATAAGGGCAGATTGTGGGTAAGCTTAGGTAGTGCATCAAGGGAACAGAACATTGGACAGGAGATTCATGCACAACATGGATGCACAAAACTCTGAACAAGAAGGACGCAGCAGGCCACATCTTCCATTCCCTATCATTCAGAGCCCCGCTGCCCTCTCTATTTTAGGATTGACAAAAATTCTAAAATGCATTAAAGCACATTTTCCTCAGTGCACTGCCCATTTATTTGAGCTTTATGCTTTTAACTATGATTGAGTGCTATAGATTAAACCAATAGCTATATAGCCCTTCTCAGTTATTAAAGGCAAAATTTGATCTTAAATGGGTTCATGACAGTATTCAAGAGTTTAATATTCAGTAAGATGAAGCAGTTAGAACTATAAGATAGAAATTTGCTAGTTCACAGTACACTGACAATGATAATTTCCCTAAGGGTATGCCTACACTTGGGCACCATCTAATGTCAACATTGAGAAGTCTACATAATAAAACTGGAGGGGAATGGTCACACCTCACTCCATGCTGCAGTGTCTTGCATCCCAACTGCTTGCTGTTACTCCCACTTTACAAGCATTGCATTGTGGGTAGGTGGCTCCCAGTGCAACAAAGCGCTGCAACTTGTGGGAAGTCGGCTGTCCTACCATGATGCAATGCCTCCCTCCCGTCCCCTTCTCACAGAGAAACAGGAAATGCTTTTTCTGCCGTGTATCTGCTGCAGGAATGGAGCCTGCTCAGCTCCTCTACAGCATTACTGACAGGATATGTCCACACAGGGCTTTTATTTCGAAACAACACTGGTTGTTCCGAAATAAAAGTCCCTATGTCCACACTACGTTTTCTTGTTTCGAAAGGAGGGAGCTCCTAGTTTTGAAACAAGAGCCCTCCTTTCGAAACACCTTAAACCACTTTGCTTTCGAAAGGAGGGTTATTTCGAAACCAGTTGTTTTGAAATAAGCCATTTGGACATGTTATTTTGAAACAAGGATTGTTTCAAAATAACAAGGACCTTCCTCCCAGGGTGCATAGCACCCTGGGGGATGGTCCCCCCCCAGCACCCTGGCCAGGGATCAGCACCCTAGTCAGGGTGCTGAGTGGAGTGCAGGGGGTCCAAGGGTGCCCCAGCCAGCTTCCCCCACACTTCCCCTTGCTGGGAGCAGGGGGGAGGAGGCCTCAGCCCTTTTTGCGCCCCCTACCCCCAGCAAGGAGAAGCGGGGGGAAGCCGGCTGGGGCACCCTCAGGGCTCTGCCCCCCGCCTGGTCTGTGGGGGAGCTGCTGGCCTCACAGCCCGGTCAGTGGGACTGCAGCCCCCGGGGGGTGGCTGCTCCAGGGGCATCTCACCCCGCCGCTGGGGCTGCCCCCAAGCCTGGGGCACCCTGCCCCTGGGGTTCCCTGGCTCCCCCCACTCCTGCCCTTCTGCTGCTCCTGCCGGGGGTGGGGGGGCTCCTTCTGCCCCCTCACCACTTCTGCAGGGGGCAGGAGGGCTTCCCTTGCAACCCCGTGGCTCCTGCTGCTGGTGGGGGGGCACCAGGGAATCCCAGGCAGGAGGCGGCCCCAGCCCCACCCACAGCAGAAGTGGTGGGGGCATCAGGGAAGCCCCCCCCGCCTGTGGCAGGAGCTGCAGGGGGCAGGGGAAGCCCCCCTGCCCCCGGCAGCAGCCACGAGGGGACAGGGGAAGCCCCCCGCCTGCGGCTGAAGTGGCAGGGGGCAGGGGAAGCCCCCTGCAGAAGCGGCAGGGGGGTAGGGGAAGCCTCCCGCCCCCTGAAGAAGCAGCAGGGTGGCAGGGGAATCCCAGGGGTGCAGTGTCCTCAGCCCAGTACAGGCCTCCCTGTCCCTATTTCAAAATAGCATGTCACAGTGAACATGCTATTTCGATTCCCTCTTTTTTCCTTATTTCAAAATAGTTTTTTGTTATTTTGAAATAAGGCGTTTCAAAATAAGGCCTTTATTTCTGTGGTGTTTTGGAACACCTAGGGTCATTGGAGTTAAGACTTATAATTTGCTATGTGATTTGCTTTATCCAGAGAAACCAGAGCAGAAACCTTATGAGGACCTAGTAGAAGTTCTGGAAGCACATTTTTCCCCAAAGCCACTAGCAACTGCCGAGAGGTATAGGTTCTACCAAAGGAACCAAGAGGAAGGTGAATCAGTTGTACAATTTGTAGCAGCTCTGCGGAAGCGGGCAGCACACTGTGACTTCAAGAACATGTTAGAGGAAATGCTGCGTGACAGGCTGGTGTGTGGCCTGCACAGTGAATCAACACGAAAACGCCTATTGACTGAAGGTCAACTCACCTTGCAGAAGGCTGTGGAAATTGCAGTCTCCATGGAACGCATCACCCAAGACATGCAACAGATTGGGGTCAGTGTCCGTAAAGTATCCCTACAACCTGCTCCCAGCGCACCGAGGAGACAAGCATGTTACCGGTGTGGGAAGCAGGACCACCTTGCATCTGAGTGCTGGTTTAAGAAACTACTGTGTCGACAATGTGGTAAGAGAGGGCACATTGAACGTGCCTGCAAACAAAGGAAGGGTGAGCCAAACAGAAGAAGCAGACCTGAGAAAAATGGGCCGTTGGTTTGGTGGACTAAGAGGGAAATTCTGCATGCAGTAGAGCAGAATAAAGGTAATCATAGTGACACCCACTTGGAAGATAAAGATTCCCTCCATGTTTTGTCTATAACAGCTGGCCCACATAAATTCTGGGTAACACCTGTGTTGGAAGGCAAACCTACACGCATGGAACTGGACACTGGCGCAGCAGTTTCATTAGTTTCTAACCTTGTGTATGAGAAGGACTTTAGACATCTGCCACTTAAGCCGACAGTAGTCGTTTTGAAGACATATACTGGAGAGACTGTTCCCCTGTTGGCTACTATTGATGTGATTTATCACTATGGCAACCCCAATGACCCTAGGTATTCCAAAACACCACAATTTCGAAACAGCTTGTTTCAAAATGGTTTGTTTCAAAACAAGAGCTTGTGTGTGGACAGAGCCACAGTGTTTCAAACAGACCTAGGCCTTTTCTACACTAGCAGAGGTGTCAGACTTCCTGATTGGGGGGGCAGGTCTGGCCCACCAAGGGCTCTTATCCAGCCCCATATCTGTTGCCTGTTCCAGTGATTCAGCTCCGCAGCCTGTCTCTGCTCCCTGGAGCTGATCTGCCAGTAGCAGTGAGAAAAGAGCTGCCAGCCCTCGCAGATGCATCACTAGCCAAGGCAGAGAAACCTTTAATCCAGGGGTCTCAAACTCAAATCACCATGAGGACCACAAGAGGACTAGTAGAGGGCCGCATGAGGACTAGTATGTTAGCCTGAGGGCCACACCACTGAAACCTTTTCATACAACAATATTGCAAATGTCAGTAACAGCTGTGTTGCTGTGGGCCACAGGAAACAGCTTTAGGGACCGCATGTGGCCCACAGGCCATGAGTTTGAGACCCCTGCTTTAATCCCTCCATCTCCAGCCCAGGCAGTCTGGTCTGTACTGCAGACTGCAGTATGCATTGGACCCAACAGGGAGGGAAAGAGCTGGAGTGGCAGCAGTTGCTGGGCCCTGGGGGGGGAGCCCAAAGCTGGGTGTGGCCTGCAGGGCTCCTGGTGGCAAGCGGGGGATCACGGCATTAGGGGGAGAGGAGCTCTGTGCCAGACACAGGCCGCAGAATCCCCCAGCCAAGGGCATCGCTGGGGCGGGGAGGGATCTAGGGCACGGGCCCAGGCCCTGTCCCCAGCCAGCAGGCCCCACCCCCTGGCCAGGGATATGGCCAGGCAGGGCAGTGCCACCACGGGCGGCTAGGCTGTGGCGGGGCCAGGCCAGAAGCAGCCGCAGGAGGCTGGGCCCACGCCTGCTCCTCTGCGGCCGTGGGTGCGGGTGGCCAGGCCCCAATTGGGCCGGAGATCCGGGGCACTGGCACTGGGGTTCGGGGCACGTGCCCCCGAGTGCCCAGCGCCAGTAATGCCCCTGCCCCCAGCAGTGGACGGAGGACCCAGGGCTGGGTGAGGGGTTGCACAGCAGGGTCCCCAAGGTGCAGATTGCACACGGTCCCGCCCTGCATCAGGCCAGGGATCAGGCCCAGGTTCACTGGCCATGTGGGGGAGGGTGGACTAGGGGGGCCCTGGCAACAGGTGAGTGTGATAGGGGATATGTGGATGTGGGGGGCTTTCATGGAAGGGAATGGTGGATTCAGGGGTAAGCCCAGATGGGAAGTGCTTTATTTGGGGGCAAAGCATGGCCGGGGTCAAGGGTGGTGGTGATTGGGTTTTGCCCTGAGCAGCAGTGATGCCTGAGGCTTCTGTCCCTGTGCACTTGTAGGCACCCTGTACTTTAGGGGCCTCTGAATGGTGTACTTCCTGGAGCTCAACCAGGTGCAGCAGACAGAATGTTGGAATGATTCTGCATGATCTGCAGCATCTCTTGCTGCGTTTTGAAATCCTGCTCCCTTGCAGGCCTTGCTCAAGGGGCTATGGTGCCCCTAGCCTGCTTTTGATTTTGTGCCCTCAGAGGGGTGGAGGGCAGCAAACCCAGCTTCCACTCTCAGCTGGCTCACCCCACCCCAAGGGCAGGGAACAGCCAGCCCAGAGATAGAGCAGGCCTGGCCAGAAGCCAGGCTCCACTCTCCCACCCCTCCCTTGGGCCAGCTGTTCAGCCCTAGGGATGTGGCGGGCCAGCCCAGAGGCGAGGCAAGAAAGCAGAGTCCATCCCATGGGCAGGCCTGCTCACTCCCCAGGGGTGGAATGTCTGGCTTAGGGGAGGCACAGGAGTGTGGAGTCTGGCTTCGGGGCTGCCCCATCCTGCCCCCAGCTCCTGTAAGCATCGGCACCACAAGTCACTATGTCACTGGCTCAAGGCTAGAGCCAGCTCTGCTCTCTTGCTACTCTTCTGTCCACGTCCACGTCCACATCCACATCCACACCCACACCCACAGAGAAAGAGAGAGAGAGAGAGAGAGAGAGAGAGAGAGAGAGATTCCTCACGCACAGGGTGATCAGGTCTGACTCCAAGGTGGGGCACTTTGCTTTGCTCTCCACACTGCCTCATCAGAAAATGGAGATCAGACCTTCCTGGGAATGCAGGGAGAGGAGGAGCTTCATGGTGATGTGGCAAAAGTTGCAGCATATCAGCCAAAAGAGAGTTGAAGGTCCTCCAGCCAATGAAGACTGATTCAGTACACACTGGTGAAAACCTCAGTTATGAAGGTCGCAGTGAACACTGCACCTCCTGCAGGGATGGAGTTCGTCGCTGACTTCCAGCCCCACTTAATGCACATTTTCACTCACATGTAAGCACAGAGCTGAAGGGCAAGGTAACTGCCAATAGGTTGACCTGAGCCCTCAGTGCAGCCTAAACATAAGATTGAAAGAAGCATCATCAGAAAGAAAAGAACAAGTTTTTTATTGATGATACTACTGAGAAGATACATTTTTACCTAATAGTGTCACTCATGCTGTGGGAATACAGGCCTATGGAGGAGCCGAGTGAATCATGGTTTTATATTGAGTTTGAATATTAGCATAAGCAATAGGTACAAAGCATGCAACCAAAACAAATAAGATCATGAGAAAGAGGGATTGTTTGTGTTAAACTTGCAGTGACCTTGAAACTACCAGTGTTCTCTTATTTAGCATTTGGGCTGAGCAAGAGAATAAGAATACATGGTTAATTGGGTACCAGTTGTAATAAATAATTAATATGCAAGTGTGTTAAAAAAGAAATGCTTAATTCAGAAGCCAGAGAAGTGCAGGAAAATATGAGAAAGAAACCTGGAAAACAAAGGGGCCAGTCATGAATCTTGTCTTACTTGCATCAGGCGGCAACTTCCTCATTTAGCTTTGACTTAGGTGCAATAACAATCAATGACACCGCTTGTTTGTTATAGTGTATGAAAAGCAAGGTTCTTTAAGAGTTTGCCAGAGCCTTTCCTTACCTCACAGAGGTCGCATCATGATGGGCAGGTGCCTTCTGAGCCTGAACTTGTGAAAACTATTTTGGCCAATGTATATAACTTTATCATTAGTAAGATATGCAATTTAGGTGTGTATGCTCATGTTTGCATTTTGGATATAACCAACACCAAGTGGCCTTTGGAATATTAAAAAGAATTCTTCTGTGGAAACTGATTCACGGTAGACTTTAAAACAAACAAGGAGTCTGGTGACACTTTTAAAGACTACAAATTTATTTATTTGGTTGTCTTTGAAAGTGCCATCAGATGTTTGTTTTGTTTTGTTTTGTTTTGCTGAACTAGACTAACAGCTATTCCTTCGGTAAACTTAAAGAAACTTATTAGAACAATTATTTACAACACACTCTCAACAAGAAAAACACAGGACTCGCTTTTGGATGACAGATGTGACAAATGTAGCAGTAAAGGTATGGACAGGCAATTCTTCAAGTGTTTTGTGTGTCTTGTTAAAAATACAGCCAGTTACTGTATTTTAGCAATATCATACACACCATATTATAGTCACAAGAAATTCTATCCACTGTTGTCTTTTTTAGTTTTGTTTTTAAAATATACCCATTGCCTGTCCCCTGACCTGAAGGTGATCTGCGTGGAGGTGGGGAAAAGACAAAATGTCTTGTAGTTGATTTCTGCCTTTGGATGTTTGAGTTCATTCCTGCTTTTCTTCAGCACCCTAAATTTCCACAGAAGTTTTGGTTGTTCCAGGACTGAAGCCTGAGAGCATGGCACTGATGGACTTCAAAGAAAAAACCTCCCAGCTGAAAAGTCTTTAAAAAAAAATAATTCTTTTCCTCTGAAACTGCATAGCAGATTTTCCCATGTGCTGGAAGCAGAGCTAAAAGAAACTACTGACTTTCCCACATAGGTATTTGACATGTAAAAACTTGCTTCTAGCTTTCATAATAAAATTGAAACAAAGAGAAAATAGGCCCCACACTTCAAGACACTGGAAAAATATGATTTTACTTCTACCCTACATGGGAAAGAAGTCCTTACAGTAGGTGTTTTGATCACACAATACCCAACAAAGCATCTTGGCACCAGTGCAGTGGAGGGCTTACTTACGACTTGAATACAGAACTCTGGAAAAGCCTCTACCAAAAGAGAAAACAGGAACCAGTGGTCCAGGACTCATTATCATGAAAAACCAGAGCCTAGCATAAGGAATTTGAGTATAGTGCTCATCTTTCTAGAAAAAAAAATAAGCAGATACCTGACTTCCAGGCATATAACTAGTATACCCTATATATTAGGGGAAAACTAAACTAAAAATCAATCCTTTCCTTTAAGGAATAAACATGGACTCTTTTTTGCACTAGAGAAAGATAAGTAAAGTTGGCCAACAGGATTGGCTAGGTTCAAAATAACACAAATAAACAAGCACAAATCAACACTCTTTTCCTAGCCTAAACTTTGCAATCAAAGTCCTCTAGCATATGGGCAGAAAAAGATTCCTCTAGAAGGGAAATAGTTCTCTTTCTAGCCCTGATTCTTAAGGAGACTATCACTTCTCTTGCGCTGTAGGCCCTTCCTAACGCCGTCTGATGGGGGAGGCACCAGGAGAGTGAGCAAGACAGGCACCTCCACAATCTATTCTATACTCAAGGTCCATGACAATAGCCAGCCTTTGGATCAGGGCAGCACGGCCTAGTGGTCACAGAATCAACACAAAGTCTTTGAGCAGCCCTCAGGTCAGAGCAGCATAACCTAGTGGCCACAGAGTCAAGACAAATTCTATAACTGGCCCTCAGGGCAGGGCAGCAGTGCCTAGTGGCCACAGAATCAGTACAGAGTGCATCCACAATGGGGAACAGTGCGCAGGTGGGAGGGCTCAAGCCCTTATGCTCCGCTGAGCTCCAGCCCAGGGCCCTGTTGGTGCTGGGGTTGTGGCACCAACTCAGTGAGGATCCAGACTGAAACATGCTGACTGGTTTTCCACTCCACTACAGCTCAACCCTTCGGGCCACCTGGACTACTTCCTCCCTGGGACAGGGATAAGTTCTTGCTGGGTGCTGAACTGTGGCTTCCTCCTTCTTGGGACAGCTGTTGTTGGCTTCCCCATGGGTCTTGGGTGTCAGCGTCAGGGCTCTCATTGCAGAGAAGCCGCTCCTTAGGGCTCCCATGGGAGGCTGGGTCTCTTGCGGGTTGAGGTGATGCAGCTTCTGGGCAGAAGCTTCCACCATATGTCTTCCCTCTTTGCTTGTCAGCCCAGACTGAGCCGAGCTCCTCCCTTTTATGTGGGGTCAGCAGTCTGAGAATGCCCAGCGGGACTCAAAGGGCGGAGCTTCTGCCACCCATAGAGTTGGCTGGGCTTCTGCAGCACACGGTGAGTCCACCCCAGCACAGAGTCTTAGATGGAAGACGTTACTTCCCTGATTGGTAACTTAGGTAATTTCTCCAGTGTGGATCTTTTCCTACTGCAAGGTTTTAAGTCCTTCTTTGTTTGGTCACACACCCTATCACATTCAGACTGGGGTATGTGTTATTGATACTACTAACTTGTTGCTGTTGTCAGAAACAGCAAAATATCTGGAAAAGATCATGTGTAAATGTGAAAGTCCAGCCCATAAAAACTTGTTTACTCTCAGGATACTTTCAGTCTAAATCAGTGGTATTCAAACTTAGGGTCCGGAGTCAGTACTGGGTCACAGACCCTCAGGCACTAGGTTGCAATACCCCCATGATTTTGGCACCAAAAGACTGGAAAACTTTGTTCAAAGACATAATTGTTGGGTCAAGGGCATGCATGATATTTTTTTCAACTGGATCCCGAGGAAAAAAGTTTGAAAACCACTGATCCAAATTGTGGCATAACTTCAGTAATCAATTTGAAGGGGAAAAAGTCCCAAGAAGTTTCAAGTAACTTAAAATTAATTTCTTTAAACTGTTTCCAGCTCTTCATGCATAGACCAGTATTGGTAATTAGATAATAGACTATAATAATCCCTTTAGAAATACCAGAGACAAAAAACAGATAGCTACTATAGATATTCTTACATAAAATCAAAGGGGATTTTGGCACATATTATTTTACTTATATTTTAACTCTTATAAATATCTAATATTATTTTTTTCTTAAGAAAACTGAAGTTTAATTTACACAGTTGTGGGGCCTTCATGCAATACCAAAAAGGGTACACATATAAATAGATGACCTTGCTCTTTCCACAATAAAATCTCATTCTATTTCTATTATTCCAGTTTTCAAGGTCATCTAGATCTTCCTGTCTATATCCTGATCTTTCTCTGTATTAGCAACAGCTCCCAAATTTGTGTCATCTGCAAACTATATTAGCATATTCGTACTTTTTTATGTTAAGGTCAATAATAAAAAGGTTAAATAAGGTTGTTCTCAAGATCGATCCCTGAGGAACTGCCCTAGTAACCTCCCTCTAGCCTGACAGTTCACCTTTCAGTATGATCCACTGCAGTCTCCTCTTTGACCAGTTCCTTATTCACCTTTCAATTTTCATATTAATCCTCATTTTTCCCAGTTTAAGTGATAATTCCCTGTGTCAAATTGCCTTTCTGAAATCTAGGTAAATTAAATCCACTGCATCTTCTTTGCCTAAAAGAAATCTGTTATCCTCTCAAAAAAAGGAAATCAGGTTGGTATGGCATGATCTACTTTGGGTAAAGCCATGTTGCATTTTATCCCAATTACCATTAACTTATCAATATCCTTAACTACTTCCTCTTTCAATTTTTTATCCAAGACCCTTCATACTACTGAAGTCAAACTAACAGGCCTGTAATTACCTGGTTCACTTTTTACCCCAGTCTTGAAAATAGGCATGTCATGGGCTGCACATCTGTTCTCTCTGGGTTATGATCTATATGATTTTTCTGTTCACCTATACATTGGAAATGTATGTTTTTATGCCAATTAAGCCATACAAGGTTTCTTTATGGAGGCTAATAACCTATTCAATATGGTTACTATGGTATCATGTTTCCTGTAGCAACATGAACGTGCACATATGTATAATGTGTTTCCCATGGCTCAAGGGCGGCGGGGGGGAGACATTCTAACTGAGGTGCCTCAAACCAAATGAAGTGATCACCTCTTCCCAGAAGGGCAGGGGTGAGGTAGAGCAGGAAACAAAGAGAAACACTGGGAGGATTTGGGGCTTTTTGACTGGGAATCTCCAACCTGAAACAACTCCAAGCAAGATCTGGGCTTTGCCTGGCCTCAGAAAGAGACTAACTGTACAAACAATTGACAGCTGCACACTTTGAGCATAAACTTGGACTATGAGGTCAGTTTCGATAGAGCTATTAGGTTAGTATCTGTGTTTTACCTTTTATTTCCTTGTGGTCACTCCTGACTAATTTATATTGTGATTCTGCCATGATTGACTATATCCTTACTTAGAATTATAATCTGAAGAATAAACTAAAAGCTGTGAGGTCTTCAGAGTGTGTGAGTGAAGAAGGCTGGGCATGATCCATCTCTTTGTTAAATGGACAAACTTGAGTGTATGGTGATTGGGACTGGGTCCCAATCTCTGTAGACAGCGGCTCCTGGTGTGCTAACAGGGGATGGGGGGTTTGCTTGTGGTCCATCCCTCGAGCAACCAGAGCATATACGCCTAGTGCTTGGGACAGAGTACATGCAAAAGGCTGGAGTGGATTGACTCAGGAGTGAGTGGTCACTTGGTGAAGCAGGGTGAATTGCGGTTAAGAGTGGGAAGCAGGGGGTCACAGAAGCACATCAGACTGGATCTGTGGAGCAGCCTGTCACAGGGATCTATAATAGCAATTCTCTAGTCATATGGTAGAATCCCTGAGTTTTCACATTCTTTAAAAATGCTTGCTTATGGGCTTCCAATTTCATGTGTTTGGATGGAGGTTATCCAGCCCCCCCCCCCCAGTTTAGTCCTATTAAGCAGCTTGAGTTTGGCTTCTATCTCAGATGTGGTATTTTCTACCTCCGCATTCCTCATTTCCATTAGCTACCCTACGCTATCCCCAAGATCATCAATAGCCTGATTAAGTATGGAGGCAAAGTATTTGTTTAGCCATTTGGCCACACCATACATAGCTTATCCCTAACCTGTACCCCACCCTCACTGCTTAACAGTCTCAGTTCTTTCTTTGTTTTCTTATTTGTATGGCTATAGAACCTTTCACTATTGGTTTTAATTTCCTTTGCAAGGTCTAACTCTACTTGGCTTCTGGCCTTTCTCACCTTATTTCAACATTTCTATATTTCTACTTCTGACCTCTGAGAGAGAGTTTTCTTTGCTGATTCCTCTCATCTTCCACTCTTCGTAGTCTTTCTGCTTTGTCTTAATCACATGACTGGGATACTTACTCATCTAGTTTGGTCTACAGCACATGCTTATGAATTTTTTCCCTTTCCTTGGCATGCAGGCTTTAGATATTTTCTGCAACTTTTACATGAAGAAATTCCAAGCCTTCTCCACCTTTAAATCTAATATTTCATCAGTTCAATGTACTCCTCCAATTAATTTCCTCAACTTTTTTCAAGTTAGCTCCTTTGAAGTCAATGACTCTAGTTGCAGATCTATTTTTTATTTTTTATTATTATTTTTTAATCTTTACATTTACTACAGACTTTATTACCTCATAGTCATTCAAACCAAGGTTGTCCTCTATAAGCCATTTTTCTATGAGGTCCTCGCTACTTACCAGTATCCCCTCTTGTTTGTTCAGTAACCATTTGGGGAAGAAGTTCATCAGCTATCATATACATGACTATCTGGGCCCTATTATTTCTGCTAGTACATGTCCTCCAGTCCATATCTGGGAACTTAAGGCCTCCCACAATCACACAGTTCAAAGTAGCATTTTACTTCATTAAAAGCCTTACAGAAGTCTCTATGTCCAGATTAGATCTGGGTGGTCTGTAGCTCACCACAAGAACTATTCCAGGGGAAACTCTAGTAGTTTTCTTCCTCATTATGATTTTTACCCAGACAGACTCTGTCTTATCAATTCCATCACTTCTAATTTCTTTACTGTCTACTTTATCATTGATCTACAATGCTACTCCACCACCTTTGCCTTTATATCTGTCTTTCCTAAACAGCATACATCCTTCAATATTTGTATACCTGTTGTGACTACAATTCCACTATGATTCTGTTATTCTTTTATAGGTAGAAAGGAGAACTTGCTTGGAACATGCTATTCGTGCTGTGGAATCTCTAAGAGCTAGTCTCTGCCACCCTTACTTCCACTGAATACTATTTTACTACATTTATTCAATAGGACTATGTACAAGTTTGAAGTTTTTAATATACATATTTAATCCTACAAGCACAGATACATATTCTTAAGTTTATATGCACAAATAGTCCCAATACATTTAAGTCACTGCTTATATGCATAAAGTTTAGCATGTTCACAACTGCTTGCAAGATTAGAGCCATGGACAATAAAGGGGCATTTTAAGGATTATATTATTAAAATTTAATATTCTGAGATGATTTCTCATTCTGTCAAAACAGTCATAGAATTATCACAACATTCAGTACTGCTGTCCTATGAATAATAGGAAACCTTGCCACAAAGTTTAGATTTGGTATGTTTTACAATCTTTGAGATTCTACTTACATTGTCTCTACAGGCTAAAAGTACAAGGATCCAAAGCTTTAGACTTTGTATTTGCTTCCTAAAGGTTGCTTAATAAAAAGACAGATCATATCCAGTTTTATAAGTGTTCAGACAGTTTTCTATCTTCTGCACATTCATCAAAGAGGATCCATTTAGCAGGGTAATTTTCTTGAACTTGTTTCATATAAATACATATCACTTAAGTAGTGTAGCCCAAATTCCTATAAAAAAGAAGTTGAATCTTCCTGGGTTATTCAACTACCCTGCTGAATAACCCAGTAATTTCAGTCGTCAGGATTTTTAGATTAAGAGAATGCATACTCTGGAGTCCATTGACTTCAGATAAGATGTTATGAACTGAGCTAGAGACATCATGATGTATTCAGAAAGTACATAAATAATAGGTTAGTCACTCCTCAGTGAATACCCTGAATAATTTAGCTTGTGCCCTTACTTTTCACTACTGTCAGTTTGACCCAGATATCATCTTTCTAAATTAAAGGCAGGTACCAAAGAGAGAGAAAAAAAGCTTCCTTAATTTGCCTCATTATTAGCATCATATTATAATTTTACTCCTCTAATCGAATGTAGCATAATAAGTGCTGTATTTTAAAAACCACCATTGATTGTTACCACTAACTGATGTGTTGCATACAGAACGGTCAGGGAAAAAACCTGGGCATGCTGAAAAATCTCAAATGACACCCTTGATGCAGACATTAAGGTTGTCACATATTCCATTTTTAATATGTAATGTTCTTAATTCCTCAAGGAAAGTGATACCTACATATTGAATGCTTCTTCTTGATGACCATTTCTTTCTCATCTCATAGACTCATAGACTCTATGGTCAGACATGACTAATATGACCGTCTACTCTGAGCTCCTGAACAATACAGGCCACAAAACCTCATCTACCCTGTAATAAACCTCTAACCCATGATTGATTTATTTAAGTCCTCAGACCATGATTTAAAAGACTTTAAAGTACAGAGATTCTAGCAGCAAGTGAGCCATGCCCCATGCTACAGAGGAAGGTGAAAAACCTGAGTCCTTGCCAGTCTGTCCTGGGGGAAAATTTCTCCCTAACCCCAAATATGGCAATCAGTTAAACTCTGAGCATATGGAAACAGCCAGTCACCCAAGAAAGACTGTCCACTGATATGCAAACTGGAAAGGTAGTCCTGTTTCCTGGTATCTTTTTTTTTCCCCACACATTTGGGAACAGACCTTTCAGAGTCCATGGAAAGCAATACAGACAGATGCTGCTAGCTACCAATAATGTGGTAAACAGTGTAGTAGCCTTGGGGAGGAAGGGGTTAACACTCTGGTCAGTGAGTCCCAGAAGATCCAATAGAAACAGAGTACACATTTTTGAACTGGAGCAGCAGCCCTACCTGTTTCCTTTTTGGTGGCAGCAGAGCTCATGGAAGGATCAGAAGGAGGCAAGGTAGAAAGGTCTGAAGGATCCAGCAACATCCTTTGCCCAGATAGCTTAAGTTGGTAACTGACCAGGCATGAGTAGAACAGGGAATGTTTAGCTAGACAGGATCAAGGTATTTCTTTGTTTTGTTTTGTTTTTGGATTCCTCTGTGCTGAGCACATGTACCCCCTCCCATTACCCTGTAACTACTTAAGTTAAATCCCAGAGAAGCAACTCTCTGTGTTTCTTAGAAGTTCTTTTTAATTCAAGAATTTACCCTTTTAAAATAAGCTCTGGTTCTGTGTCCTAAAAGGCAAGAGGTTTTGTGTGCATGGGCCTCAAACTGCAGAGCCAACTACTAAAGGGGATTTTGTCCCATTTTCAGCAGATATTCCAGATAGTGTTCAATCACTTTCCTGAGGGACGAAGAAAAGTGATTGAAGGTACCTCGCAGGAAGGACTTCCTTAGTTCACCTTCCTGGGTTTTCAAGAGGTTTTTGCATTTGGGTAGTGGCAGCAATACCATTCCAAGCCCAGGAAATTGGCAGCCTTGGACAGTTTAAGATAAGGCTTTAGGGCCAGTAAGTTTTAAGACCTGTTGGAGGACCCCACCTTCTACACTCAAAGTGTCAGACTGGTGAAACAGGCTTGACAAAGAGTGAGGTAAAAGCTATGTATGGTGTATAAATTGCCTCTACCTAGCTACAGGAGGAAGTACATAATGAGTCAAATGGAAGTAAATGAGGAGCATTATTTTTTTTTCAGCTTTGGCCAGGGGCGTTAGATTACCTCAGGGTTCAACAGGGCTCATGCCCAGGGGCCCACCACAATATGGGGGCTGTCTATCCTGCCACCATTGGGGAGTGGGACAGGCCGGCCCAGAGGCCAGCTCTGTGCTCTGGTCCTGGCCTGCTCCTGGGTTGATCAGTCCACCCCTGGGGGCAGGGTGGGTCAGCCCAGAGGCTGGGTTCTGAGCTCCCACCCACCCTTGAGCTGGCTGAACTGCCCCAAGGGGTGGTGCAGGTAGGTCATGGCCTGGAAGGTCAGCCTCTTGGGGGGGAGTGGGGACCAGTATGTGCAGTATGTGGTGCAGTCTCCAGCATGGCCTTTGAGTCACACCAAAAGCTGCACTGTTCGGGCCAGTAGGCTCTGCCACCCGGGGCCAACCAGTCAGACTGCAGCCCCAGCTAGAGTTGACCTGCTGACAGTGGAAGGGGAGACCTCCTGGTAGGGGGCCCACCAATGTAGGGAGGGCATCAGTTGGGGAGGCCCAGGGGCCCTGCAGCCCCTGATCTGCATCTGGCTTTGGCATAGAGTCATAGAAACTGGAAGGGATCATGAGAGGTCATCGAGTCCAGTCCCCTGCACTCAGGGCAGGACCAAGTACCCTCTTAAATCATCCCTGACAGGTGCTTGTCTAACCTGCTCTTAGAAACTTCCAGTGATGGAGATTCCACAACCTCCCTAGGCACCTTATTCCAGTGCTTAACTACCCTGAAGTTAGGAATTTTTTTCATAATTTCCAATTTAAACCTCCCTTGCTGTAATTTAAGCCCATTACTTCTTGTCCTAGCATCAGCTGTTAAGGAGAACAATTTTTATTCCTTTTCCTCTTGACAACCTTTCAGGAACTTGAAAACTGTTATCATGTCCCCTCTCTGTCTCCTCTTTTCCAGACTAAATAAACCCAGCTCTTTCAGTTTTCCCTCATAAGTCAAGCCAGACTTCTAATCATTCATGTTGTTCTTCTCTGGACTTTCTCCAATCTGTCCACATCTTTCCTGAAATGAGGTGCCCAGAATTGGACACAATACCCCAGTTGAGGCCTAATCAGGGAGAAGTAGAGCAGAAGAATTAATTCTCACATCTTACAATACTCATGTTAAAACATCCCAGAATGGTGTTTACTTTTTTGTAGCAGTGTTACATTGTTGACTCATATTTAGCTTGTGGTCCACGATGACACCCAGATCCCTTTCTATAGTACTCCTTCCTAGGCAGTCATTGCCCATTTTGTATATGTGCAATGGATTGTTCTTTCCTGAGTGGCGTACTTTGCACCTGTCTTTACTGAATTTTATTCTATTTATATCAGACCCTTTCACCGGTTTGACCAAATCATTTTGAATTGTGATCCTATCCTCCAAAGCACTTGCAACTCCTCCCAGCTTGGTATCACCTGTGAACTTTATGGATATCACTTCAACCACTGTTACGTCCAGATGACATTTTCTTAGATCAAAATGATGAGCCCCATCATTTCGATCTGAGGGTTGTCATATCGATCTAACAAAACGAGGGTTAAGATCGATATGATGGTCATTTTGATTCCGTTAAGTGGAAATAACATCATGCAGATGTGTTATTTCGAGTTAACAGTAAAACTGAAATAACACCCTTCTGACCTTCCTCCCAGGGTGCACTGCCCCTGCCAGGAAGCAGGAAGCTCTGTGCCCCCAAAAAGACAGCATGCTGCAGCCACTGCTTAAAGGCATGGTTGAGCCTTCTGCTGCCAGCTCTGCCCCGCAGCATCAAAGGGCTCCTGTATCGACCCCCATTGAGGTTTGATGCCTCATAGGCATCTGGGGCACAGAAGACATCTGTGCACGGTTCTGGGCAAGGCACTGGAAACGTGACATATATGCTGACATTGCAACAGAAATGTCAGCCAAAGGGTACCACTGCAGCACCAAGCAGGTGAGGGCAAAGATTAAAGTCCTGCATCTGGACTACGCCCAGGCCAGAGAAGCAAAGCAGCTCCAGGCGACATGTAGTACGGACACCTCTGCCTTTTATGAGGAGCTGCGTGGATTCCTGGGGTAGGATCCCAAAGGCCTCCCAGGCAGGGCCATGGACTCAGGAAGGCCCACCCCCAGGGCCACATCCCCCATGTGAGGCCCCTCAGACAGTGAGGTGTCACTGGATGTGGGCGACACCAGCCGGCCTTGGAGCGCACCACCCACTGAAGCCCAGCCGACAAGCCCTGAGATGTTTCTGGCATGGGAGCATGGGACAGCCACTCTGAGGAGGAGGAGGAAGAAGGTGGGGAGATACCAGAGGCCTCCCTCATGGAGCAGGATCCTGAGGAGGGGACATCCAGGCGAACCTCCAAAGCGCCTGTTGGTGAGTGTTCCTCCCTGCTCCATGCTGGGCCGAGCCTACTTGTGGCATGGCTGCTGCGGGGGGCCGGGGACCATGGAGACCCTCCCACCAGCCAAGGGACATGTGGCACAAGGGTCCCAGACCCATGCACAATAGGGGTCACAGATCATGGACATGGCTGTGAACGCATCTGGCAGCATCAAGGGCGGACAGCATGCTGCCCACATTGCTGGCACGTGGCCTTGGGAGACTCCCCGTGAAGAGACCAGTCTCACTGATGCCCACTACAGTGGGCATCATGAGGTCATATGCACCTTTGGGGTACTGTCCCACAGGACACAGTTTGGGCTGCCTGTGGACAGTTGGGGAGGAGGTATTTGCAGCTGACAAGCTACACATAGCCAAGGCCAGTAAGCTGAGGGGCTAATGCCAGTTTCTCTTTCGCTCCAGCAACTCGCAGTGCCACCCACCACCCTGCCCCTGGGAGCCCACCAGCCACCTCCTGGGGGAGGAGAAGGACCCACTGGACCCAGCATGAGACACTGGGGAGGGTCCTTGAGCTCGGCCAGGGAGTGGAGGAGTCCAGCCGGTCATGGCAGGAGCAGCTAGCCCACTGCCAGGATGCTACCATCCAGCAGCTTCAGCAGGCAGATGACGCAGACGAGTGTGTGGTTGCATCACTGGAGTGGCAAAGCCTGGCAATGGAGTGGCAAAGTGATGCAATGCAGGCCCTCAGCATTGCCGTGCAGGACATTGCAGCAAGCCTGTGGCTCATTGAGGGGTACCTGACACCCCCCCCCCCCGCCAGAAGCTGAGGGAATTCCCCAGAGGCAGCCTGGCAACCCTCACTGCAGGTGCCTCCGGACCCAGAGCAGCCTTGGGGAATGCCGTGGCACGGCAGGCCACGGGACCGGTACAGCTCCCCCAACCCTCCAATGTTCATAACCTTCCACCCAGATCCCCCTCCCCAGTTGAACACCCCCCCCAATTCTTCCCCACCAAGACCCCCTCCTCAGTTGAACAACCACCCCTTAGTTCTCCCCCACAAAGTTCCAGATCCCCCTACTGCCTCCCAAACCCATCTTTGCCCTGACCTCCCTCCCTATTTTAAATAAAAAATAGTAAACATTCAGATTTGTGTCCAGTGATTTATCTGGGTAGGGCTCAGGGTGTGGGTGGGTCGGTAGGGGCTGCCTGTGGCAGAAGAAGGGAGTGTGGGCTGTTGTTGGGGCAGGCCTGGCCCTCAGTGGCCCTTGCTGAGGATAAGGTCCTCCACTGCGTTGTGCACCACAATCAACCTTGTTGGTGCACACTCTCATAGGGGCACAGCTTCTGGCTGCTGGAATTGCCTGTCGACGAGCTGTGCTTCAGCCTCCCATATCGCAGCTACTGTCTCCCCCGGACCTCACAAAGATTGTGCAGGACGATGCATGCACTGATAACCTCCACTGTGGTGTCCTCTGTGAGGTGGAGACATATGAGCAGGCATCTGAACCGGGCCTTCAGCCTGCCAAATGCCCACTCGACCACCTGGCAGCAGTGGGTCAGGTGGCAGTTAAACAGCTGCCAGCCAGTGTCGAGAGATCCCTTATAGGGGTGCATGAGCCAGGGGCAAAGGGGGTAAGCCACATCAGCAACAATGAGGATAGGCACCTCCGCTTCCCTGATGGTGATGTTATGGGGCGGGGGGGGAGAAGGTGCCTGCCTCCATGCCCCAGTACATGGCAGAGTTCAGGAGGATCCCAGCATCATGTGCCCTCCCTGGCCATGCAATGTAGCTGTTTTGGAAGACACCCTGTTGGTCCACAAGGCCCTGAAGGATGATGGAGTGATATCCCTTGCGGTTTTGGTACACTGTCACATGGTGCTCCAGAGCTTGCATGGGTATGTGGGTGGCATCTAGGATTTTGACGCATTTCAGGAACCCTAGGGCAGTGGTGCCAGCTATGGTGTCCCGCAGCTCACCTGGGCTAACAAGACGTGGCTGCAGGACCACGCTGATGGCGCTGGCAGCCTGGAGCAAAGCCTCCCCAATGGTGGACCTGCCAATGCTAAAGAAGTGTGCCACTGACCTGTAGGACTCAGGAGTGGCCATCTTCCAGAGAGCGATGGCCACTTTCCTGTCCACAGGGATGGCAGGTCTCATTACAGCGTCCCTTCGGTGCAGGCACAGGGCGAGCTCTGAGACCAGGTGGACGAAGGTCTCCCTGCTCATCCGGAAGTTCCTGCACCACTGCTCATTGCTCCAGGTTCCCAGCACTACCTGCTCCCACCAGTCCGTGCTGGTCTCCTGTGCCCTGATGTGCTGGGGCACAGAAGGTGTGGAGGGGAACCAAGGTTGCTCAGAGACCTAGCAAAAGAGTGTCAGTGGCCTCAGGCTTAGCACCATCATGGTCCAGGAACAATGTATCCCAATGCTGGGGGGCATCCTGCAGACTTGCAGAGCACCTGGCTGCTGCACGACAATGGAATGGGAGCTGGGGAGCATCCATTGCCATCTCTCTCGCAGTCTCCTGCCAGCCAAAATGGACAGAGAGCTAAGGACAGTTCCTGCTTTTATGTGATTGGCTGGGGGCATGGCCCAGCGAGGGGGCAATGTTGCCACACCTCCCATGGTGCCTCTCTCCAGAATTGAACTAGCAAACCCTGTGTCCGGCCATGCTAGTTCAATTTGGGTATTTTTGGTGTGGAGCTGTTAAATCGATTTAAGTTAAATCGATTTAACAATTTTTATATCAATTTTGTTAAATCAATTTAAGTTAAATCAATTTAACCATGTATGTGTGGACATAGCCTATAAGTGTATTCTCTATGCCATCATCTAAATCACTGATGAAAATATTGAACAGAACCAGACCCAGAACTGATCCCTGCAGTACCTCATTCATTATGCCCTTCCAGCATGACTGTGAACCATTGATAACTACTCTCTGGGAATGATTATTCAACTAGTTTTTCACCGATGTTTTAGTAGCTTCCCTACTTTGTTAATGAGAAGGTGATGTGGGACCATATCAAAAGACTCACTAAAGTCTAGATACACCACATCTACCACTTCCCCTCTATCCACAAAACCTGTTATCCCACCATAGAAAGTATCAGGTTGGTTTGACATGATTTGTTCATGAAAAATCCATGCTATCACTTAACACCTTATTCTCTTCTAGATGTTTGCCAATGGATTCTTTAATTATTTGCTCGATTATTTTTCCTAGTGCAGAGGTTAAATAGACTGGTCTATGATTCCCTTGATTGTCCTTGTTTCCATTCTTACAGATGGCCACTATATTTTTCATAGCAAAAACAGTTGTAGGCCATTGGCTGTATGGGTATGTAGTACTACAGTTTTTGGTAACATAGCCTGGGAAGAAGTGAGGATGAGAAACTGGAAACTGAAAAGATTCTATTATTTATCCTGAAGATTCTGTCCTTTTGCACCGTCATACATAAATATAAGTCTACACAAAAGTCAGTGAGCTATTTAAAAAAATTGGGTGCTTAGATTGTATCCAGAATTCCAATTAATTCTGAGAAAAAATCTTTCCAAGAACATCATAATATAACATCATCTTTACATATAATGTCATTTTATATACCTTGAGAGAATAAGTGCATTGTGATGAATTTGCTGATCTGTAGATCAATGTTAGCATTGTTAGGTTGGTCCCTTTTCACAATTAAGTTGCATGACGTATTGATGGATGGAATTCTGCTTGAAACCATAACCATCTGTGTATTCTTAAGCAGAACAACAACATAATAGAACTTTGGCAAAGAAACAAATAGATAAATCAAGGGTCATTGTCAAGGGTCAAAATGGAGGACCTAAAAATATTAGAACTACTTATTATATTTTGGTTTTCAGGCACATGTAATGTTATCGCTTAGTTCCCCTTGCACACTGCATGCTTGTGAGGTATATCTGACTTTGCTGAAATATAGTTAAAACTTAAAGATATTCCCACTATATAAGAAAAGTAGAAATTATTACTAATTGCATTGGCATGCTTCTAAAATTTCCAACATTGGACTAAAAAAAGAATAGAAAAGAAAAGAAAAAAAGACCAACACTAGGTTGATTACATTTGTTTCTGAGATTAAAGCAAAGGTATTGAAAAGAAAACTAAAAGGAGACAAAATACTGTGGTGGATATGTCCTAAGCAAAAAGCAATTCTGACATTTTTGCATTCATTTTCTTGGAAGGACAGCCGCATCCATATTTGAATATCCTATAGAAATGAAGTCTCTGATATTCTTGCATCCCAGTATTAACATGGTGACCTTTTGGTAATGGGATATTTGATATGAAGCCTTTCACTTCTATGTCGTTAAGTTCAAATACAGCCCAAATCAGTAGTGATTTAAATTGTTATCCATTGACAGCGTAAAACGATTTAGTAATCTTAATGCAGTTCCTATATAGTAGCAAGCTATCACAGAAACCACAGTAAAATTTCTCATCCATTTTGGCAAAATAGTCAATAAACATAGATATTAAACTCCCCTTTCAGCCCTAGTGTTAGTTCTTCCTGAATGGGGATGAGACACATTGTCAGCAAAGTGTGAGGAAGGTTGCTCTGCTCATTTCTTTGCTCTTTGCAATGTGTGAATACACAGAAAATTTCAATCCCCATAGCTGCCAATCAAAAGATTCCTAAATTCAAAGAGAAGAAAGAGAAAAAAGTGTGATCATGCATTGATTTGAAAGGGAGATTGGGAATCCTCTATATATTAAAAGTAAATGAATATAAGAAAATGATAAGAACAGTTCTATTTCCTCTTATATAGTGACTATGTTTTAAATTTCTTTAGTTCCTTTCACTCCCAAAGATCTAAAATCATTATACATATGATGAACAAACAGTGCCATTGAAATGAAGCTACCTCCAAAATTTAGTTTAGCAATCAACTGGAGCACCACACTTTTCATAATACTATGTAAAGGGGAAATGCTAGCTAAGGAAACTTTTATAAATTCTTATCCTTGCAGAAAGTGGCATGGGGATCTGCTGTGTCTACTTCAGAGCAGGCAGACTCTCAATCTTTAGTTAGTAACTTTTTATTAAAAAGCAATCGATTATAGACAGTGCACATTGCTTTCATACCTTAGTAACAGACAAGAGGATGACAGTTTTAAGAATTAGAATATTTGGTAGAGTCAAGCTGTATAGGTAGAGTTACAATAAATACACCTATTGATATTATGAAAGTGATATCAATTACATTTTTGTATCTGTTTGCCCTATTTGACCCATGTTTCTTCCAGTTTTTTAGACAATCTAATACAGGCAGTGACTCCATTGCACTTAAATCTTTCCTTCTGTTCAACCACATTTAAATAGATGACTTTTTGCAAATGTAGTGAGAAATACAGTTAATGAGTGACATCCAAATAATTCTAAACAAATATCTTAGTTTATTTTTAGAAAATGAGGATATTTTCCTTTCATCATAACAATAGTAAATTGGGAGATAGATCTCTATGATAAGTCTTGAGTCATATCAGACCAAATACTTTTCAATGTCAGACAACCCCAGTGCCTGGAAGATACCATGCTATTCCCTGAGTGTTATTATTAGGTTTGTTTTTTGTTTTTTTTCCCCCCACATGCAGAATTGACAGGACTGTTTATTCACTCCTGTTTAGTAACACTTTAATCTAGCATTAGGAAAGAAGAGGCAGTAGAGAAGATGTTTAAAAGGCCACTCTTCATCTCTCATACATAGTATATTTAAATTCTGATTTCAGACATTTAGGAGCTTGCAACAAATGCTTCTTTTTTGATGTTCATGGAACTGCCCTTTTGCCTGCTAAATTACATTCCTTTAATCAGGGCTAGATTAACATAGGAGCTTTAGGGGCTGCAGTGCTGGGCTTTGGCCTAAAGGGTGCCCTGTCACCTTTCAACAATCTGTTCCTGGCTTAGCGGCATGTTACTGCCAGTTACCACAGGCCCGCCTGCTCTTCCCCTGGGCTGGCTGGGCTGGAAGTGACCAGCCAACCTGGGCGTCGGGCAGGAGCACTGTAGCCTCTGCTCTGAGGGCCCCCTCGTGGCTAGCCTTGTCTACAGACCCAAACCCCACTCCCCCAAACAACAGGTCTGTGGGCCCTGCAGCCCGCCTCCTTCCCCTAGCATCACTGGGCAGCAGGTCACCCTGCAGCACCAGCTTCTGCCCACCAGCACCAGTCGGATCACCCTGCCCCACCCCCAGACTGGCGCCACCCCTAGAGGGACATGAGAATGGGCAGCACTGGGCCCCCTGGGGCCTTGATCTGGCCCTGCCTGTAATATTACATGAAGGGATCTGATTCAGCAGCAGATTTAAGGAGACCTGAGAAAGGGAAGAGAGGAGCATTTGCTCTCCCCACCTCTTGTTCCCAGGCCATCTGGGGAAGTACAATGGAGAGATGAATTAAAAAAAAAACATACTCCCTCTCAAAATCAGATACACAGCAGAGGGCAAGCCAGATGCAACCCAGCCCAAACCTCCAAGGAACCTGGAACCTCTTGGCAGAAAGAATTAGACACTTCTCCAAGTATTGGATACACTGCTAGGGGGAAAGAAAACACAACCCTGACCAAGGGATCTTATTAGGGATTAAACTTGAGGCCTCTAGTTAAAAAACACAAATCTCTGCCACCTGTGCTAAAGAAGGAGCTCAATTAGCTGGCAGCAGTATGCTCTTACGTTCTCTGTGATCCAGGGGATATGGAACATTTCAATTGCAGAAGCATTTGAAACATCACCCCTTCCTGTCTACTTGCTAAAATAGGAACCTTGGAATTCAGGAGAAATCTTCTGAAAAAGGTGGGAAATAAGATTGAGGAAAGAGCTTTTGTAGAGCACAATGGGCTGCTAGCTGTGATCCTGATCCAGGGTACTGTATAATCCACTCCTCATTGCAGAACTGACACCAGCCTCTGTGCACTATCAGCCATAAGACCCTTTTATCTGCCACTGAGAAAGGGGAGACAGCAGACAGAATCTTTGAGACCCTTGCTCAACACTTAACTCATAGTAGAGTATTCATCTATTGCCACCTGGAAAGAAAAGCCCTGAGTGTTTGATGGAGGCAAGGAAGACTCATAGGGTATGTCTACACTTACACTTTAAATTGAAATAATGATGATTATTTCAATTTAAAGTAGTGCATATCTACACTAGCTTTCCTTATTTATTTCCTTAATGAAGAGCTCGCTCATTGCAAAATAAGGAAAAGTCATTTCAAAATAATAAAACCTCGCTTTATATTGAAATGATGGTTAAATTGAAATTATTATTTTGAAATAATGCAGTGTAGCTATGTTATTTAGATTTAACTGTTATTTCAGTGTAACACTTTTTGCCCTTCTCTCATCTGTGCAACAAACGGTAGAAGTACTGGTAAACTTGCAGTAATCAGTATCTTGGCTCTGGTGCAGTAGTCTCACCTCTTCTCATAGCCCATTGTTAGAACTGGAGGCACAAAAAGTAGTGGGGTAGGACAAAAACAAAGGACATTTTAGAACCCAGTCATGAAAATAAAACAGAATTCTTGCCTCAGTGAAAGACAAGTCAGTTACTTTATACTAGATATTAAAAGGTTCCAGTTCATGTGAAGAGAAGCATCAACCTGAACACAGCATTCTTTTGGGACCAGAGATGATTGCCTTGACTGAGGTGGACCATGGTCTGGGTCAGACCAGAGAGCAGACATTTGGAAGCAGTCATCTGAGAGATTCAAATATTCCTTCAACTTCACTAGATTCCAAAATTTCACTACATTTCTTTTATGACCATTATCGTATTATCAACCATGGAAAAGAAAGGTTAACACATCATACCTGTATAAAAGTCAGAAGATTTTACTCTGTTTTATAGTTCATACAGTGGGCAGGAACAGGACAATATGAAAATTAAAAAAGCTGTGACCCAAGTTTAATGTAATGCTTTTTATTACATTGATCAGAGCAGAAACAGGAATTTCAGGGACCAGAGTACTGGAGGGGTAGTTTGGTTTCTTGAAATGCTCCACATTAAAGGAGATTTTCAAAGGCAGCTAAGAGTGGTTGGTTCAATTTACAGGCATGGGTCTGAACGTTCAGAAAGAATTAGGCTCCTAACCTATGTTCAGGCTTATATTCTATTGATTTCAATGGAAATTAGCAGCCTAACTTCTCTTGAGCATCCAGCCAGCAGGGACAATGAAATAGGTTAGAACTTTACCCATAAATTTCCTTGCTTTTTCCATGGTAAGGCACATTTTTTAAGAATCACATAAAGGGACATTATCAAGGTTAGTGGCCAGAAGCTCATCTCAGAGTAGCTTTGAAGCTTGATTAAAGTGCTATGTTTCATAAATCTGTTCACAATATATTACAGATCTATTAATCTTACATATAGCATAGAAGATGTATGGTGTCTCTCAGGATATGGCTAAAGCTCTATATGGTCTTTCACCTCTAGTTTGCGGTTTCAAATCCAGTTCAGGTTGAACTACGTTCCTCAGTCTAATGTCATCTGTGATCATGGTTTCACTGAGTGCACTTCCCTCTCAAGCCCTGAGCGTTCACATGGCTCATGGCAAAATCGTGTGATTTTTCTCGCTCTCACCAAGATTTGGACTTCAGCAGACACAAGTTATAGGCCAATCCCAGAGTTCTGCTTTACAGGACAATTGGCAAGTAGTATCCAGTGACCAGATGGCATTTCTTAAAGCAAAGTCTTGTTTTATTTAGAACCAAAGTATTTCAGAGAAAAAAAGATATTAAAACAATTAAAAAAAACCACTATCTATGTCTAACTTACAAAGTGTTTATCCATCTTCCTCCTGGGGACCAACATAGGTCTAAGCTTCCTACAGACTCCCTAAAACCTATAGAGTCTGGGTAATCTAATCTGGTTTCTTAACTCACAACCCAGTTCAGTTCTCTCTCTCCACCAGCCAGCCTTCAGGAGTTAAACTGCTCAGTCATATGACAACCCCCATTCCCGGACACAGTTGCTATTTAACTCTTTATAGTCCTTAATCTATTAGCTCTCAGTATTGTCTTATAATTGACCTCCAGGTGTTCGCTGAGAGATTTCTTATCTATAACCACCATATTACCTTATTGCTCATTTTTCCAGCATGCCCCTATTAACTTAAATCAGTACATTCACATAGGAAAGTCCAATAATCGGTCACATGCAGTGTTCATAAAATTATTACAAATCATTACAGAGCAACTCTGTGTCTTCCAAGGCTGTGATGTGACTTAGTGGTTTTAGGGAAATTCTTAGAGGGTAGATGAACATATGACAAAATATGACATCACAATACACATCCTTGTTGACAATCTCACTCCAAAGAATGAAAAATCAGGGCCTGGACTATTTTCATACTTTCTGATATGATTCCCACGATCATGCTTGAGATAAAATAGGAAGTAATAAGGGATAACACCTGTACAGGCAGTGATAGCTGCACATCTTCTGAAAAGAAATGGAGAGCTTCAGGCTTAAGGAGAATAAATCCTAAATCCTTTATATATGTGCTATACATTAAAAAAATGCATTGAAAGAATGTGACTAAGGTTGTACAGTCAGGCTTTTAAATGTTAGGAAACACCAGCATTAAAGCTGCCTGTGCAATTTTAATATGTGCCCTGTGTGGGTATGCATTATGAGACAGTCTTTAATGACATGATCACAAAATATTTTTTCCCATAGGACAGCCATTATTAAGTATATCTCTGTGAGACTGAGGAAATTTCCTTGAAAAGCAAACTTTCTCTTTTAAAAACAATGCAAAGTCAAACAAAGAAATTCCAAAAAGCTCCCAAATCTTAGATGTAGTTTAATTAAAGCCCACAGAGATTTAAAACTTGAGGGAAACAAATGGGAACTGATAAATAAATCAATACAATTACATCTTTAAACTATTCAGAAGAAAAAGTAGCCTGATGCCAATCATTAAACAGAAGTAATGTGTTACATCAAGGGCAGAGAATGTCATGTCATGTGAGAAATACAGAAAAACAGTGTGTTTGTGGGTGAATGTGAATGATTAGTATCCACACATTCACAGGACAGCATGGAAGATATAGGGTATTTTTAGTAATGTGCAGCTTGATTTTACTGATATGAAGCCATTCCTCCTGTGTTATAATTATTTATAGTACCCTCCTGAATTCCCTCTAATCCTTAGTTCATCCCCAATTAAAATTATATTTCTCCCCATACAACATGCTTTAAATTATGGCTGGCGTTTCTAATCCTATTTATAGGGATGGATGGCCATTTTGTAGCAAACTGATATTATTTGTGACACCAGCAATGTGAATGCTCAAAAAGGAGACAGTAAATCATTTTCCAATGTGTTTTAACAATGTCTAAAGAAAACCATACAGAGAGCTAAATCTTTTGTGCTGTGTTGATGCACAAGGTTGGAGGCAGGACAGGAAGAGGGTAAATGGGGAATCTTTTCTTACTGTGTTAACAGCAAGGCAAGATAACTTTAAAGGACTAGCGAGGAGATGTGGCCAGATAATTTTCAGCCTTTTTACCCTGCATTCCCAAAGGGCTGCAGATAGTGTCTTTGAGAGCTTGTTTAGCTACCATCTTTCTAACATGCATGCTGCAGTGCATTGTGCTCCTACTGAGAGGAGCAGTGAAGTGCCATCTATTACCTGCTGATGTTAAGTGCTGCCAGATGAAGCTATTTGCTGAGCACAAAGATAAGCTTTACCAGACCTACAGAATTGTAGCCCTTGACTTTACCTATGATTTTCTTGCATGCATATATCTCCTTTCATACATGCATATCTTTATTTATAAGTTTAAGAAATCCTGGTTTTATAGTAGTAGACTTATAAGTTGAAGCTAGCATAACTTTTATACTGATAGATGAAATTCAAGGTACCTATAAGCCTGTATAAGAAATTATAAGCAGTCTGTATATGGGAGCTTTGAAAAAGGATATAGTTATGAGTTGAAAATATCGGAAAGGGTGAATCTGTTTGTTCAACAATCTCTGATGGAATAACCCAGATAAGTTATTTTGGAGCATGACACACAGGGCAGTAGGTGAATAACAACTTAAATAACAACTCAAGGTGGGAACTTTGACATTTTACAGAACACACAAAATTCATAATTAAGAAAAGGGGAAAATAACAGAACATTCTGAAGGGTGATTATTTGTTAGTCATATGTCAATTGTATGTACAACCCCCTTAAACAATGATATAGATGTACCTCAACAATTTCTGGGGAAGGGCAAGGGCCGACATTTGGATGACCAGGGAAGATCTAACCTAACCTATTTTTAGAAGGATATAAAGGTGCAGACCTTGTTGTGAGTGGGGAAAAAAGAGATTTAAGACCATAATTTGAAGAAGGAAGAAGAAGCATCCAGTTCTCAGTTTCCAGTTCTGCCTTTCTTGAGAAAGAACACCACAGACCCATCTTGCTTTTTCTTAGCTATCTAGTCTTTTTGGTTTAATAAGTTTAAATATATCAATTACAGTTGCTAGACTCTGCACTTGTCTCTATGTAAGGCATAGGGGCATCCTTCCTGACTCCAGGGTGTGAGTATAGCAACTGTATTTTTAACAGGAAACATAATCTATCAAATTATAAACTGCATAAGATTTCTAAATGGATTCTGTGTGTATGAGCTAATTATTACATTGTATATTCATCAACTAACTTTTTCTCAATTCTATGCTTTATACTTCTAGCAATAAAAGATTTTATAAAATAAGTGAAAGTAGCTGTGTGACAAATACTCTTAGCCATTCCCTGGGTGTTCCCAGTTTACATTTGATAATGCTTTCTGTGGTCAGATTCAGACTTGAACTCAAATTCCCAAGCAAGATATATGGACAATCCCATTCCATAATTGAAATTCTAATTTCCCAGTCCAAATCATAAAGAATTAGATTACAAAACCCAGGAACTATACTATACACATTCTTGAGCTCTGCCTAGTGATGACTTATTTCTTAGCAATTTACAGCAATACAGATACAGAGCGTGTTCTTTAGTGCATTTATCTGGTTTTCATAAGGAATTTGACCTCTAAGGATTTCTTTTCATAGGGATGCATCAGTCAGTGTATTTGTTATTCTTATAGCATTTTGCAGGCTCGTTAAGACATTAATAAAGCAAGTTGGAAACAAGCAGCAGCATATTTTTCAGCAAGATGGCCGTGTCCAGACCTATGTTTAGAAACTTTAATGGTCATCAAAATCTTTTTTAAAAAAATCAAACAATACATTTAGTAGTTTATTCATAGTAACAATTTCTTCTCATCTTGTGAGTTAATCTACTGCTTCATGAAAGAAAGTTGGGTAAAATAATCCTTTATTCTAAGGGCTAAGACAATAATATTTTTTACTGACTTGGCAACAAACAAACTGCAATGGCCTTATGCCAAAAAGTTCTGGTCTGAGCCTTCTGAATTTGAGGCAGAGCTGGTAAAGAACCAGATGAGTAACCAGAAGGCAACTGCTACAGGAGAAGCCCAAGAAAGAAAACAATGAAATGTCACTGGTCATCATCTACAACCCCCAAAGTCAAAACTCTATAGCACATTATCAAGGACCTACAGCCTATTCTACAAAACGATCCCTTACTCTCTCAGGCCTTGGGAGGCAAACTTCTCCTTGCTTTCAGACAGCGCACTACCCTATTCACCAAAAGCTATAGACCCAGGGGTTAAAGTATAATTTGGAGGGCCCAGAATGCTCCTACACCAGTAGGCCCCCCTCCAGTGGCTGGGCCCCCCGTCTAGGGCCAGTGGACCCCCTGAACCCCAGGTCCTGCCACCCCTACCCCCAATACTCCCCCCCGCAGCATGAGCCTGCCACCCCCATACTCACCAGTGGTGACGTGGCTGGGGAGGTGGGGGGTGGTAGGCCCTGGGGTGGCACCGTGGCTAGGACTTGGGCAGCAGGCCCCAGGCTGGGGTTGGGGTGTGGAAGGGGAGAGGTTTGGGGTGGGGTTTGAGCCCCTACTAACACCCCTAGGCTCTGCCCCCCTCCCCTGCCTGATGGAATGCCACTTCCTGAGCCTGCTGTTTTTAGGGGCCCAGCATTTGGACCCCAGCTCCTGCCACCCCCTGCCCCCAATACCATACTTCCAGTAGGAGCCAGACCCCCCACACTCACCAGTGGCAGCATGGCTGGGGAGGTGGGGTGGTAGGCCCCGGGCGGCACCATGGCTGGGGCTTGGGCAGCAGGCCCCAGGCTTGGGTTGGGGCATGGAATGGGAGGGGTTCGAGGTGGGGTTTGAGCCGAGGTGGGGTTTGAGCCCCTAGTATCACCCCTAACCCCTGCCCCCCTCCCCTGCCTGACAGAATGCAGAACGCCATTCCTGAGCCTGCTATTTTTAGGGGCCCAGCTTTCAGGCCCCCCCAAAATGGAATATGGACCACCAAATGCAGCATTCCAGGGCCTGCTATTTTTCAATGGTGGTCCCAAGAACTCAAAGTTCCAACTCCACGTTCTATTTTTAGGGGCCCTGGAACGCTCAGCCCCTAAAAATAGTGGGCCCTGGAATGGCGTTCCCAGGCATTCCAGCGTACTTCAACCCCTGTATAGCCCTAACAACAGAAACATTAAAGCAGGCACATACCCCTGCAACAAACCTCATTGCCATTTTTGCCACACATCTGCACAAAAGACAACGTCACAGGGCCTAATCAAGCCAGTTACTCAATCAAGGAATCATTCACCTGCTCATCCACCTATGTGATTTATGCCACTATGAGCCAGCAAAGTCCCTCCACCTTATACATTGGACAAACAAGACAGTTTTAGAAGTAACAACATTCAGAAACCAAGCAGGGAAGCACTTCAGTCCTCCTGATCACTCAGTTAATCATCTGTTAATAGCTGCACTTAGGCAAATGGAGAACAAATCAAAGCTTCAGAGAGAAACTGCAGAATTGGAATTCATATGCAGCATTAACACCATCAATTTAGGGTTATATAGGGAGTATTTTATCCCTTGTTACAACAGGTAATTTTGCTTTTCTTTTTCCTTCACTTCTCCCTAATATGCTGTTCTCCACTGTTTGAATCTAAACAAAAATAAATGAATTTGCTTGTCTTTCAGTGCCATAGGACTTCTTGTTTGTTTGTTTTACTGAACTAGACTAACACAGTTACCCCTTTTGACCTTGGTTATATTGATTTGCTGTAACAGTCTGATCTGATCCTATGACTTACACTTCTGTGCATTTATTTTCCACCAATTCATTTCTACTTCTCTGTCTCCAATCTTCTGCTGAAGTGTGATTTTCTCCCATGAAAGCTCATGCAATAAGTAATGTGTTAGTCTTTAAAAGTGCCAGTAAACTCCTTGTTTGTTTTACTGAACTAGACTAACATGGCTACACCTTTGGAGGATTGTTATCAAATGAATTCTCAATCAAGGCAATTAAAAAGATGAAAGTCAATCAGAATCTACATTATGAAACAAATTTACATTTTTAATCTCCAAATGTTCATTCAAAATGAAAAAGAAATCATTTTAATATATTGAATTGTTTCATTTCAATCAAAGAGGTGGATATTTTTTGTTTCCACGTTTCAGCTCCAAACTGTTCTGAATTTTTCACTGTACACAAACATTTAATATTTCAAATTTTCATTCTTTTTTGGCATGGAATACTGTTTCCAAATATCAACATTTGCTTCTAAAGGCAAATTCCAGTTTTTGAACAGCTCTGATTCTGGACTTATGGATGAACAGTTTGGAGTTTTTGATTTGGGTCTCCAAAAATTGTCATGTCCATCTTTGCATTCATTCCTTGGTCTGTGCAAAGCCAGGGCCATAAAGTAATTCCATAACTTGAATGAATTTATGTAGAGAATTCCTTTTCAATGTACTATAGTTTCTCATCTTCATCTTATGTGATATACCACTCATCACTGTCAGCCTAAGAAGCAAGCTCAGCATGTGCAGCACAAGAAACACATCTTCTGGATTAAAAAAAAAAGTTTACATGTTTATTTTTTAAAGGAGTCATTTATCCAATATGTTTCCACATGTTCATTCTTCTGGCTTCTTTAATCATTAGAAGCAATATTCTTCCACTGACTTGAGAGAAGAGAGTAAATGCTGGAAGAAGGAAACAGCTTTAAATGTTTCACAGCAATTATTTTTCATTTATAAAAGATCTTTCTTATTGGTCGTACATGTTTTGTTTCTGATATATGGTCTCCTTCCAAGAATAAATTAGCAGAATTACAGGAAGGCATCTATTTTCTGTAGGATATTGGTAACAACATGAGTTCTAGAATTCTAAGTTTTGAGCTACAGATTAGGAACAAAAGTTGTTTCACATAATGGAAGTGGCATCTATCACCTTGTTTTAGTGACATCACCTGCCAGCACCTCAGTTAGAATAAAACTACCCATAATTTCTGGTGTCTCATCTACTATTGTCTGTATAATTGTGATTGCTAACTAAAAACACATTTGAAATGTGTGTATACTTTTACTCCAAATAGCATCAGAGTAAAAAATGGCACCATTTTACTTCACACATCTGTTCCTTTTGTTTACTCAGTCAGCTCTGATGATCAGTTGGTTGGTACAGAAAAGGTATGTTTTTATTATTTTTGACCACTGTAACCCTACACAGACAACAGAGTAATTAGGGAGTGTCTAATGACACATCGCAAAGCCACTTATGTTGCTTTGATGTATTCATATTCAATTTAGCAATCCGATGAAAGGAAAAAGGGGAGTTGCACATGCTACTAAAATCAAAGTTGAGGACAGTGAGGTTACACAGATGAAATTAGCTATAGAATATGCAGTCTACAGAATTTTCATGACTGATGAGGAGGTGCAAACCATGAACATCTGACTTTTACTTAGATCCTAATGAGCCTGTGGTGGTCGTGACAGTTATAACCCTAAGCACCCTTGTATTTACTTCCTACACACTACCATAATCCTTATACAAAATATACCTTATGGGATACCATTTGAAAAATTAATAACTTGCTGATCAATCATATGATGGTGAAATGTACATTGCAACATTATATCTAAAGTTATAAATTCCTCTAGTCTGCTATTACTAGCATATGCTCAAGATCAGAGAGTTGCTTAAATAAAGGCATTAAAACAGGTCAATCATAAGAGAGAAATATGGATTTACCTCTATTTACATAAAAGCATCAAAGTAACAAATGGAGGACACTGTAAGAAAGAGAACAATTTCATTTTAATAAAGGTCTGTATGTGTGTGTGGGGTTGGGGTTGGAGGGAGGGAGAGGAGGAGTTTGGATGTTCCTTTATCACCAAACCCTTTCACCTTTCTCACAACTTGTATTAACATTACTTTTAGGGGTAACCTTCTGAAGAATCCATTCCAAAGGTTCACTGGAGTATAAAAGAAAGGGGCAGAAAATTTCAATTTTTCTCTTTAACTGTAGAAGACAAAGGAACCAGCAGCTTGGGTTCCTCAAGATCAGCCATCATCTTGCTAGAAAATTGAGAGTGAGAAAAAGTCATCCTGAATAAAGCCTCTATCTTGATTGATTATATTTTAGACTTTTAGATGCATGTGTTCACTTTTATTTGCTTGCAATCATTTCTAACTTTATCTTTTGTGTTTAAACTTACTTAAAATCCTATTTTTTTGCTGATAAACTTCCTTTACTTTTAATTTATGCCCACCAAATACTGTGTTTGACTTAAAGCGACTCTTAACTCCAGTTAATGTGGCAAACTGTTAGGTTTTGTCTCTTTAAAAATGCAAACAGACTTTTTATTCTTGTGGCTGGTGCAGAAGAGGACTGGATATAGTAGAGTACTTGAGTCTGGGAAAGTTTGCAGTCATCTGCTGACACTAACCTAGTTTGGTAAAGACAAGCATCTGCTTTTGCTGACTGTTGGAGTGGTTAAACCCAAGCTATAAAGCATACTGAACACAACGTGCATGTTAGCTGTGTGTGTGTCCCAGATGGGAAACCACAAGGATCAGAAGCATTTTGGATGACTCAGGATTATAATACAGGTGTTGATACAACTGTTCACTGTTCTGAATTACACCACAGGACATGAACGCAGTTAGGAAAACAATGTTATTACTTCTGAAGAAATCACCACTGAAAACCACCTTTCTATGTAGAACCATACTTTAAACACATCTTGGAGATTATGATCCTGATTCTTGGGTATGCAGAAGCAGGTTTACATTTCTTTGTGTGTGCAAAACTTCCATAACAGGAAATATAACAAGCTGTGGATTGATGGTCAGTGCACTGATAACATAATTGGACACTTGCTGACTGTGATAAAGAGCGACAAAGCGGGTGAGGTAATATCTTTTATTGGACCAACTTCTGTTGGTGAGAGAGACAAGTTTTTGAGTGACACAAAGCACTTCACAGCATCTGATGAAGTGGGATTTCTCCAACAAAAGCTGATGTGATAATCTTCAAGGGTCACAGGACTCCTTGCTTGGTTTGCTGAACTAGACTAACACAGCTACTCTTTTGGAACTCTTCTAAAGTGTCACAGCTAAATAGAAGTTGAAATAGATTGTTTTCCATAAGAGTGAATACATTTAAGGGACTATTTAAGATGAAGTGGCCCATTAACTATAGAAAACTATCTGCTTTGAGGCATACTTAAATGGGAACCATCTGCTTTATTTAGGTAGTGTGGATATTTAACTCTGTAGAGAGCTACCTATTGCTATGCTTCTGCAGAAGGAGGTCCATGAAGCTCTGAAATGAGGGAGTGTGAGAGCAGTCTCCAGCCCAAGCCCTTGGGCAAGGGGGAAAAATGGAGCAGTCTATCTCCTTTGGCCCTCAGGCAGAATAAGCAAATAGTCTATAGCTGGAGTCCTCAGGCAGGATGAGGCAAACAAACAGATCCAGAACTGCTCATAGGCTGTTGACAGTATGTTCTTCACCAGTGTGGTGATAAAATACAAAGGTACGCTAAGCTTACCAGAAAAAGCAAGAAATTCATTTTAATAGTACATAGATCCTGAATACCAAGATTTCTGAGCTAGCATTCCTTAGAAGTGCCCTAATTTTAACACAATTTGAAGAAAGTTCATTGAGCTATGTATGAAGTTTATAGTTGGCTACTTTGCTAAACTGGAGATTTTCTTGCTTGATGACAGAAAAATATTGTTTCACCTGTTGATGATAGTTCTTATCTGAAGAATATGGGGTGAAACACTAATTACATTTCTTTAATTATCTTTCTACTTTTCTGTGGTCTAGTTGTAAATATTGGAAAGATTGTTCTGCTGCTAGTTGACCTTCTGTAAGCTGTGACTTTTTGGTTGATCCCTGGGAGTTCAGAAGCCAGGGTGTGGCTGTCACCTCAGGGTAAGACTGTCTCGCCAGGTTGGGGTTTCGAGGGGAAAGGAGGACTCAGAACCTCCCAACTGCACTGTACGCCAACCCAGAACTCTAAAAGTGACAGAAAGTTCTACCACTGGATCAGCAGGGCTCCAGCCAAAAGTCACTGACCCAGCTGTAGGCCGCAGTGCAACCGGACAATGTCTGGTTGCCCTGGGCTCCTTCCTACCCCCTTTCCTTACAGTACCTGGGCCCTTGGGTTGCCATCAGTCTTCCCAGGGTAAACTACCAGCAGCCAGCCCCAGAAAGCAGCTCCTCAAGCTAACAGGCACCTCTTGACAGTACCTCATCATTGCAGTGGTCAGGCTTCAGCCCCTGCACCTGGGAAGAGATATATTTTTTCTCCAGCAGCTCTACCCCAACTGAGCTAGAGGCTTTGCCATTTGTACTTCCTGTCCCACACACCCAATCCTGGTTGGAGGAGCAAAGTTCATCAAGCTCTGTCCCCTTGGATAAGTAGTAGTTCTTCCCCTTTGGCTCAGAAGTATCCACATTACCTTACTACAAACTCTTCCTGGAATAGTCCCTTTAACTCAGTAAAATATCTATCATGTGGGTCTCCATCTCCTCTTCTCACTTCATGGCCAAATGGTGGACTTATTCCAAATGGTTTATGGACGAATGTAGATATGTCAATTCCAGACAGCAGTAGACTGGAAAGCTTTGAACTGGGTTTATCTGCAGTAAACAGTGTTTTGGGTTTCATTTTTTACTTCCTCATCCCCCATCTTTCTCTGTCTAATTTCTTCAAAGTGTTCAGCTTTCCTTTTTCTTCTATTTTGGGGGCCACAGTAGACCCTTTTGGTTCCTTCTCCTATTCTCACTCCTGAGCTCCAACAGCTTCTATTTACTACAATGAGAGTTGGGTCTGCCAAGGCCCAGATGTGGGGACAGAATCCCAAATGCAGGACTCCCTGACATTATTAATGTGGGAAACTGAAAATGTGGTTGGGTTAATTTTTTAAAAATGTAAATGACTCTTCCTGTAACCTCAGCTTCTGAAATCTTTTGCTTTTGTAACTAATTATCAACCAAAAAAAATGTGGGGACCCTAAATTTGTGTGGTACAGAGATTTGGAACAAAATACAAAATGTTCTTCAGAACCATTAAAGCAGGCATATATCCCTGCAACAAACCACATTGCCAACTTTGCCCACAAAGCTGCACAAAAGATGCCCTCACAGGACCTAATCAAAATAAGTATTCCAACAAGGGCTCAGTCACCTGCTCATCCACCAATGTGATTTATGCCATCATGATATCATGTACCAGAAATACCCCCTCCCCGCTGCCTTATATACTGTACAAACAGGAGAGTCTTTGTGCAAAAGAATAAATGGAAATAAATCTGACATCAGGAATCAAAACATTGAAAAACCAGTAAGTGAACACTTTGATCTTCCTGACCACTCCAGTGATGATTGCTAATAGTCATACTCAAACAAATGAATAACAAATCAAGGCTTCAAAGAGAAACTGCACAACTGGAATCCATATGCATATCTGACTGTGTGCTATGAGGACTGAATAGAGACTACCATATATAATCGGGTATAAGCCAATCTGGGCACAAGCCGACCCCCCAATTCTGAGCCCAAAAAAGAAGCTAAAATTGGTGACCCAGGTATAAGCTGCGGCCCCCTTTTGGTCTTGGCCCCTAACCCCCCACCCTCTTCCGCTGGCTTCCCCTGGAGTTTCTGACAGCTTCCCTACCCCAAAATCTCTGCTGCTGCTTTTCCCTTGCCCCCTCGCTGTCCATGCCTCACCCCTGCTGACCCCTGCTCTGCCCTTTCCTTGCTGCTACACCCCAGCTCACTTCTCAGTGTCCTGTTGCTGCCCCCTGCACCGCCCTTTCCTCACTGTTGCCCCCCTGTTCCCACCTGCTCTGTCCTTTCCTCACTGCTGTCACCCCTGCTGCCCCCCACTGCTGCCCCCTGCTCACTTCTCATTTACTTCACTGTTGCCCCTTGCTGCACCCTTTCCTTATTGTTGCCCCCTTGCTCCCACCTGCTCTGCCCTTTCCTCACTGTCACCCTTGCTGCCCCCTGCTCTGCCCTTTCCTCATTCCTATCCCCCTGCTCACTTCAGTTTCCTGCTGTTGCCCCCTGCTCCTCCTGCTGCCCCCTGCTGTGCCCCTTTCTCACTGCTGTTCTCTGCTCCTCCTACTGCCCCCTCCTCACTGCCACCCCCTATTCCACCCTTCCCTCACTGCTCCTCCTGCTGCCCCCCTGCTCTGCCCTTTCCTTACTGCTTACCCCCTGGCTCTTCACTGCTGCCCCCCTTCTCTGCCCCTTCCCCACTAGTGCCCCACTGTTCCTCCTGCTGCCCCCTGGCTCTTCACTGCTGCCCCCCTACTCCCTTCTCAGTTCGGTGCTGTTAATCCCCTGTTCTCCAACACCCTTTCCCCATCACCCCCCAACCCCTGCTGCTGCTCTTCCCAGCCTGTCAGCGCCCCCAATCCCCAGTCCCCATTGCTGCTTCCCTGGGCTCCCCAAAAACACTGGGTCCTCCTGATGCCCCTTCCCTGGTCTCCCTGAATCCCCCACAAACCCTCCCAGCCGTCCCAACACATTCTCCAACTCCCCGACCCCGTCCCCAACCCCCGGTCCCTGCCACCCCTCCCCGGGCCCCCCGGAACCCCCCCCCCCCTCAATGTCCAGGCCGACCCCCCCATGCGCTCCCTTATGTGGCCACTTCAGATGCTGGGATCCCTCCTCACTCCAGCCCCGGCCTCAGCCGACTGCCCAAGATGGCTTCCCAGCAACACTAGGGCTCCTGCCTGCCATATAGTCTGGAAAACTCCTGAGAGGGGCTGTCTATCGTATTCTCTTGAGTATAAGCCGAGAGCCTGTTTTGAAGCCAATTTTCAGGCACAAAATTTTCAGCTTGTATGCGATGATATATGGTATAGATTTTTTTCCCATTACAACAGGTGATTTGACCTCATCTTCCTCTACATGCTGTTCCCCAGTGTTTGAATCTTCACAACTGCTTTGATTTGCTGTTACAGTGTGACCTTATCCTATTACTAACACTTCCCTGCATTTATTTTCCTCTCATTCTGTAAGTTCCCCCATATTCAAAGCATCTGACCAAAGTGAGATTTTTCTCCCACAAAAGCTCATGTGATAAACAAATTTATTAATCTTTAAACGTGTCAGAGTACTCGTTCTTCAGAATGAGGTACACATGAGAAGTCTGACTGACTTACTGTGGATGACAAATTCTGGGTTCATCATAATAGCTACAAAGTAATTTTAGCACAAGTACTGTGGACAGGAAGGCCATAGATGTGCCTTTCCAAGATCAGCACAGGGAAGGGACCTCATGGAGCAATGGTTGCTTCTCACCTTACTTTCAGGGTAGTCTGCAACTGGTATATAATAATTTTTTATGAAGAAGGACAACTGACAAGAACCAGAGGCTAGTAGGAGGTTTCATGGCACATATGCTTACTGGCACAACAAATTGTAAGGCAAAGTCATCCTCCAGCTTTTTAATAACACACACAAACATACATTCTGTAGATAGTTACAGCTATCATAAAGCTACTGCTGTGATTGGTATCTAGCAGTTTTGTTAATCTGACTTCCATCTTCTCTGATTAAACTACACTATGAGATTTTTTATAGGATTTGAGAATATTGTTTTTAATATTTATTTTAATATGAAAGAAGGATATGCTCATTCATCACAAAAAATGTTGTTAAACAGCACTTCTTATCAGCTGTCACAATGATAAATGGGAATATCTTTTCTTAGCAGTCTAATAAATATTACAGAAATCATCTTGAATCACAGAGCAAATTTTTCTTCACAAAAGCCAGCTCTAAAGTTGGTGCTTTTCAAGTGAGTTGAAAAGAACATTTCAACTCACTGGGAGTCCCAAAGATAATCTCACTGAGTGCATCCATGCCCATGTGCACGTGCGCGCGCACACACACATAATGTTAAATGAAATTTAATGATTTTTCCGGGATGAGTCTTCATAGAACTAGGTATTAATTTACATGTTCTCTGTGAAGGACATACCTTTTATTAAATGTCATCTAACTTCTGAGGAACTGTGGATCATTCATCATTTTTGCCTTTCTTTTTTATGCATATATAGTTGAAGAAAAATAAATTCATGCCTCTTGCTGATATGAAAACATAAAAAGCAAAAATATAAAAGTTGAGCATGGGTAAGTTGTTCGGTGATGTAGTTAGCATAAGCTTGAGCCTGTAGAGTGTCCAGCCCCCAGCTGAGTTAAATAAAAGTAGTACAACTGAACATTTAACAGTTAATAGAAACTTTCATTGACAAGAATGATTGGCATTTTTCTGACAGAACATTTTTGCGTCAGAAAGTGCTGGTTTGTTGAAATTGAAACATTTTGTGGAAGTGTTAATTTTGTAGACTCTTCTGACAGAAACTTGTCAGGTTTTCAAAGAGAAATCTCCCCAATATCCAGCCAGCTTATCTACAGAATTAGGGTGGTGAAAATCCAGGGGCCTGGTACCTAAAGTTGGGGCTTTCAGGATTTCTAGGCTCCCTGCTCTTTGGCAGGAATCCTGGGAGGTCTTGGAGTCCCATCTTGATCTGGATCTCTCAGAGCTTCCATGCTTCTGGTTTCTAGCTAGCCCAGTGAACAGCTAGTGCTCCGAACAGCTCATCAATTTTATTGGTAACAGAGTATTGTTTTGATGTTTCAAAATAAAAAAATACTGGCTTCTCCCATTCTGTGAAAAATATCAAATGATAAGTTTTCATTCCAATATAGATCAATTTTTTTAAAACGTTCAGAATTTTTGGTAGAATGGAAATGCCAGGTTCCAATAAACACTCTACTACACTACTTTGTCTTGGCTGGGACAAATAAATCTATCTGTGTTATCTATCTTTATTATCTGAGCATGGGCAGATGCCACAAAAGTGGACAGCAAGAACACAGTATGCCTTGCTGTAAATATTTCTCAGGAAATTTCTGCCCACATTAATGCCTGTTCATAGTGGAAATTTATGGTCTCCATGGAAGCTCCAAAATGCTGATAAAAGATGACATAAAAGAAATTAAGGAGTGTGTAGGCACAGCTACAGAATGGTTGAGGGACTAGAGAATGAACTTGAAGACTTAGAAAACTGTGCATGGTGTAATATTTGATTGGTTGCCTCCCGAAGAGGACAGAGGGAAGCAATGCTATAAATTCCTCCAGCACCTGACTGACTTAAATTACTTGTCTTAAAATTAAATTTGTTCTCATTACAGTGCAGTTCTGCTAAGAAAAATGGCATTCTGGAAGTCTGTTTACCCTCCTGATTTCACATGAGATCTTTTCAGGGTTTCCTAAGTGTTAGTTCCACTGAAAATTCTACCGGGATCTGAAAATTAAACTGGGTTCTTCCTTGTTTATGCACCATCCCCAGACATAAAGCATCGGCAACTTAAACGTAATTAAACATTCTATAATCATGCACAAGAATAGATAGAATCTAGCTCATTCTTTCTCAGCTGTATTTAAGATGAAGGCTTAACTGTTGTAAGAAGCAGTACAAACTTATTTTTGCCAGTGAAATCATAAGATATGACTATGTTTAGAAATTGGTGAGGAGCTATTTGATAACAAAGTAGCATTTTGCATGGCCAACCATAGTATGACAGAAATACAGAACCCAACAGACTCTTCCCGTTATAAAGAGGCTAAGAATCTATTTTGAAAAGGCTATTTCAGCCCAGTGTATTGTCTATGGATCTTTCTGCATCTCTGTGGTAGGGATGAGTAGAGTTTGATAGTGTGTAAGGAGCCTTAGGTCTTCCATTCTTGTCCCTAGATTGTCCCACTGCACAAGGGATTAATATGGAACAGTGCTGTAAAGAGAGTGAGCATGACCAGGGCAGACTACCAGCATCAAATCTTCACTTGCACAGAACTGCACAGAGTTTGCTACTAAGGTGTACTTTGCATCTGTGGAGGGGGCGATTAGACTAGTAATTTTAGGACTGAGACTACTTTTACCCCACTCTGTCAGCTCCTGACCTGTGACAACATATCACCAATGTGGTAAGAAAACACAAAGGTGCTCTAAGCATACTAGGAAAAGTAAGAAATACATCTGAATAATAAGTAGATCCTCAGTATTAAGACTTCTGAGCTAGCATTCTTTAGAAATGGCCTGATTTAAATATAATTTGCAAAAAATTGGTTGAGCTAGGCATGAGATTTATAGCTGGCTACTCTGCTGAGCTGGAGATTTTCTTGCTCAATGACAGAAAAAAGTTTGCTGAGGATAATTCTTATCTGAAGGGTGTGGAGTGAAGCAGTAATTACATATCTTTAATTACCTTTATACTTGCTCCTGATCCAGTTGTAAGTATTGGAAAGACTTTCCTACTGCTAGTTGACCTTCTGTATGCTGTGGCATGTTGGTTTATCCCGGGGAAGTTTAGAAGGGTACTAGTTTTTTCTCCATTTATTGTTCCTTTTTGGGGGGTTTTGTTTTGCTTATAATTTACATTATACCACATTCTTTTTCTGCTTGGTGCTTGCATTCATTATTTCTTATATACTGAATTTTATGTAACTAAAATGAATGGGGAGTCTGAGGCTTAGCAATAATTCTATGTTGTTGAAAATCAGGATTTTTCTGTTAATAGTACAAACATAGTTAACTTTCCTTAATATACATTTTATTTTCTTGTGCACACATATGATCTACTATGTATTGTATGATAACAACTGGTGTTTGTTTTCTCAAGTAAGGGAATCACAGAGTAGATATTTGTGTATGGCCTCTTGCTTTATTCTAATGTCATCTGTTATTCATTAGCTATATTCCTTTGGATCTGTGCTTAATAATATCTGCTATTAATTTTCAGCTTCTGTTATGTTTCACTGATCTTTGTACATAGGGCTGAAGCTTGCCCCCACTGAAGTCAATGGCAAAATTCTTACTGGTTTCAGTGGTGCAAAATCAGGACCATAGTCTTGTGTTTATTGTTAGAATGGTCAATACCTGATGAGATTTACCACTGATGCTGTACCTCCACTGATGCTGTACCAATTCATCCCTCCCTTACGGGTTTGAACTTTTCATTTCCACGTTTCCAAATAAACTCAGCTTCTATTTTGATAACAAAATGGAATGGGCAGAATCATGATTAGTGCTCAGTTTCCACTGATTTTTCTTAATGCAATCTGTTGGTTGCTGAGGACATTTCAAACCTCTGCTCACTTCATTTAAGTGCCTAATGGGACCTGAGCTCTTTTGAAAGTCTAGCTGCAGTGTGAAAATATATGTTTTGTTGCATAACTGCTTTGCCAGTGTAATGCTCTACAATACTTTTTTATTTCTCTGTTTCCTTTGGTCAGGCAACACTCCTTTTCTACTTTGGTTTTCAGTTCTCAAGTTTTTATTTCTCTCTCTCTCTTTCATGCTTTATAATGTGAAACCCCCTTCCTGGATTTCATAAGTTTATTCTGACAACTGTCATGCTAGTAGCCAACTAAGAGGTGTGTTAGAGAGAAGAAAAAGCCTATGTTAAGTACATGAATACATATATTGTTGCATATATTGTCCTGTGCGGAAATCAAAAGCAGTTCCAAGGATTTTCATTCAAACTATTGGAAATAATTCACTTTGGATCGAGACCAAGCATGGAAAATTACAGCCCCAAAACACAATGGCTATGTCCACGTGCAGATTGTAAAGGCGATTCAAGTCAAATCGATTTAAACTAAATTGATATAAAAATCATTAAATCAATTTAACTTAAATTGATTTAATAGGTGAACAGCAAGACCGCCCCCCCAAAAAAACAAATCAAAATAGCATGTCTGGACATGGGACTTGCTGTTTTGATTCAGGACAGGGGAGTGTGGCAACATGTCCCCAGCCAATCCTATAAAGACAGGAACTGACCATACCTCCTTGCCCATTCTGGCTGGCAGAAGAGTGCCAGAGAGACAGTTATGGCCACTTGCCAGCTCCCATACCATCCTTGAGCATTAGTTAGACCTTCTGCTAGCCTGCAGGGCACTCTCCTGCAGTGGGACACACTGTTCCCTGACCCCAATGGTCCCAAGGCTGAGCCCCTGACCGTCATTTTGCTGGGCTTCAGAGAGGCCTTAGTTCCCTGCCTCCCTTCTTTGCAACATCACATCTGGGCCCTGGAGACCACCACGGACTAGTGGGAGTGGGTTATCCTGGAGCAATGAGCAATGGAGGAGGAGCCTCTGGGAGAGCAGGGAGACCTTCACTCACCTGGTCACAGAGTTTGCCCTGGTCCTGTGCCAAAGGGACATGGTGATGAGATCAGCCATCCTCATGGACAAGAGAGTGGCCGTCGGTGTCTGGAAGATGGCCACTCCTGAGTCACACAGGTCCATTGCCCATCTCTGGCATCTGGAGGTCCACCATCAGGGAAGTGCTGCAGCAGGTCACATGTGCTGTCAGCATGGTCCTGTTGCCATGCCTTATCACCCAAAGAGTGCTGCAGGACACAATCGCCGGCCTCACCACCCTGGGGTTTCCAAACTGTGCAGGGATACTCGATATCACCCACATCCCCATGCAAGCTCCAGAGCACCGTGCAGCCAAGTATCAAAACAGGAAGGGATATCACTCAGTCATCCTTCAGGCCCTTGTGGACCACCAAGGCATTTTTCAAAATTGCCACATTGGGTGGCTGGGGAAGGTGCATGATGCCAGGGTTCTGCGCAACTCCTCCCTGTACTGGGGCATGGAGGCGGGCACCTTTTTCCCCCCCATAACATCACTGTTGGGCAAGTGGAGGTGCCCATCCTCGTTGTCGCCGATGTGACCTTCCCCCTCCACCCCAGGCTTATGCACCCCTCAACACCAGACAGCAGCTTTTCAAATGCCACATCAGTCGCTGCTGCCAGGTGATTGAGCAGGCATTCGGCAGACTTAAAGCGCGCTGGAGGTGCCTCCTTACATGCCTGCACCTTGCTGAGGACACCACTGTGGAGGCTATCAGTGCCTGCGTGGCACTGCATAACCTCTCCAAGCTCCAGGGGAAGACAGCAGCCGCCATGTGGGAGGCCAAGGCAGAGCTCATCGGAGCCCAGTTCCAGCAGCCAGAGGTTTTGGCCCCAAGGAAGCGAGTGCCGCAGAGAGCGGTTACTGTGCATGACGCACTGAGAGACCTGTTCCTACACAAGGACATGTGAGGGCCAGGCCTGCCCCACCACAGCCCCTGCTCCCCTTTCCTGCCACAGCCAGCCCCCACCCAGCCCACTGACACCCTGAACCACACCCAAAAAACACTCAACTTGAACCGTTCATGGTGTCAGAACTTTAACTTACAATAAGGAGCGGGGTTGGGGGGTGCTGGTGGCAAGGGACACTTGGGTGTCCCAGTGGAGCCCCTACAGCTTCCAGGGGCACCAGGTGCTGCACAATGTGCCACAGGCTGGTGGCAACGTCGCAGATGGCAATTGTGAGGGCCTCCTGAGCATTGGTCTACTGCTCCATCACCGCAGCCTGGTTGGCCATTGCCATGGTCTGCTGCTCCATCTCCGTGACAACACGGTTGTCAGCGTCAGCCACACACTGGAGCTAGAGGATGGTGGCCTCCTGGTGCTAGCCCTGGTCTTCTCTCCAGGCCCAGGCAGACTCCTCAGCTCAGTGGCCCAGCTCAAGAAGGCTGCAGAGTATCTCATCCCGGGTCCGGCGGTCCCTCCTCCTCAGCCTCACTGTGGTGGGTGGGCTCCCTGGAGTGGGACAGCAAATGGCTGCAGAGCAGAAGCAAGAAAATGTGAGTCCCCATCAGTGTGCTGGCTTTGGCCATGTGCAGCCTGTCAGCAGCGAACATCTCTGCCCTGACTCCCAGCAGGATTCCCGATCTGTGTCCTGTGTACACCGCACTCAGGGGTCATGTGGCCTCGTGGTGCCCACAGTGGTGACCTGTACTTGGCAGGATGTGGCCCCAGAAGTCTCCTGAGTCCATGTTATACTGGTGCAGGCTGCAGGCTCTCTGCCCTGCATGCTGCCACGTCTGCCTAATGCCCACCACTTGGGCCCAGGACCCTGGCTCCACATATGTCCCTGCCACCTGCATCAATGGAAGGGCCTCTGCACCTGGCCTGAGCCCAACCCATCCCAGGGCTGTGCCACCCTCGGTAACCATGCCATTGGCAGCCTTAGCCCTGCCTGCCTGTGGCGGGGGAAGACTCACCAGCAGTCACTCCCGATGTTCAGCTGGGTGTCCCTTCTTCTAGGTCATACTCCACTGCCGGTGCCTCCTCTGTCTCCCCCTCCTGTTCTTCCTCAGGGGTGGCAGCCCCCTTGTCCCAGGCAGAGAACAACTCGGGACTGGCCAGTGGTGCGCTCGTGGGCCAGCTGGCATCAATCACATCCACTGATGCCTCCCTGTCCAAGGGGCCTCCCTCGGGGGCCATGGCCAGGGTGCTGGGCTTGCTGGAGTCCACAATCTGAGAAAGGAGACCGCTGGGATTCTGCCTCAGGAAGGCATCAAGCTCTTCATAAAAAGGGCAGCTGGTGGAAGTAGCTGACCCCTGGAGCTGCTTTGCATCCCTGGCCCAGGCGTAGTCCTGGTGCAGGACTTTAATTTTTGAATGCACCTGCTTAGTGGTGCCCTCATAGCCCTGTGTGGATAGTGCCTCCACGATGTCACCATAGACTCACGGTTTCTGTGCCTTGCCTAGAACCAGGCACAGATGTCTTCTCAACCCATATCTGCAGGAGGCAGAGGACCTCCTCCCACAACCACACAGGGGCTCAGCTTCGCCCCTGCACTATGGCAGCATGTGCCTCTACTATGCTGTTTGCAGCATCCAGGCATGTAGCACCATGGAGGCTGGGCACTTCCTCTTTCCTCTTGCTCTGCACCCTGGCTCTGCACTCCTCATCCTGGTAGGAGGAAGGGCAATCCACACTGGAATCAAAACAGTCATTGTTTCAAAACAACACATCCGAACGGTGTTGTTTCAAAATGACCATTTTGTTTCAACAGCCATTTTGATTGCCTACCAGGTTTTAAGTTTCGATTCAGGTCTCATTGTTTCAATATGATGGAGCTCATCATATCAAAACAATGAAATGATGTCTGGATGGATGTAATTTTTTTAAAGTGAAACAACGATCATTGTTTCACTTTAAAAACTATGTGAGGACATAGCCAGTGTTACAGAAAATTATTGATGTGAGAAAACAGTGTGTTTATTATGTAGCTCCAAGAAGTGGCTAGTTGTTAGAAAATTTATCTAATAAATGTTTTTTTGTTGTAATAAATGAAAACTGATTAAAAGAATTATTTTTTCACTCCTTTTCAGCAGATTAACTAGGATAACTTCCATTATCATTAATATGACTTATGTGCATAAATCTTCTAAATGCTGAATGGGTTATTTCATGGAAGTAAAGTAGTGGAGTTTTAGTTAGTTTAAGAATATGTGCATGACACCAGGATAAAAATACTGTTAACTGAATGACACAATGTTAGAACTAATATTAAATATATGGAATATTGCTAAGCATAGCTGTCAACTTCTCATGACCCAACTGTGACACTAGATTTTACAATGTGTCAATTTCTCAACAGGAGTTACATATTTAAAATAAAATAATAATAATAAAGAACTAGATAGTGAAGTGAAGTGAAAAAAGGCTAGTTCATTACCTTGAATAAGCCTTCTCTGTGGGTTCTATTTTATGGATCCTCATCTTTGCTACCAGTTATTTAAAGTTTAAAAAATAACTGTTTTGATAACTTCATTTTCTGCAAAAAAAATAAGTTAATTGTGTTCTAAATGAGAAACATGCCTCATAAAGAATGAAAGGAAAGCTGATGAGTTACTCACCACTTTAATGATAGATGATAACATGAATTATTGTGGAGCTATAAAAAGATTTTGTGACACAACAAAAAAGGCTAAAAAAAAGTCAGCATTAACCAGAGTTACCAAACACTGAGATTATACAGTTATTTTCCTGTGCATGGAATTGAAGATCAATGGGGATATCTAAAACAACAGTTATAGGCAAATGTTGAATTTTAATGGCAGACATTATAAATTCACCAACAGAGAGACAATTGGTCAGCGAAATAGGCAGTAGTCTCACTACATCAGCAATCTACCTTCTGTGAAGTTGCACACCATATTGAATCTATGTTTGTTGATTATGCACATCGAATTCTATAGACTAATACATGCAAGATGCAGTAGACTCATAAACTGTGTAAATAGAAAAATCATAGGAGAATTCTGCAATTCTTCATTCAGGTGTTTTAGTGTGTGGATCAGTTAAAGAGTACTCAAAACAAGGAAAATATCAGAACACAGGACTGTATACTAAATTACCCATAGTCTAGCACCTCATAAACAAAATGTGTGCAAAATCATAGAATCATAGAAACTGGGAGGGACTATGCGATGTCATCAAATCCAATCCTCTGCAATCATGGCAGGACCAAGTACCCTCAAACCATCCCTGACAGGTGCTTGTCTAACCAGCTCTTAAAAACTTCCAATGGCAGCAATTACACAACCTGCCTAGGCATATACTGCTACCATTTACTTTTCTTTGTATTATTTACAGAGCTGTAAAAACCAATGCAAATGGCAATACAAAGGAGATCCAGATCCTGTGTATTCTGTCAAGTGGACCATGCAATTACCATTAGTAGCAACAATAATCACACGTGTGTCACAAGAAGCATTCAGCATTGTATTCAGCAGATATTTTTTCTTCCATTCAACTCAATTGTTGTTTTTCAACTTGTTCTCTATTCCAGCATAGGAAGCATTAATGGCTTTAAATAAAAAGTCAACAGTAAAATGGAGTAAATGTATCTGCACAGGATACAGCCAATCAGACCTCAAAATTCCAGCTAAAAGCCTCACACATAGGGAAATATTGCCAAAAGAAAAATTCCCTAAGTAATCTAAAGTTAGGATTTTGGGGGTGGATAAAAAAGCTGCAGGTGCTAGTCTTCTAAAGTTCAATGTCACAGAATGATGTGACATAATATGTTTGACTTTCTTTATGATGACAGGTTCCAAAGGGATAGCCATGTTAGTCTAGTTCACAAAACAAACAAGGAGTCCTGTGACACTTTTAAAGACTAACAAATTTATTTATCACATGAGCTTTTGTGGGAGAGAATCTCACTTCATCAGATGCTTTGAAGATGGGGGAACTTACAGAAAGGTAGGAAAATAAATGTAGGGAAGTATAAGTCACAGGATCAGGTCACACTGGCTACGTTCACACACAGGGGGTTATTTTGATACAAGTTGTTTTGATACAAGTTGTATCGAAATAAGGCTTATTTCAAAATAAGTTAATTCAAATTAACAGTTTGTTAATTTGAATTAAGAGAAAAAGCTCAAAGCGAAATAGCAGGTTCAGACAACAGTTATTTTGAAACGAGTCACCGTTGTTTTGAAACAACATGTTCGGACGGCATTGTTTCGAAACAGTCATTTCAAAACAGCGTTGTTTCGTCCCCACATGGGGTATGTTCACACAGCAGTCTTATTTCGAAACAACAGAGGTTGTTTCAAAATAAGAAAGGCCATGTTCACACGATGCACCGTTGTTTCGAAACAACTTAAACCCCATGTGGGGACAAAACAATGTTGTTTTGAAATGATTGTTTCGAAACAATGCCGTCTGAACATGTTGTTTCGAAACAACGATGACTCGTTTCAAAATAATTGTTGTTTGAACATGCTATTTCGATTCCTGCCTTTTTCCTTAATTCGAATTAACTTATTTCAAAATAAGGCATTATTTCAATACAACTTGTATCAAAACAACTTGTATCGAAATAACCCCCTGTGTGTGAACATAGCCCATGGGGTTTAAGTTGTTTCGAAACAACGCCGTTGTTTCGAAACAACGGAACCCGTTGTTTCAAAACAATGGTGCGTTGTGTGAACATGGCCTTTCTTATTTCGAAACAACCTCTGTTGTTTCAAAATAAGACTGCTGTGTGAACACACCCAGACTGAGAGCAAGGCAAAGCATTTGTTAAGATTCAAACACTGGGGAACAGCATATAGAGAAAGCTGAAGTCAAGTCACCTGTTGTAATGAGAAAAAAAATTGCAAATTTGACTGTCACTTCAGGACTCAGTAAGGACTTTGGATTTTTTTCTCTTTACAACAGGTGATTTGACATCATCTTCATCTATGGGCTATTCCCCAGTGTTTGAATCTTAACTAATGTTTTGATTTGCTGTTACCTGTTACCGACTAGTGTGACCTGATCCTACGACTCACAATTCCCTGTATTTATTTTCCTCCCATTCTGTAACGTCCCCCATCTTCAAAGCATTTGACAAAGTGGGATTTTTCTCCCATGAAAGCTTATGTGATAAATAAATTTGTTAGTCTTTAAAATGCCAGAGGACTCCTTGTTTGTTTCTTTATGGTACGATTTTGGGAGCATATTACTATGATTAGGAGCCAGATTCTGACTCCAATACATCACTGAAAATCCAGAATAACTTTATTTGTCTCAGTGAAGCCAATTTTCAATCTATTCTGTTATAAATAAATCAGAGAGTTTGATGTTCATATTTATTATCAAGAATTTGGGTTTGGGTTTCTTAATCCTTAGATTGTTAATGTTAAATATTGCTTGCACTGTTTTTGTTGAAGTTATTTTCTGTGCTGCTTAGGACTTGTAGGCAACCTTGTCTAGGGTAATTAAGGGCCATATGGAATACCACAGTAAGCCAAGAAGGGATTTTGACAGGTTGCTATAGTCCAGTTGCAAGAACATATGAGCATATTATTTGTGCTACAACATCATTAGGACCGTGGAAAGGCCAGTGGGCAGGGAAATAAAGATGCATGCAGAAAGCTGTTACAATTTTATTAGATTATTTTGTATCTATTTTTTTTTTAAGAAATAGGCAGTTACAGACTTTTAAAATTGCAAATGTAAGAAATGGTACAAGGAAGGTTAATTGTTCTTAATATGAAAATTGAAAGAGGAAGAAGTATATTTAAAAGATTGAAAAATATTTTTAATCCATTTTGAGTGTAACAAGTTTAGTTAGTCTACATGGCTATGTTAGTCTACATTGCTACCTTACTCTACATTCATTCCAACTCTGTCTTTCCTCTCCTCCTGTCCCCTAATATTAATCAATTACACTTGTTGCTACTTCTCTTGAATATAGACTAAAAGTACTTTGGGCGGGATTTTTTTTTTATGGTCTTTGAACAGTACTTATGCACAATAAGGCCTCACTCCTGATTGGGGCCTCAAAATGCTAGAGTAGTATAAATATGAAATAAATATTAATTATAGCAATAACTATCGTAATTTCCACTTTTTTCCCCTTTTGCTGATTTAGATCTTATCCTGATATTTAAAATCCTTTGGGAGACTGAAAGCAAAGTTTCAGAGTATTCCGTCTTATGGAAAGTGGCAAAAGCTGTAGAATTTCATAGATACTGACACATTTCTATGGAAGTAATAAACTACCCTAAAGAAGATGACTCTAGCAATAAGATGTTTCTCTAATAAATTCCATAAGAATGACTTAAATATTTTATAGGTTAGATATGCTTCTCAATCAAATTCAGTGGGCTAATTTTCTGTGGGTACATATTGGTATTTCTCCATTGACTTATGTAGAGTTTCACTGGTGTAAACTAGCAGAGCATTTGGTGCTAACAGTTTTGTCATTTCTGACAGAACCTCATGTTTGAATGACGAGCCAAAGCCTACAGAAGTCAATGGCTTTGTATACATGGGTGGGGGTCAGAGCCTTGGAAGTTTAAATCAACTTTCTTAAGTCGAGTTCAGGGTATGTCTGCAGTGGACACAGTGCAGACATACCTGGGTCACTCACTGTCCCACCCCCAGTCACAATCAGGCTTCCAGAGCCCTATCTGGTCCAAGGGGCTGCTGGCAAGCAGCTGGGAGCCGGCTCCAGCTCCCAGCCCCTTGCCGTAGGCTGCGGGAGAGGGAGGCAACTCCTGCCAACCATGGCAAGGAGCTGAAAGTCTGACTGGGCTCCCAGCCCCTCTCAGCAGGCTGCAGGAACCCGCTGCCAGCCCCCGCTGCCTGCGGAGAGGGGATAGGAGTCCAATTGGGCTTCCAGCCCCTCTCTCCCAGCTCCTACCACCCGTGGAGATTGGTTAGGCCAGTGCTTCTCTGCAGGGTGTGGGAACCCACCGCCGGCCTGTGCCACCCACAGAAAGGGAGTAGGAGCTGGGGCATGGGGGCCAGCAGCCAATTCCTGCAGACTGCAGAGAGGGGCTGGGAGCCCAGTATGGCCCCAGCCCCTTCACCCAGGCTATGGGGAATAGGAGCTGGCTGGGAGAGGAGCTGCTTGCCACTGGAGGCACTCAGCTCGGAGCCTAGTCATGCTAGCCTGTGAAATTGAGTAGGCTCTGAGTCATCTGCCTGCGGTGGCAAGTGGCTGAGGGCCAGATCGGGCTCTGTGTAACTTTCCACCAGGGTAGGAGCTGGCTCCTAGCCCCTGCAGCCTGCAGCAAGGGGCTGGGGGCCAGATCAGGCTCCCAGCTCCTCACTGTCAGTGGCAGGCTCCAGCTCCAAGCCCCCACTGCCTGTGGCTCGAGGATGGAAATATAATCAAGCTCCTAGCCCCTTGATCTAAGCCCCCACAACCTGCCACAAGGGGCTGTGAGCCAAATTCAGCTCCCAGCCCCTCTCTGCTGGCAGGAGCCAGCTCCCAGCCCTCACCACCTCTTGCAAGAGGCTGGGAGCTGGATATGGCTCCCAGCTCTTTGCTAGAGGTGGATGGACCCAGATCAGGTCCCTGGAGCCAGATTAGGCTCTGGAGGGGCAGGTCAGGGAGTGGGACCCAGAGCTTTCTGTTCTATAAAGCTAACTTAAAAGCTTAAGTCAATTTACAGGGCAAGAGTTATTAAGTCTACTTAAGGAAGTGCTTAAGTCAACTTAACAAATTCTAAACATAGCCCTGGCTTTGCTTAAGTTCACTTAAGCCCCTAGTATAGACATAACCAATAAGATAAGTTCTATTGTCTTCAAAGGACTTTGAACCATGTTCTTAATTCCTATTTAGTTCTTAAAACTTTTGCACCCAGGGTGTGGTGAGTATTCTCTCTTCCACAGTGATTACTGTTGCAATGTCACTTCTTGTAAGGGAAATATTTTAGGCTTCTTGGGGACTGAGTTAAAGAGGAACAGTATTAGGCCAACACTGACCTCCTCTACAGCACTACATTGTCATATGATTGGGTATGTCTACACTTACAATATAGTTCGAATTAATGAGTATTAATTTGAACTAAATTAATGCATGGCTACACTGGCTTCCATTACTTTAGCCTAAGGAATTCCTTAGTTCGAAGTAATAAATGCTTACTTCAAAGTTATAAAGCTTCACTTAACTTCGAAGTAACAGTTAATTCAAACGTATTAGTTCAAATAGAGCTGCATTACTTCGAACTAACCGTTAGTTCAAATTAGCACAGTTTGACCTTCTTTGTCCCAGGGTGCCTTCCTCTTTCTACATATTGGGTGGAGGCCTGGCCCTTCTCGGGGGCCATGTCACCACACTTCCCATAGTGCCCTGCTCCTAAATCAAACTAGTAAGTCCTGTCCATGGACATGCTAGTTTGACTTGGGTTTCTAGTGGGGACATGTCAGTTCGAATGAACTTAGTTTGAATTAACCATTATTAGTCAAATTAATTAATTCGAACTAAGTTAATTTGAACTAACTTCTTAAATGTAGATATAGCCAATGGGACTTCCACTGACTTCAGTAGGTTTTGGATGAGGGCCTGAGTGTTATCAAAATTTTTCATGTCTCATCCTTAAAGCTTTGTTTCAAATCAGAGGTGAGGAATTCAACATATTCTGCTTTCTTTTTGACTCATATAAATAATATATTTTAAGCTAAACAAATTGTCTTTTCCATTATTATTATTATTTTTTAAATTGCGATTTTGACCAGTCTTAATCTGAAATGGCACTCTAAATACATTTTTGGCAGTGATATGCTCAGTGTCAGGTAAAACTCGTCCTCAGAAAAAGGGTCTGAGTTGTCTAGATTGTCTTGATTATGTGGTTTTGCCTAATTTTTCTTGGATTGTTTGAGTTGATAAGAATGAGTTTAAACTGAAGATTGGTTCTTCTGTTTTATCCCTTAAGCATGAGTAAAAATGGCAGCTTTGATGAAAACTTTACAGCATTGCTGCATAAGGATCCTTAAAGGTTCATTCTTTACTTGTCTCTTTGGCAGATCAGAGGATTTATTTTCTAGAGTTGCTCTAACCTAATACCTTCTCAGGGACTGACAAATTCAGTAATGGAGATTATTTCTGCAATCTGAACTGTTATGTATATAAAGGGAACATGGAACTCTGAGAAGTATTTAATGTGACTGAATGCTTCTAAATATATTAGGCATACAAACAACAATGCTCCTTCAGCCTTACCTCATGTTCCATGCCTAGCATTGTCCCTTTGATTAGTATCATTCTAGTAGAATCTCAGCATTAAAAAAAAAATGCCTGTGTTGTACAGTATACATAAACTGCACTTTCATTTAGCTGAAGACTGCTTAAAAGAATAAGATTACTTTCTAGAACACAGAAAAAGCTTTGGATTCTACTTCTATTGACCATAAAACTTCAATGTTAAATTTACCTATGACAACTGACCATGTAGAAAAGAAGTTGGTTAGCAGTTACTATTGCCGCTGTTGCTCTCAGACAGGCTTAAGAATCTTTCAGTTTGTCTTTAGGGTAAGGAAGAGGAAAGATTAATATTATTTGTATTAATATCTCAAAAAATCTCTTTCAAAGAGAATGTCAGTAAAATATCTATTGCATAGCTTTCTGTAAATATCATTATTCAAAAATTGTCAGTGCAGGTTCAGGTTTTAGGAAAGCAATTTCAGCACAGTAACAAAGAACAAGAAAATGATCTCAAAATATGACAAGTAATACTTTTTACCTGACTCACGTAAAGGTATAACCTAAAGCTTCAATTGTTTTTCTTTATTCTATGTATTTGGGACCAATACACACACTATCTATGAAGTCTGATGCATAAGATGATATACTACATTTTTTACTATACTTAAGAATATTTTGCATTATGCATGCACAAGAATTGATTATGGAAAGTAAAATGACCGGTGACTTTGAAAGAGATATCTTAATGATGCACAGATACATATTTGAATGCTTTATACTGATTAGTCTACAAACTCCAAGTATTTCCCAGTTTAACTACTGACAATAGAAGCCAGGCTTGATTAGGTGTTTACACTCGGCCCCTAGCTGACAGGGTCTTCTTAACAGTTAGTTTCCAGATTACATTAGAAATAGTTCTCCTTTTAGAACAACCCTAAGAGCATTATGAAATAGTCCTGCTGATATTCTAATAGAGTGCTGCATTGAATGTGAATGTGAACATATTGGAGATGCCTCTTAAATTTCAGTGTAAGTCATCTACAAAAGAAGACAACATATGTTTGAGAAACCACACGATTTGGCTGGGAGCCTAATGTCATTCCAAACACTAGGCAGCCTAATGGCTGGGTAGGTGAGAGAGGGATGTCCCCTGTGCTTGTGAGAATGCACAGTATGGAATCATAGCATTTGTATGTAGCTCCAGATTGGTGAAAGACAGCTTGTTTGACATTTCGAGCAATGAAGTAGCATCAGAAAGAGATTTCTTGAGCTGTTTTCATCTTTTGCCAGTTTGCAATGTCATAATGTATTTCTAGCAAATAGAGTTTGCATTAGTTTAGTTGACAGGTCCTCATGAATTTTAATACCCAAGTTCCATATTCATGTAAGTGTTGATGGAGCTCTGCCCCCTTTCCTCCTAGGAAGTCTGGAATTGCTTCCAAAGCTACTTTTGTGTATGTGCATATGTGTTTGTAGAGTATTACTTCAATATATTCTAATTATTAATGCATTTTATCACCCAATTAAAATAAGTTTGTGAAATTCATTCTGAACATTGCAAAACTTATAATTCATAACCCCCCAAATAAAGGGAATAGTACATTTTACCTGTCATTCTGCCCCATTTATCTTAATATGGAATTTGTTCACATTTTGACTTACTTAGGATCTACACTAGAATCTTATTTCGTTTAGGTCTAGATACTTTTGGAGTGTGTCTGTGTCATTGCTGTTAGACATAGGTGACAATTAGGCTATTGGGAAGTTCTCCACACATTATATCCTTTTGAAAATTTTAAGTATCAGCAGATGAGATATACACAAAAAGACCATTATTTTGATATTAATATTGTAAGTGATTGGCTTTATACTGTCTAAAAGACACATAATGACAAGGGGCAGAATGTGGTTCTCCCAGTTAACTTATAGGACATTTATGTTTGGCTACCTGAAAGTCAGGTTATCCACCACAAATCAAATCTTTGGCCTGATCACTGACCGGTGGAAGATGATAGAATTACAACTGGAGTCAACTGAGCTAAGATAACTTACACCAGCTGAGGATCTGGCCCCTGAGCAAATGTGAAGTACAAAAGAGACATAACTTATTAAGAGAGAAGATAATGAAACACCCAAATGCAAAACTACTGTTCAGTCAATACTTTAAAGCCATTGTGTTGTGTAGAAAAACCCACTGGAAAGGAAAATTGTGTGCCCAGAAGTAAAAATGGAACAAAGAACTCTTATTATTATTAGGTGACCTTTATATTACTTTGCTCCATCTTGTCTATCTGTCTGTAGGCATGTATTCCCTGTGCTTTCTCACCTTTCTCCAGCAGATGGCACAAAGATTATAAAAGGGATAGCCGTGTTAGTCTAGTCCAGTAAAAAAACAACAAGGAGTTGTGTGGCACTTTAAGACTAACAGATTTATTTTTTGCATGAGCTTTCGTGGGAGAAGATCTTCTGTAAATTGATGGATTTCCAAATGTGTTAGTCTCAAAGTGCCATACAACTCCTTGCTGTTTTTTTTGTAAAGATTATAGGTTAGAGCAGTGTTCGTCAAACTATTTTCCTCAGTACCTCTGGACCCCTCTGCCATGCAGTGACCACTCCCCTGTAGGGGGGATGGGCCGCCCCCCTCTTCCAAAAGCAGCACTGGCTAGCTGGGGAGCAAGGGGCAGCTGCCTCCCCCCCCGCCCTGGAAGCAGCACTGGCCTGACAGAGCATGCTGGGCAGCCTCTCCCCTCCCCTCAGGAGCAGCACTGGCAATCCAGGGAGCAAGGGGCAGCCACCCCCTCCTGGGAGCAGCCTCCACTCCAGAGCAGCGCTAGTGCCATGACCCAGTACCTGCAGGTCTACGGCCCAGTACTGGGGCACAACCCCAACTTTGGTGACCAATGGGTTAGGTTTTAGGCAAGTCATGTTCATAGATTTTGATTTGATCTACTTTTAGTCTTGCTTGAGAAATAATATAAAAAACAAAGTTTTTAGACCAGACAACTTTAAAACCAATGCGCTAAACGGAGAGAATAAGTACTTGTTTTTACATTATATTTTGTCATATATTTTGTTAGAGATGTAGATGTACTTTAATATGAGAAGAGTTGCAGCTCTACTCATTTGTTCATGTAGCTTGAACACCGGAGTGCCACTGAGCCTACCTACTCTTTGGTCATTGCTTAAATGCTTCCTAAGCAATCATGTGAAAGGATGCCGGCATCCTTGGGAGCTTAAAACGTCTTTGTACTGAACAAGCACAATATAAGAAGCAGCTGTGAAGTCAAAGGGAATTTTGTGTGACTAAGGACTAAGTAAAAGTACTCGACACAACTAAAAATAATCATCTGAGTTACAGCAACAATTACTCCAGAGAAGAAGGGACAGCATATAAGAATTAGATATGAAGTCAAGAATCACAAATAGGTAGAACTACAGGTTAAGAAAATATTGACAGAAAGATATAGGGGAGGAAAGGAGGGAATCCTTTTGTAAATTAAACTAGATGGACAAAGGAATGCCATCAATAGGCTTGAGGTGTGAGTGACATACAGGTGCTGAAGGACGCTGCTTCCATTTTCCTGTACATCTGACTTCACCTTATGCTAGAGGAAAATAATGTGGAACCCAGTGCTTACTCTTTCTGTTTCTCATAAGAGGGAAAAGGAGAGGATTTAAGTGATAGTATTAATGGAGTAAGGTAGCCCTGACTAAGGAAGGACAGCAGGACTGGGCCTCAGATAATTATCTAATTTAATTCAAGTTTGTCTTCTGAAGAGCCAAAAGGATTCTCATATTTAAGAAATGATTTCAGAAATATTCTTTAAACCCTTGCCCCACTTTGTAGTCAGGAGCTGATGATGAGATTAGGTAATTGGAGGGCAAAATTCTGTGTTTGTTTCCTCAGTTATAGGAATAAAAAGGAACAGTCATTGCTTATAATTTTGCAATAATTTGGGCACACTATTATATTTATGCAGGCAATAAGGGTAAAATTTTAAAACTGAGATGCCTAAGTTTAAGTAGCTACCTACCTATTAGGCATTCAAATAGGAGGCGTAATTGTCAGAGTGGAACATGAAGGGGTTCATGAACTCTGAAAATTCAGGACACTTTTGTCTGGATATCTAAATATGGATTTGGAAATCTAATTTTGGGAACTCAAGTTTACAAATTGTGACTTGAAGGCAATAACTATATAAAAAGAAACTGTGGTTTGTTTATAAAAACACATCTTGAAATTTCTAATATAATTCATATTGATTCAGATATTCTGAGATGATTTAGTGAAATCTTTGCTTTATGTTGCTTGGTACTGTATTAATTGTTCCCCTTGTCTGAGACTTCATGAAGTAGATGCAGTATCCCTAACTAGTACCCCCCCAAACAGACAGACAAACAAACACACACTATTTTTATGAAATACGCAAAGTGAAAAAATTGGTGATATAATAGCATTTTTCTCTCTCTAGTATTTTGTTTGCAGAAATCTGCTTTTTTATAACACAAGAACTAGGGAATTATCAAATGAAATTGATAGGCAGCAAGTTGAAATGAGAAAAAAATAAGTTTTTCTTAGCATAACAGACAGTTAATCTGTGGAACTCTGTGTCAGGGGATGTTGTAAGGTCAAGACTGCTACAGGGTTCAAAAAAGAACTATATAAGTTCAAAGTGGATAAGTTTATCAATGGCTACTAGCCAGCTGGGCAGGGATTGCTGTTTGCCAGAAGCTGGGAACAGGAGATTGAATGGATTACTTGATGAATATCCATTCTATTCACACCCTCTAAAGCTCCTGACATTCACCATTGTTGGTAGATATGATGCTGAATTAGATGGACTGTTGGTCTGATCCAGTATGAACATTTTTGTTCTTATAATAAATACCCAAAAGTGGCATTTGACCTGAGAGATATGAAAAATATTACAATAAAGGGTCATTCAAAAATTGTTAAAAGAAGTGAGATTTTCTGTTTTGCTGTCTAAACTGGGTGTTTTATTACAAACCAATATTTCATGATTCCCATTCTTTCCAAAACAGTGTTAAAATGAAGATTGTAGTTGTAGGTGTACATATTTTGCTAAAGCTGAGTTATTAAGCACAATTAAACACACTTCACTTTTATTTGGATCTACATGCTGTCAAGATAAAAGCCATGGAATGCAAATGGAAACAAGAATTAATAAAGTACAGTTGAACCAAAAGCCAAGATCAGAATATCCTCAGACTTTGGAGATGTTTAGCATTGCATGTAAACTTTGTGGCTCAGACCTCATGTAGAGTGTATTTCTTCAGTTATAACCCTAGAGGCATACATAGAGTTAATTCTAGGCTGTAAGAAAATAAAAATAAAAAGAAGAAGAAGAAGTGTAAGTGGCATGAAACCATTTTCATTGTTAAAGTAATTTGCCTCAACTTCCCAATTAACAGTTTGTGAAGTCCTTGAATATCACAAAGGAGGCAAAAAATGTAATACTGTCCAAAAAGTGAACTTCTCACATTAATGTTCATAGCCATTGTATATTTTGTTATAAGATTCTCACAGGCCTCAGAACAGGGATGCATAGAAAACAGCTGTGGATCTCTTGCAATTCAACCTTCTCATCAGGTTGCTAAAGTTAGAATTCAGGAGAGAAGCAAGAAGGTAGGTTCAACACCACAGGCAGGGGCATCACTGGTGCCTCGCACAGGGGGTACGTGTCCCAAGTTCCAGCGCCAGTGCCCCAAGTGCCCAGCACTGCTCCTGCCTCTCCCAGCTACGTATCTGGGGCGGGGCTGGCCATGGTGGAGCCTGCCTCTCCTGGCTGGGTATCTGGGCTGGGCCACCCGCACCAGCCACTGCCTCACCCTGCTCCATCCCTGGGCAGGGATCGGAGACTGGACTGGCAGAGGCAAGATTCCAGCGCCCTGACTCTGGATTGGACCCAGGGCAATGATGTTCCTGCCCACAGGGCTACATGCCATTCATTCTCATAATCTGTGATTGGCACACATCAGAGGTGTAGATCAGATCATGGTGAGTTAATATTGTAACAGCTGACTTCCATATAAACTCACCTCTTGACTCAGAATTAGTTTTTTGTTGCAGAGCATGGACTAGTGAAAGGTCTAGTGGTTAAGGAATCAGGAGACTCATGTTCAGTTCTTTCTCTGCTACAGAGCTCCTGTGAGTAAATCACTTGTGTTGGTGCTCTCTCTATTAAATAGGGATAATGGCATTAACTTACCTGACAGGCCTGTTAAGAGAATAACTGTGTTAAAGACCATGAGATACTCAGTTACTATAGTAATGGGAACGTTTTACAGAAAGGAGAGTGATAAGTGGCATGCAGTTGCAGCTGCACAGGAACTAGTAAACAGGGCTGCCAACAAAGGAGTTTGAGTGAGAGGTCTATTGTAGACTGAGCTGAATGAGCAAGTATCTTAGACTGGAGATCAAGAGACAGCAGAAAGCCTATGAGGAGTGGAAGATGAGAGGGATTATCAAAGATAGCGATCTCTTGGAGATCAGAACATGTAGGAGTAAAGTGAGAAATATCAAAGGCCAAGCAGAGTTGGGCAATGCAAAGGGAAATAAAACCAATAGTAAAAGGTTATATAGCCATATAGATATGAAGAAAACAAAGGAAGAAGTGGGACTGCCAAGCAGTGAGGATGGAGTGGAGGTTAAGGACAATCTGGTTGTCACTGAATATCTAAAGAATACTTTGCCTCTGTTTTTAATGAGGCTTGGAGATAGTGGTAGGGTAGTCAATGGGACTGAGAATATGGAGGTTAAAAATTACCACATCTGAGGCAGAAATCAAACATGAACAGCTTAATGAAACTAAGTTGGTTGGGGGGAGATAATTGCCATCCCAGACTATTAAAGGAACTAGCACATGAAACTGTGAGCCTATTAGCAAGGATTTTTAAAGACTGGGTAAACTCGCGGTCTGTACTGTATTACTGGAGAATTGCTAACATAATGTCTATTTTTAAAAAAGGGGAAAAATTAATCCGAGTAACTACAGGGCTGTTTGTTTGATCTCAGTAGTATGTAAAGTTATGGGAAAAAATGGAAGAGAAAGTACTTAAAGACATTAAGGTTAAGGGCATTTGAAATAAATACAACACGGCTTTACAAAACAGATCATGTCAGACCAGACTGATCTTTTTTGAAAAGATAACAAAATTTGTAGAGAAAGGGACTCTAGTGAATCTAATTTTGTTAGATTTCAGTAAGGCATCTGATATAGTACCACATGAGGAATTATTATTTAAATTGGAAAAGATAGGGATTAATGTGAAAATTGAAAGATAAGTAACTAGTTAAAGGGGAGACTACAAAGAATCATACTGAAAGGCAAAATGTCAGGATGGAGGGAGGTTAATAGTGGAGTTCCTCCAGGATCATGACCAATCTTATTTAATCTTTTTATTACTGAATTTGCTACAAAACTTGGGAATATACTAATAAAGTGTCTGGATGACATCAAGTTGAGAGGTGTTGCCAATACAGAGAAGGATCAGGGTATCATACAGAAGGATCTGGATGATCTTGTAAACTGGAGTCATAGGAATTGGATTAAATGTAATGGTGAAAAGTGCAAGGCCATGTATTTAGAGACTAAAAATAAGAACTTTTCCTATAAGCTGGAGGTGAATCATTTGGAAGTGACAGAGGAGTAGAAGGACCTGGGGATATTGGTTAATAACAGGATGACTGAGCTGCCAATGTGATGTGGCTGTGAAAAAAGATAATGCCATCTTTGAATGCATCAGGTGAGGTATTTTCGGTACAGATATGGAGGTGTTAGTATCATAATACAAGGCAGTGGTGAGACTTCATCTGGAACAGTGGGTGCTATTCTGCTCCCTGATGTTTAAGAAAGATGAATTCAAACTGGAACAAATGCAAACAAAGATGACCCAAGGAATGGAAAACTTGCCCTATGACAAGAAACTTAAAGAGTTTGGCTTATTTAGCCTAATCAAAAGAAGACTGAAGGAAGATATGATTGGTCTGTATAAATACAACATAGAACAAAATATGAGGGAAGGAGAGAAATTTTTTAAGGTCCTCATCAATGTGGACGCAAAGAATAATGAATATAAAGAGGCGATCCTGAAGTTTAGATTTAAAATTAGATGCAGGTTTCTAGCTATCAAAGGAGTGAATTCTAGAGTAGTCTTCCAAAGGGAGCAGTAGAGTCAACCTAACTGGCTTCAAATGTGAGCATGATAAATTTATAGAGGGGGCAGTAATGTTCCCTCTAATTACTTGTAGACTGTGTGCGCAAACAATTTCTTTGTGTGTGCAAAAACATTTCTTCATGAGCATCAATATTAGCACTATTGAATTTTTTCATGCACACTTTATTTTGTTGTGTGCACAGGTTTCATGACCTGTGTGGACATGCACATGCACACAGCTTAGAGGGAACAGTGGGGGGCAGTATGATGGGACAGCTTACTTTGGCAGTGATTGATCTTTGGCTCCTGGTGGTAGATGTGCCAGTGAGATGATTGATGGCTGAGTTATTATGAAGAATTCTTTCTTGAGTGTCTGACTAGTGAGTATTGCCCACATGCTCAAGGTTTAACTGATTGCCATACTGGGGTCCAAAAGAGATTTCCTCCCAGGGCAAATTGGCAAAGGCCCTGGGTGTTTTTCACCTTCCTCTGTAGCATGGGACATAACTCAATTGCTAGTGGATTATCTGTAACTTAAAGTTTTTAAATCATGATTTGAGGACTTTAATAATTTTGTAATAAGTGATAGGTTTGTTACAGGAAGTGGTGGGCAAAGTTCTGTGGCCTGCATTGTTCAGGAAGTCAAAGTAGATAATCAAATTAATTCCTTCTGACCTACCAGTAAATTCTATGAGTAGGAAGTCCCTTAATTTTCCTATGTAAGCATAAACATTATCTAAGAAAGAGAGCCAAAGAAAAGAGATCAGCACTGTCAAACAAACAGAGGTCCACTTTGCTGGAAATCTTTATATTTTGTTCCTGAAGATTATGCCAATTATATTAATAGTAGAGCACATTGTTTAACTTGAAGTGCCTTTGTTCCTGGTTTTTTCCTCCTTGAGAATATTTTTTAGATGCTTACCATTAGGAAAACTCTATCCCTGAGAAACTCTTCTTGCATACCAGTGCTAAAATACAACTGATTCCTCAGCAGAAACTGATGTGCCCACCCATGCAAGACATGTTAATAAATCTACTATCTATTTAAAGTAGTGTGATATACCAAAATAAAAGCACCCCAAGGACATTGGCCATAGAAATAAATCAAATTTTCTTCAGTGACATCATCACCATAAGAAATTGAGGTATTCCTAATCATAAGAAAGGGCACATTAATAACTTTCTTAATAGCATGTAAAGTGTCTGAGCTTCCTGACTGCTACAACAATGGACTCTAAGCCAGTGCATGGCCAAATTAGCTGTGCATTAGATCTTTGTGCCTTTTTCTTTCTGCTTAGTGGTATGCCTGCCATATGGCAACTATACGTACTGTAGGTTCAGGAACAGTATTATACACCTTTGTCATGGAGCAGTAGGGAAACAATCATTCCAGCTTCCTCTGCATCAGGATGAGGAAGACTGGGCAAATTCATCTTCTACCTAACAGACTTCTATCAGATTTGAGGGTAGTGACTACATAATAAGATGAGGGAAAGAGACAGAATGCCACCTGAAGAAGAGAGTAGCTTGGAGGGATATACATTTCATATACATTTACACATTACATTGCATTTACTATAGGTTATATCACAGATTTTGGGATTGCTTTGGTTATTTTGAAGGAACCAATACCTGACAGCATGCTCTGTCCACTGACTGTGCATACATGGCTTACTTGTTACCTTATCTTTTCATTCCTAACTTATCCATTTTTATCTTGTGCACTGGCAAAGTGACCCTGTCTGTTCCCCTTTATTATTGCTAGTAGAAATATTCCATTTCCAGCCTGCTGATCCATTTACTTCCCTAATTGTGTCTCCCAAGACATGAAACCTCACTCAAGTTGAATTACTCAGACCCACAGTAGGGAGTCCACTAGATAGGCTTAAGGGATGACACAGGAGTGCCACTGACCCCAGAAAAGACCCAGGGCTTGACATGCTGAGACTTGGAGCTCATGCGCTGCTGCTGCAACTGCCGCTGCAGGAAGGCCAGTGGTGGACTCGGGGCTCAAGCTCCTTAAGCATGGCACCAGCAATGCCCCTGGGATGACAGCTCAACTCATAAGCTTTTTTGAGTGAAGTTCAGCTACATTTAGGGTGTGTTCACACAGCAGTCTTATTTCGAAACAACAGAGTTTGTTTCGAAATAAGAAACGCCATGTTCACAAGGCGTACCTTTGTTTCAAAACAACGGGTTCCATTGTTTCGAAACAACAGCGTTGTTTTGAAACAACTTAAACCCCATTTGGTGACGAAACAAGGTTGTTTTGAAACGATTGTTTCGAAACAATCCCGTCGGAACATGTTATTTCGAAACAACGGTGACTCGTTTCAAAATAACTGTTTTCCAAACATGCTATTTCGCTTTGAGCTTTCTTCCTTAATTTGAATTAACAAACTGCTAATTCAAATTAACTTATTTCAAAATAAGGCGTTATTTCGATACAAGTTGTTTTGCAACAACTTGTATCGAAATAACCCCCTGTGTGTGAACATAGCCTTAGTGTCTCTAAGGAAGCAGATATTTAGGAAATATTTCCTTTAAGCGACCCATCCTTGATATAGTACCTGGTACCAACCAGAAAGTTCTATGAATCAGTTAGTTCATCTCACTGATGTGTTTAAGATGTGGTACAATGGGACCTTTTAAACATGTATATATAATCATAGAATATCTCCTTTAGTCTGTGAAGCAGGCAAAGTTTTTAGAGCAGTTAATTTTTACATCTCAGCTGTCCAAACGACTGATGATGTTAAGTTTATACAATAGGTCAAGTCTCTATGGCTACATTCACACACAGGGTTTCGATACAAGTTGTTTCGAAACAACTTGTATCGAAATAACACCTGATTTTGAACCAAGTTAATTCAAATTAAGGAAAAAAGCTCAAAGCGAAATAGCATGTTTGGACAACAGTTATTTCGAAACGAGTCACCATTGTTTCGAAACAACATGTTCTGATGGGATTGTTTTGAAACAATCATTTTGAAACAACTTTGTTTTGTCACCAAATGGGGTTTAAGTTGTTTCGAAACAATGGTACGTCATGTGAACATGGCGTTTCTTATTTCAAAACAACCTCTGTTGTTTTGAAATAAGACTGCCGTGTGAACACACATATGTTTACCAGGTTCATGAAGGGAATAAAATGATGATATAAAGCCTTAGCTTTCTAATAAAAGTCTCCTGCTGTGATAATAAAGTTTATACATTTTGCAGGGCCTGGAGAAATAAAGAATTGTCCATGGCAGGGTTGCCTGATAAACTCTAAATGTTTTGTTTAATTTATTTTGGTGAAGTTTTAGATAATAAGTTCCTCCCACTCCATGCACAATAGTTATTCTTGCTCTTTCCAGGAAAACAATATAACTTCTCATCATCTATATATTTTTTTTAAATTTAAGTATTAAAACCTGCCTTGCTGAGATTATTGCCTGAAACACTATACCTTCTCCTTTTTCTCTGTGCATTCAAGAAGAATCAGAGTTACGAATTCTCTTTGTCAGTGTGTTTGGTTCCCGTATGAGCATCAGTTAGAGAATGGTAATATTGATTGATAAAACATTATATGAAACTGTTAAAACCTCTTTTTGAAACTTTTTCTTTAAGATTTTATGTAAGTATTGCAAATGGTGTCAATGAGCCAAGTCCCTAAGGAAGTGGTTCTCAACCTTTTCCAAGTCACACCACACCTGACAGCATATTGCGACCCTACAGGACACACCTGACCCCCCACACCCTGGGCAAATCCAGCCATCTCCTAGTTCTCCACAACTCACTTACCATTGTGTGGCAACACAGTGATGTGTTCTGTCACAGTGGTTGGGAACCACTGTCCTAGGAACAATTTTTGGTGAAAAGTCTTAATTTTACTACATATTTGGAAGTAGGGAGTTCACAACTTCTTTATCATTATAATTATTATATTTGTTAGGGCCTTCTGGAAGACCTACTGTATGTTATCTGACTCCTCAGGAAGTTTTCAGAGGGCATCTGTGAAAATACATATTGCAAACTTCTTTATAAAATTACAATCCAAATTATTTCTGAGTGTGATTTTTGTCAGATGTTATGAAGAGTAAAGTACATTTTCAAACATACTAGGAAGAATATTTGTGGCATATACACTGTGTAAAAGTGTTTAGGTTGTAGGTTCAGAGAAGACAGCCTGAGTGCTCAGTTAACACAGCACCATCTCTGTTGTGGGTTTTGGAATGAAACATACTTTTAAAATTAACTACAATGTAAACAGCTTAAAAACAAAAAGATACATGTGAATTCAGAACAGTAAGAAGGAAAGCTATATCTGGTTCTCTTTCATGCTTGGTTCAGTCTCCAGCTTCAACTCCAGATCTAACAACTTTCAACAAAGTCTCTTGCAGCTCTGCTACATGTAATGTTCCATACCTTAAATGCTGTAACTAAATAGTCAATGGAGTTCTTAAAGTTCCATATACATCACACTTCATCATCCACTTTCCTAAAAATAAAATAAAAAAAAAGTATTGACAAGCTTACCTGATTAATTACCTAACCCAGCAAAAAACTTAATAATGGATTTTCAAAGGCACCTAAGAGAGTTAGGCATCTAATTCCCAAGAACAAACTTAAGGACATATTTTCTATCTGAATTTCTTATACTAGTATCCTGGTCAGCTATTTTGTGTCCAAACGGGAGGGGGTCAGAACATCTGGTCCACTATGATGCTGTGGGGAGGGCCGGTGCTGTATCAGCTCCTGGCCAGCTCCACAACAGCAGAAGGACATATACCTCTGACATTCTCAATACCTTCTCCTTTGTTTTAAATTGTATTTATTTCCTGTTTTTATCCTTAGTTACTCTACTCAAGAGATACACAGAGAAAGAGAATATGATATATCAAAAATTCTTCAGCAAATAATACAAAAATTCAGCATGGTTAATTCACAATGAAATAAGAGTAAAGCTTCTCAGAAAATAGCATAAGTTGGTTAAGAAAATATTTTGGTTGAAAATTTTTTCAATTTAAGAGTTTTCTCCACATGCTCTCTCTCTCTCTACACACACACATGCACATGCACTCTCTCTTTTTGGAGTGTTTGCATTTTATTTTTCTTTAACCTCATTTTTTCTTTGTTCTTTTTCTGACTTAGCTCTGTGTCCAGCAGTTGCACTGTTCCTGATCACAGAGTAGTAGTTTCTAGTAGATTGGTAAAGGGAAATCATGCCTCACCAAAGTCATATTAATTTTCCTACAAATGGTATTCATCTTTGTGTCTGATGATTCTGTTCTTTACATAGTTTCAACCAGTTTCCCTGGTAATGAAGGTAGGCTTCCCAGCCTGTAATCTCTGGGATCCCCTCTGGAACCTTTGTTAAAAATTGGTGTGACATTAGCTAACCCCTAGGCATCTAGTATAGAAGTTGATTCACCTATAATAATACCAATAGTTTTCTCTTCTCACAGCCCCCCAAGTTTGATCACATGTGAATACCAGTGGCTATGTCTACACCAAAGACTTGAGTTGACTTAACCAGGCTTAAGTCGACGTGAGCAACTCTGTGGCCACATTGGAGTTCATTAAGTTGATTTAAGCACTTGCTTAAGTCAACTTAACTCTCACCCTTAAAGTCGACTTTAAAGGTTAAGTCAACTTTATTAAGTTAACTTAACAAAATGTAGCCATTAAAGTCAACTTAATAAAGTTGATTTAAGACAGGGCACCCATTTAAAGTTGACTTTTTAAAGTCAGCTTTAAGCGGGCTCCTGGCTCAAGTTGACTTAAACAAAATGGGGCCTCTCTATGTTGACTTAATAAGGTTGACTTTAAGTCAACCTTATTAAGTCAACTTAACTGAGCCCTCTTGTGTAGACATAGCCAAAATATTTACTCACCACTATATGTTTTACTAGTGTTTTTCAAAGGTGAAAATTGTCCCTTTCACCATTTCCCTTTTCCTTGTTGCCCAGTTTGAGTTGTCAGGTCTATTTATCATTATCTAGGTAGTTTACTTGTTAATTTATATGCTGAAATTCTAAATGTCAGTTGTCACTGAGGGAAGGTTTCTACTCACAATCTTATGAATAAACAGCTTTGGGTACTTTATCATCCCTTAATGGGATGAAAGAAAAAGCAGTACTAAGGAACAGAGCAGTTATATGTTCTTGCAGCAAGTAAGAGCTCTACAATGATAAATTTTGTAATAATGCCCATCTACTGTAAACACGTGTGTTACAGGCCTGAAGTTTATGAATAATGGCTTCATTTTGAAGTAATTAGAATTCAATGCCATTAACAGCAGGATGTCTGGATAATTATATTTTAGAATGAAGTGTCTGGGAAAAGGCATTTCTGTTCTTATGACAATTACATTTGTGATTAATGGTATAAATGACAATATCCAATATAAATACAGAACAGCAAAAATTAACTATATCCATCATGACTGACAGTATTAAAATTAGGCAGTATCATAGGTAAAGAACAGCTTCCCCAATATTGTTTTACTCTGTATCAGGATAGTCTGGTCTCTTCCCGCCAGTCAAAATCTGTTCAAGATGTAAGCCTTTTTAATTAATGTATGTTGATTCGTATTGTGCTTTTCATCTGAAATTGTGATGATGATTACATGAGAAATTAAATTTTAGATTGACTAGCCCAGTTCTTAGTTTTCTTGGTGGAATCCTGTTAGAGGACACCTTGAAGAGCATAGTGTTGACATCCATAGCTGTTAGAACTGTGCCTGTTATTACTGAACACTTGTATGAAACCAGAAATTTATGTGAAACATGAGAGAGGCAAGACACATTCCCTACTCCAAATATATTACCACTTGATTAAGACACGACATGCACTTGAAAAAGCCCAGGATAGCACTTCGGAAGAGGAATGAAAAGGAAGATAATTTATATTACAGATAAAGATCCCAAGACAAAAGAGATTTTTTGAAGTCACGAATCAAGTCTGTGCCAGACTTGTGATAAGAACTCAGGAATTTCTGTCTTGTCATCCCAGTATATCACAAGAACCAAAGTCCAGCCTGAGCTCATCTCCTCTTTTTATGCAACTCCTATCCTACAACAAAATACAGACCCACTTCTCTTGAGGAGTCTTCAAGGGCTGCTAGCTTTTACTTTGCCCCTGCTCTTCCAAAGACTTAGAGGCAGCTAGAGAGGGAGACTCTGCGCTTTCCTCATGCTCATGCCTACATTTATTCAAGTGTGCACATTTGTGTATATTGGGGCAAGTAGAGGCATGTCTGTGTAGCTAGTTTAATCAATGTAATTAAAGCAAAACCGATGTAAGCACTTGGGGAATTGTAAAATGGAGGAAACTGACATCCCTATCAATCAGAATATCTTTGAAGTGTCTGAAGTTATTTTTTCAGCCATACATTACTACAGACCTTTTCAAAATAAAGGTTCCCAAAAGAGTAGACTCACTGAATTGATTTTCATAGTGAAGTTTCCTAATGTTATTCATAGTAACAGTGTTATTATCCCTCACTTAATTGGTTGATTTGCTCCATTCAATAGTTTATATTAAAATTAGAAAGTTGTGAGAAACACAGTGGCTGCCTTTAAATCTTATTTACATTAGATAACCGGAATCTTTATGTGCATGGAACAGGACTAGCTCCTTTTGGTGTTAGTAAGGCTGATATCAAAAAGCCCTTTCAGAATTATTTTTCCTTTTTGAAGGCTCTCTTGCACTGATATTGTAAACAATTTTGTCTGCCATATTTTGGAGGGTCTTCTCAGCCTGAAAGTACTTGTCAAGAATACCTTACTGGCCATCAGTCAAGGGGTAACTGCTAATTAATTTATCAGTTTGGCATTCATAAGAGAAAGATTAAAATGTGAAGCTGCTGATCACAAACAATGGCTGTTTGGGAAACTGAAAACTGGCAGAGGGAGTTTTTGCCACCTACCCATCACCTATTTTTTTTTAGAAGACATGTGTAGCTATTGCCTACCACTATATTGGTTTGACGTTGGACACCAAAAACCCATGAAAGATGCAGATACTCCGTTCTTCCATTCTAGGAGCCCAGGGACTCCTTACCAACATTTTCACATACTTAACGGACTTCCACTGAACACTTTAAAAATGTAATGCACAATGGATTATGTCCTTTCTGTTACTCACACAGAGGATGCCATTGTGAGTTCGAGTCTATTTTTTCATTCCCTGTAATATTTGTCAGTGTGAGGGTTTCTGCAACACTGTAATGTTCAAGTGCAATCTGATAAATTATTACATGAAAATTTATTTGCAATTTCAGGTTTTGTTCACACAAATGTGGAAAGTCTGTACTGCACATCAGGGGTGTCGCTGCCCCAGGGAGAGACCCAGGGTACCGGCCCAGGCCATGCCCCCTGGCTGGGGATGGAGCTGGGAGTGGCCGCAAGGGGCTCAGACCTGGATCCCCAGTGGGGGCGGGGCCAGGAGCAGCCTCCGTGGCCACGGGCAGCTGGGCCCCGGATCTCCAGCTCAATCAGGCCAGAGACTGGGAGAGGTGGGGCCCTGCCAGACCCGGGGCACTGGAGCCAGGATTCAGGGCATGTGCCCTGTGTGCCCAGCACCAGCGACACTCCTGCTGCACATGGATTTCTACATTACCACACAGACAGAAGTTATGTAAAACACAGGTACATTATTTACATGAAAAGCATATTATTTACACTAAAAGTTTTCTTCCTTTGCTTGTCCAGCTGGGAAACAGAAATAATGCCGTCTTTAGCTGGCAAGCAGTATTACTCCACTGAATTCCAGTTATACTAATTAGCAATAAAAGAAAGTGAAGTGGCTGTGAAGTGTCCAAAGTGTTACAAAGACCCTTGTAAAAAGACTAAAATGGTTACAGAACTCCCATGAGACCCTCTGGGAGGTTGATCAGTATAAAAAAGTGATGATTGAGAGGATCAGGAGACGTAGGAAAATGTCAAAGGTCTCATTAATATTAATCTCTTTTAACATTCATATACTCACCAAAATGCTCCAAGGACAGTGGACACTGCCTGAGGGAAACCTACCCCCAAGTTCTTGAATGAATTCCAGACATGGTATCAGAGCCAAAGCGACTTTCTGGATTAGCTTCTGGTTCTATTTCCTAGACACTATTTCCAATTTACAGTACCCTCTCCAATACACACTAGTTATTAATATGATTTAAAGAGTAATTATGGCTTAAATTATATAACATTTTAAACATTTGTAGTGATTCATGAGCTGCTTTAGTATTAGTCTGACTTCCAAAGGTAATGATTTTGCACCCATCAATTTGAGTTTGGACCCTGTTTCCTTAAGCAGGCTTTCCAAAAGGAGATGGAAAAGGTTCTACAATATTCAACCCAGATACCAAATCCTTATTTAAATGAAACAAACAAGGAGTCCTGTGGCACTTAAAGACTAACAAATATATTTATTGCATGAGCATTCATGGGAGAAAATCCTGCTTTGCTAGATGCTTTGAAGATGGGGGAAACTTACAGAATGGGAGCCTGAAAACTCATGCAATAAATATATATTTTCGTCTTTAAGTGCCACAGAACTCTGTGTTTGTTTTACTGGCTGCCCCTTTGGATTTTATTTAAATGAGCAATCCTATTCAACTGTCATGAATAGGACTGCATGTGTGAGAAAGAAAAGCAAAGTTTATCACCACAGGGAGGTAAATATACAAGAATAGTACTTTTCATTCAGAGGTAACCAAATCTTCATTCATCTCTGTTCTCACCAAATTGTTTCAGTAGGTTCCTAGATTTTAAGTTTTTGGTAACCACTAGACTATGTAGTCTAACCTCATGTATGACACAAGCATTTCTATTTATGCTGTGACATGAAGGCCATCCCTTCTCCAACTCTTCTTTCTTATAGCTACCTCATAGACTCTAAGGTCAGAAGGGACTAATATGATCATCTAGTCTGACCTCCGGCACAATGCAGGCCTCAATATCTCACCCTTCCACTCCAGCAATAAGCCTCTAACCTATGACTGAGTCATCCAAGTCCTCGAATCAGGACTTTAAGATACAGAGAATTCACTGGTAGGTGAGCCATGCTCCATGCTACAGAGGAAGGGGAAAAACCCTCAGAGCCCTAGCCAGTCTGCCTGGAGGGAAGATTGCTTTCCAACCCCAAATATGGTGATCAGTTTTAACCCTAAGTATGTGGTCAAGTTTCACCATTGAGTCACCCAACAAATAATTCTCTGTAATAACTCAGAATCCACCCCATCTACCCTTTCTTCTTAGGCAACTTGCATATCCACCACCAGTAGCCATAGATCAAAGATCAGTCAATTTCCAAAGCAGGTCATCCCATCTTATGATCTCCTCCATAAACTTATCAAGCTCAATTTTGAAAGCAATTATGCTTTATGCCCCCACAGCTCTTCTTGGAAAGCTATTCCAGAACTTTACTCCTTTAATGGTTAGAAATCCATGTTTAATTTCAAGCCTAAATTTCCTGATGGATAGTTTATATCCATTTGTTCTACGGTCCACATTGGTGCTGTACTCAAATAATTCCTCTCCCTCCCTGATATTTATCCCTCTGATAATTTATAGAGAGTAATCCTATCACCCCTCAAGCTTCTTTTGGTTAGGCTAAGAAAGCCAAGCTCATTGAGTCTCCTCTCATAAGGCAGGTTTCCACTCCATGGTCCATCCTTGAAGCCTTTCTCTGCACTTGTTCCAATTTGAATTCATCCTTTTTAAACATGGGGGACCAGAAGTGCATGTAGTATTCCAGATGGGACCTGACCAGTGCCTTGTATAGCTGCACTAACAACTCCTGGTCTCTACTTGAAATACCTGTCCTGATATATTGCAGAACCACGTTCACTTTTTTTATGGCCACATCACATTGGTGGCTCATTGTCATCCTGTCATCAACCAGTACTCCCAGTCCCTTCTCCTCCTTGGTCCATTCGAACTGATGCAACACCAACTTATAGGAAAAATTCTTATTTGTCCCTAAATGTGTGACCTTTCACTTCCCTTTATTAAATTTCATCATATTCTTGATACTCCAGTTTACAAGCTTATCCAGGTCTTTTTGTATGGTATTCTGAACCTTCTCTGTATTGGCAAAACCTCTCAACTTTGTGTGTCATCCACAAACTTTTTTAGCACATTCCCACTTTTTGTGCTAAGGTCAGTAATGAAAAGGTTACATAAGATCAGTCCCAAAACCTATCCCTGAGGGACTCCTCTGGTAACCTCCTTCTGACTTAAAAGTTCACCCTTCAGGATGACCCGCTGTAGCTTCTCCTTTAAACAGTTCCTTATCCACCTTACTATATTCATATTAATCCCTATCTTCTGTAACTTAACTAATAATTCCCTGTATGGAACTGTGTCAAATGTGTTGCTGAAACCTAAATAAATTAAGACCGCTACATTCCCTTTATCTAAAAAATCTGTTATCCTCTCAAAACAGGAGATCAGATTGGTCTGGCATGATCTACCTTTTGTAAAGCCATGTTTATTTTATTCCAGTTACCATTAGCCTCAATATCCTTAAGTACTTTCTCCTTCAAGATTTTTTCCAAGATCTTGCATATTACTGAGATCAAACTAACAGGCCTGTAGTTACGCAGATCATTTTTATTCCTTTTCTTGAAAATAGGAACTATATTAATGATTCTCCAGTCATATAATACAACTCCTGAGTTTACAGATTCATTAAAAATCTCTGCTAGCAGGCTGGCAATTTCATAAGCCAGTTCCTTTAATATCCTCAGACGGAGATGATCTGTCTGCCCCCCACCCCCCCGTTTAGTCCCATCCAGCAGCTCAATTTTCCTTCTACCTTTGCTTCCACTTTCATGACCTCATTCCCATTAGCTACCCTACCTCTATTCCCCAGCTTATCTTCACTTTATTAAAACAGATGCAAAGTTAGACATTTGGCCATGCCTAGATTATCCTTGACCTCCACACCATCCTCAGTTTTTAGTGATACCATTTCTTCTTTCTTTGTTTTCTTCCTATTTATATGGCTAAAGAACCTTTTACTATCAGTTTTAATTCCCAATGCAAGGTCCAGCTCTGCTTGACTTTTTGCCTTTCTCACTTTATCTCTACATGTTCTGAAGTCCTAAAGGTATCTTTTCTTGCTGATCCCTCTGATTTTCCACTCCTTGTAGGCTCTGTGTTTCCTCCTAATCACCTTTCTGAGATGCTTACATGTCCAGCTTGGCCTACAGCTGTTGCCTATGAAATTTCTCCCCTTCTTCAGAAAGTAGCCTTCAGATAGTTCTTACAAATTGACTTGAAGCAATTCCAAGCCTCTTTTATCTTTACATGCCTGAGTTCTTCAGTCCAGTCCATTTCTCCAACTAATTCCCTTAATTTTCTAAAGTTAACCCTTTTAAAGTGAAGGATCCTTCTCATAGATTGATTTTTGTTTATCCTTCCTATTAGTTTGAACTGAGTGAGCTTGTGGTCACTTGAACCTAAGTCGTCCCCTACAACCTGTCCCTGTATGAGGTTGTCACTACTCACCGGTACCAAATCTAAGATGGCATCTGCTTTCATTTGTTCGTTAATAGTTTGGAGAAGGAGTTCATCAGCTATAATATACAGGAAAATCTGGGCCTCTTATTACTACTAGCACATGTCCTCCAGTCTAAGTCTGGGAAGTTAAAGTCTCCCATAGTCACACAGTTCCCAATAGTATTTACTTCCTTAAAGCGGTCCCTATTCATGTCAAAATCATATCTCATTGGTCTGTAACACACTCCAAGCACTATCCCTGGAGAAACTCAAGTGGATTTCTTCCCCAATGTGATCTTTACCCACATTGATTCTGTCTTGTTAATTCCATCACTTTGAATTTTCTTACAGTTTATCTTCTCATTGATATAAAATGCCACTCCCCCACCTTTGCCTTTATATCTGTCTTTCCTAAAGAGAACATAGCATTCAGTACTGGTACATCAGTTGTGTACTATTCCACCATGTTTTAGTTATCCCTATAATATCTGGTGTCACTTCCTCTACCAGTAGCTCCAGTTCCTCCACTTTGCTACCCAGGCTTCTCTGATTAACAGGGGTGTCTCTGGCACATGGCACATGGGGTCTGTGCCCCGAATCCCAGCACCAGTGCCCCAGGTCTTATCACGGACTCTGCCTCTCCCGGTCTCCAGCCAGAGATCTGGGGCCCGGGCACCAGCGGTGCCTGTGGCCACTTCCAGCCCCTTCCTAGGCCAGGCAGCCCCGCGACTGCGGCTGCAGCTGCGGCTGCGGCTGCGGCTGCCGGTCCAGGCCCTGGCTGGTGCAGCGGGCGCCAGAGAGTGGGGTCAGGGCTGAGCACTGAATCGGGGCTGAGGGTTTGGCCTGTGGTCAGGGGGCGGGGCCTGGGCCGTTGCCCCGGGTCCTTCCCCGAGGCAGCGATGCACCTGCTGATTGATATATAAACCAGGGGAGTCAAACTCATTTGCTATGGTGGGAGAGATTTGACTTACATGTACTTCAAGTGGCTGTACATGCCAGAAATCAAAATATTAAGATATCCTCTCTATTAAGGAAAGAGTGTGGTACCACGATGTGCAGTCATGGGCTGATGGAAGACATTCTTGTGGCCCACAGGCTTCCTGTTTGACACCCCTGATTTATAAACATTTTTGGTTTTGCTGCTTCGTCTCACTCATGTTCTTTGCCTGATTTGGCACAGTCGGTCTATGGCCAACATCTCTCATTAGGATGACATTTATATTACTCCTCCATCTAACCTCTATGCTGCTCCCTATTTCTTGTCTTTCTTATTTCATTTTTCTCCTTCTCAACACTAATATCAGGTGTGGAGATTATTCAGGCATCTCCCAACCATCTCTGCAGACTCCCTAGTTTACAGCTTTCTTGATCAGTTGTGCTAGTCTCCCTCCCAGAAGTCTGTAGTTCTCCCTCTTCAAAGCATCTGACAAAGTGAGATATTCTCCCATGAAGCTCATGTAATAAATAAATCTGTTAGTCTTTAAATGCCACATGACTCCTTGCTGTTTTTTTCTCCCAGAAGTCTCTGTTTCCTTGCCTACTCAGGTGCAGTCCATCCCAAGATAAGTCTTCTGTCCATGAATGCCTCCTAGTGACCATACACGCTAAAACCCTCCTTATACCACCACTGCCTGAGCCATCTGGTTATCATCAGGATCTTCTCACACCTTTGTTGTCCTCTTGTAGGGACAGGCAGAATCCCACTAAAGATCACCTGAGCCTCTATTTCTTTGAGAGTACTCCCCAGCCTGGAATAGTTTCCTTTGGTACATTCCAGTGAGAATCTGTGTATATCATTTGTACCCACCTGAAGGGCAATCAGAGGATTCTTTTCTGCTCCCATTAAGATCCTCTTCAGTCTCAGATTGACATTCCATATCTTCACACCCAGCAAGAAATATACCCTTCTGTTCTCAGAAACAGCTCTGGTTATAGACCTGTCTGTCCTTCTCAGCAGGGAGTCTCCAGTCACATAGACTTGCCTTTTCCTGGCAACAGTGCCATTCTCTAGCCTATCCCCACCTCTTTCCAGCTGCAAGTCCTCAGTTCTACAGCTTTTCTCTGCAATCCTCTGCACCCACTCCTGAGTCCTTCTGGGGCTCTTAATGGGAGGAATTTCCATTGGCTGATCCCTTCTTTGGTTAGGGCCAGCAGCTCTTCTCTTCTTCCTTGCACTCCCACTTTCAGTAACCATATGCTGTGCTCCTTCATTTGATAACACTGCAAACCTGTTTCTGAGCTCTATTTCTCCTTCAATAGCCCATCATTTCCTCTGCCTACTTCTCACAGTCACATGCTTCCACCAGCCACTTTCATATCCTGGTATTCTGCCCTGATGGTCCTGCTTCCATCTGCAGGTCTGGCATTTCTCTTAAAACCCCCTCATTGGTCTGCTCCATCAGTTATTCAAACCCCCTTCTAAATTCAATGAGAGTTTCCACCTACATCTCTAACCTCCAAATTTTCTCCTCCATCAACTCTATGAGGTGGCACTTCATACACAGGAAGGTCTTTGGAGGTACCCCACAGCTTCCACACCCATCATTCTTGTTTCTTCACCTGCTTGAGTATCTACCATTGCTGCCTCTGTATCTGCCATAGTGCTTCCCCTATTCCTGGTTTGCCTAAAACAAAAACACACCCCAGTGCACCAAGCAAATCAGGACGAGAGTCTCACACTCCTCCCAAACTCTCCCTCCAAACTCCCACTCAAATTCCCCTTGGCACAGCCCTATTGACTACCACTGTGTGCCACTGGCTACCGGAGTGACTGTCTTTATAGCTCCCTCAGCAGGGAAGCCCCATTCAAACTCCTCTACCAGACAGTCTAGGTTTTCTGTACATTTAGTTAAACCTGCATCATTGTGTGCAAATTTTTAGTTTTATTTTTTCTGGTGATTGAACTCAGAGTGATTAACAGGTGTTCTGAAGAGGGCTTCTCCCATTCCAGAGGAAAGTAGAGCTAAAAAAGCCCGTGAAAAAGACCACGCCTGAACTCTCACCAGATAAATATTGCTTAAGGGCCATTTCATTAACACAAAAATCCTTTTCAATGATTTTTTTTAAAGTAAGAATATTAAAGTTAACAGAGAGGAAAAGCCTTGAGTTCAGTCTGAATTAACATCATAAAAAGCAGAAAAGAACCTTATAACACTCACAAGAATTTACTTTCCTGAAGCACAGTTTTGACCCTTTCCCTGTGAGGCAATTCTGCATCTCTTTTGAATACAATTTTAGATCTTCAGTCTTGATGTCTCATAGAAATTGGGACTGAAATTCTTTGCTAAAGTCTTATATGTATATTGTACTTTCTAATAAGCACTTTAGCTTTGATGTATCCAGAGGGCCAAACATCTCTAATGTAATTAAGTGCAAAATGAATAATTTTAAAAAGACAACTGTAACAATGAAAGTGACTGAAACTATGGGCTCAATGAAGAGGCTTATTTTAATAAAACATGCTGTTTTTCTTATCCCACAATCAGCATTTAGGATTATGCCCTTCAAAATAATACCGCAAGATTCATCTCTGTTTTCAATGTCTTACTAACTGAGGTAAACTGGGTAGAACAACTCGCTATCATGTGCAAAGCTCCTTTTCCCCCAGTCAACAAACAATGAGCAAAAACCAAAACTCTCAAGTAAAAAATCCCAGAGACCTCACTTGGACTGGAACTTAAACTAGTTTTGTAAGTATGGGGTTCTCTTTAGTATTCAGGACAGGCATGAAAGTACAGGTGCTGAATTAAAAAAAGGCCAGCAGGACAGAAATGCGGTGAGTGTACCCAGTTGGGAACTCATGGCAACTGTACCATGAAACACTTTCCCAAATAAATGTAAATATTTTGGATGCTGTCATTTACAACAGTTTTATGGGAGGTTTTAAAATGTATTTCTAGTGTGTACTTTGCTATTCTGAAGAAATGTATTTACTACAAAATATGGATTTATGAGCTACTAAGGCAGTGAAAATTACAGTTAAATTCTGCCCTCAAACATAGGTGTGCAGCTTTCCTTAACATCCATGGAAGCCATGTTCACAAACATACACCTTCACAACTTCCATCCTAATTTTTTGTTGTTGTTTATATTCTTCTCTTGCATGTGTGTGTGTGTGTGTGTGAAGCTAAATATGTATGTTTTCTGTGTACCCAGATTTGTCCCCAGAAATGTGCATCTTGGTCTGTCTCACACCATCCTGGAATATACAAGTGTGTAAGGTTCCCCTCCTTCAGTCTGGACTGGTGTGGTGTGAAGCTGAGTAATTCCCAATTCTCCACTCATAGGTTCCCATTTACCCCTCTTTGCTGTGTGAACTCTCACTTCTCAGTCAGCTCACACTCATCCTCCTTCATGTAATCAGTCCTTCAGTCAGTGAAGAAAACCTCGAGCTAGACAATCATGGGATTGACCCCCCCCCCAACAAATATCCCTAGTGTCAGATACAACCCTGGGAAGTACCATCTTGCAGGGTTTCGTGCTGCATATTGCACCCTTTAAACTCATTTACACTAATCTGTCGACTTATCAGAGAAATTAATATGCACCATCTTTGTCATGTTCATTCAGGTCTCTCCACATACTTAATCCACATGCACTATTTCACATAAAACAAACAAGTAAATTTATTGACTACAATAAGATTTTAATTGATTCTAAGTCAGAGTAATGTAAATCAAAAAGATCATTAAGTCATGGAGTTTAGTAACAATCAAATAAAAGAAAACCTTTTTTCTAAGCTAAGATCACTATTCCAGTCTGTGTTTCAGTTTACCCATACAGGTTGACTGTGACGTTTTATACAGCCAGACTCCCCATTCCCTGTAGGTAAGTGCCAGTCCCTGATGTTTCTTTGGAGCAGCATCCCCAGACAATTTTGACTGTTTCTTTTAACAAGTTTCCCTGACAGTCCTTGGGGTCAAGTCATCATCCATATCTGGCATTGGGTGTGATCTTTCCCATTTGAGCCAAGGTGCTCAAAGATGCTTTATGCCAATCAATTGTTCTTGTATGCGTGTTTCTGTGGGACATGGAACCACAGCTCTGTGGTTTTCTGCATCCATTCAAATCATAAAAGACATACAAATGGGACTATGACATAGCAGAGTCTCATACTTGTGCATATGCATGATATTGCAGGAAACATGCTACCAAAACAATAAAGTTCAGTATGTCATGAGAATTCAAAAACACCAAGCCTGATGTACTTTGCATTAGAGCATACACAGTTATACTGTAAGGATGAACATGAATGACACACAGATTACACTGTAAGGTTGTACCTGAAGTGCAGCATGTCACAAAGCACATAGAAAGGCTGTCATTTCATTAATAGAAAATGCACAAACCCCATTATCTCAGATGAAGTTTCCCAAATCTATGTTCAATCTAAACATAAACTTGTTTTATTGTTTTATCTAAACCATATATTAACTACAGAAAGATAGATTTCAAGTGATTGCAAATAAGGAGGCATAAAACTAATAATTGGTTACAAAGAAACAGCCCATTTATTTATCTCTTATCTTATACTGTATACTTCTGTTTGTCATATCCTATTATATGAACCTCTTCCTTGTCTCCCAGCATGTATCTCATGCTGGAAGACATGAAAGGAATTTGGATAATGCAGAGATCAGCATAATGAATCAGGAATCTGCTGACCAGGACAATGAGGAGGAGGAGGCCCTGGCTTTTTGGTAGTTCACCCAGCTGCAGAGGGCTGTCTGTGCAGGGCCAGCGATAGCCAATCCCCACAGACACAAAGTGTGATGGGGAGTCTGCCGTCCTGGTGGAGTACATCATAGGACGTGGCGAGGATCCTGTTCTGCCACACCAGGACTGCAGCCAGGACCATCCCTAGGTGGATGCAGGGCCCTGGGCAAATCACCCTTTGCAGGGCCCCCACTCACCTTCTGCAGGCACTGGGGGGGGGGTGGGGCAGGCTGGCATAGGGGAGGGCCAAGCACCTGCACTGGCTGTCCAATGCCAGGGACCGGGCGAGCTGGCCAAAAGCAGCAGAACAGGAGTGTAGGGTCTGGTTTCTCAGCTGCCCTTAAGCCAGTGGTTGTCAAAAATTTTTCCTTGACAACTCTCCACTGAAAAAAAGCGGCCACCACCAGAAAATTGAACAGTGACCATCGATGGGCGGGCAGTTGCGGGGGGGGGGGGAGTGGCAATCCCTCATGGCTTTCATCCTTTCTTTTGAGGCTTCTATTGCAACTCTGAAATCTACACATCTAATTTGAGATCATCTTAATGGAACATGCAGAGGGTGATCCCACATGCCATACTCCTGTCTCAAATCAGGAAGTATGTCAAGTCTCTAAAATTGCAACGTAGTAGCCTGGGGTCTGTATGTGGGGCTCCTTGCAAATGGGGGCAGTGACTGGTTGAAGAAATATGATGGAAGTGCTGAGACAGAGGAAGGAGAACAGCGCCAATGCCAGGCTGGAAAAAAAGGTCCTGGAAGATCCTGTCTGCTGCTGACCCTGTCCAAGTCCCTTCAGGTTCTGCTCCCTTCTCCATTGCCCAATCCCAGGAACTGAAGCAAACCCTCTGGGTTCCACTTTCACCTCTGCTCTCCCTCTGCCCCCTGAGTCTGCATGAGTTTTCATGAGCACACAATTGTCCAAAGTAGTGTGATTGAAGGGGTGCTAGTCCCTTCTCTGCTTGGTCTGGTGACCCCTGGCAGAGTGCATAAGGCAGCAAAACAATGGGACTATCCACTCCCCTCTTCAGATTAGGACCTTATTATAACTTCTCCTTTCAGCAGATCCATCCCTGAGTTGTATTTTATTCTGTTACTTAGGCATTCTAATTGTAGAAAAAATGCCATACTTTGTAACACAGGCTCCTACTAGAACAGTTTGTTTTTCTCTTCTCTTTTTACTTATCAGTCAAAAAAAACCCTCTGGAGGTTTTATTAAAACCTACACTTTATAACATTTTTGTAAGCAAGGGGATTCTCAACCCCTTGAAAAAAGCAGCAAGTCCTAATTTGCAAAAATAACTGCAATCCCCAGATCCCAGAAATGGTGGAATAAGTGGGTGTTCACAGTATTTTTCTTTTCTTCATTGGGTCTATTGATAAAAAAACACAAAGGTTGCTTGCCAGGGACCTCAGTCCTTTTCATATGAATGAGAGAAGCCCAAAGAGATCTTGACTCAGAGAGGAGGCTACAGGTTGTTTAAGCAATTAGCACCTCATTGTTAGTCCTAATGACTCACCTTTGTTGTAGTGCTGATCTACTGCCTTAAGCAGCTTTCACTGCAAGCCACTCCTCTAGCCTTACAGTAGAGCTGGGCCTGTGAACCAGGCTGCTGATTTTGGCCATCTCGACCAGTCCCTGGCATGGGGTGGGCAGCAGTGTGGCCCCTTGGGACCCCCCAAAGCGTGGCACCCTGGGCAGTTGCCCCTCTTGCCCTACCATATGGACAGCCGTAACTGCAGCTGTTCCTACAACTTGTGCCTGCAGAGACTGGGTATCACTGGCAACACAGGGAGCCCTCTGAAGCCCCACAGTCATGGGAGTGAGTGAAGCAGAGCACAGACCCCTTCCTACAACACTGAGGAGAACGAGTCCTCAACTGATAGGGAGCCACCCCGCTACTGAGTGACTCCTGCCCTCCCATTTATCCAGACTCCCAATTATCTGAATAAAATCCGTGTCCTCCCTGGTGCGGGGAGGGAGGGAGGGTTTACTGTGCATAGAGTGTAAGCTCTTTGAGACAAGGAATCTCTTCTTGTTCTGTGTTTGTTCAGCACAAGGGCCTGGTCCACAGGCTTGTCCCAGGGGAGGGCAAGGCCCAGGGCCAGAGCTGGGCAGGCTGACCCAGAAGCTGGGCCCCATGTTCCTGTCCTGCCCATAGGCCAACTGCTCTGGCCCTTGGGGTGGGGCAAGGTGGGATGGCCCAGAAACTCAGCTTTGCACTCTCACCCCACCCCTTGCCTTCAATCTGCAGTCAACGGCAGTGTGTGCGGGGCAGGGCACTATGGCAGCAGGGAGTGTCAGCAAAGCAGTGTGGGGCCCACAGAACCATGGGGCCCTGGGCAGTCACCCCCCTTGTTCACCATCCACTATGTAGTGGCAGTGCTGTTTCATGACTGGGGCTCCTAGGTTACACCTAAACAGACAATGAGTCTCAGAGCACAGGCTGACAGATATTTTGGCATGGTATGTTATCACAGCTCTAGCCCAAACCTCTACAGAGCTATACCACTCACTGTCACATGCATGGACTCAGGCACTGAACAAATGCAGAACAAAAACATGGTTCCTGCCTCAAAGAGTTTACAATCTATATTTCTGGTAATAAATAATAATGATTACTCATACCTAATGATAATGGTGTTGTGCAGGAATTCAGAGTACAAAATTACAATGGTCCTTTCACTCTCTCTGAACTGGCAGTCATGAATGAATTATGCTACTCATCCCAAATCAATGCCATAAAACCCCCTTTATACCACACTATTGCATCATATACGGCTGTGTCCATATGACACTTTTCTTTTGAAACAACAGCTGTTGTTTTGAAAGAAAAGTTGCCATGTCCACACAACGTTTTGTTATTTCGAAACGACAGGACTCCGTCGTTTCGAAATAATGACCATTATTTCAAAAGCAGTAAACCTCATCTGCTATCAAAATAGCCGTTGTTTTGAAACAGCCATTTTGAAACAACGCATCCAAACAGCTGTTTCGAAACAATGAGTCCAAAAACCCGTTGTTTCAAAACAACGCTATTTTGAAAGTGGCTTAAGGTGACCTTCTTCCTCCAAGGGTGCCCTGGGTCAGGAAGTGCCCTCTAGGTTCATGCCTTGTGCTGCCAGACTGCCTAGCAGGGCCATGGCCGCAGCACAAGCGGCTCGCTCACAGGGGCAGCGTAGGGGATCTGTCTGGTCCAAGGCAGAGATCCTTGCCCTCCAGCGCATCTGGGCGACAGATGACATCCTGCAGCACTTTAGGGCCAGCCACAGGAATGTCGACGTCTACTCCAACATCGCCCAGGTGCTGGCAGAAGAGGGCTTTGAGTGCACCACAGAGCAGGTGCGCTCGAAGGTGAAGGGACGCCAGCAGGAGTATGCCCAGGCACGGGATGCCAGGCACCTCCACAGGGCTGCAGCTGCCACCAGCTGCCCCTTTTTCAACAAGCTGGACCGGTTCCTCAGTGAGGAGCCCTGTGGCCCACCACACCGTAGATGCTTGAGAGACTCGGTGGAGGCACGCAGTAGCAACATGGAGCTGGAGGGGGCCCCCTCTGAACCAGAAGAGCCCTTGGATATGGGTGAGAGCAGCCGCCCAAGCACAGCACCACCCGCAAGCATGGAGTTGATCCCAGAAGGGGAGCCCCAGACCAGCAGCCCTGGGAAGCACCCAGGGGAGCAGGAGGCAGCCACCTCAGACAGGAGATCGTGCTGGACATCAGGCGTCCCAGTTGGGAGTGTCCCCCCCACAAGGCAGGGAGGCCCAGGAGTGCAGGGCATGGGTCCTGAGAGGGGCACGGCCATGGGATGGTGGGGCTCGGGCCCGGGGGGGGGGGCACAGGCTCTCCTGTGCAGGCATGCTGCAGGGAGGCATGTGGAGACAGGGTCCCATGCCCAAGTAGGATGTGGGGTCCCTCAACCCAGGGGTGACAATAGGCAGACTTGGCAGCATGCAGGGCAGGGAGCCTCCAGCCAGCACGGCTGTCACATGGCTCAGGAGACTTCCCGGGCCACATGCTGCTGAGAACAGCTCACTACCTACCATGGGCCGCAAGGCCCCGTGCCCCCTGATTGCAGTGTGCAGAGCCCACCCAGCCTTGGAATCCTGCTAGCTGTCAGGGCAGGGGTGTTTGCAGCTCACAGGCTGCACACAACAAGGCTAGTAGGATGACACCTAACCGTTCTCCCTTTTGCCCCTGCAGCTCATCTGCCCACCCACCGGCCTTCTCCCAGGAGCCCGCCACTGGCCACCAGGCGGAGGAGGAGAGCCCGCCCCATGCACAACGACATCCTGGCAGCCACACTCGAGCTTGGCCAGCAGGCTGAGGAGTCCACCCGGACATGGCATCTGGAGCAGGCCAGGCACCAGGATGCCGCTGTCTGGCAGCTCCAGAGTGCCGCCAACACTGACGACTGTGCCATGGCAGCCCTGGAGCGCCAGGCAGTGGCAATGGAGCGCCAGGTGATGGCACTTGATCACCAGGCAGCGGTGCTTGATTGCCAGGCAATGGCGCTGGAGAACATCCACAGTGAAGTCCAATGCATAGGGTCGCACCTTGCCCCCCAGCCTGGCACTGCCCCTGCTGCACCCAGGGACCCAGCTGCCTCTCGCGGCCAGTGCCTCTGGGCCTGGGGTGGCCTTGGCAAAGATCATGGCGCTGCAGGCCATGCCCCAGGGGTGCCGCCCCCCTAGAATGCCCCCCCAGTTGTCCCCAAACCCCCACCCCACATCCCCTGTCCCAGTTCGGTGCCCCCACCCCACATGCCCGGACCCAGTTCTGTGACCCCACCCCACATGCCTGTGCCCCCAGTTGTGCCCCCACTCGACCCTTCCTGTCTCCCCAGTTCCGCCTTCCCATACCCCCTTGGTTGTTTAAATAAAAACAGTTCACACAGATTCACAGTTCGTTGTGTGTTTTATTGGGTTCGGGTCAAGGTACGGGTGGGTTGGGTGGGGGCTGGCTGGAGCAGAATGGAGGAGCAGATGGTGTGGTGGGGTTCGCATGGCAATGTGGGTGCCATTGAGTATCCCCCCACACTTTGGAAAGTCCAGGGCAGTGAGACTGGCGATGATGTCCTGCAGCATTCCCACGGTGACGAGGCATGGCAGCAGGACCGTGCTGATGGCGTGGGCGACCTACAGCAGCACTTCCCCGACGGTGGACATTCCAACGCTGAAGACATGGGCAATGGACCTGTAGGACTCGGGAGTGGCAATTTTCCAGAGAGCGATGACCACACTCTTGTCCACCAGTCTGTGCTAGTGCCTGGTGCCCAGCTGGGCTGTGGCACAGAAGGGGACGGGGAGCTATCAGTGCTGTGAGGGCCACGGAGACAGTGGTCCAGGGAGCAGCTCCAGGCTCATAGGGCTCAGGGAAAGTGTGTCCCACAGCAGGGCAGCACCCTAGCCATCTCTCTTGCAACCTCTTAGGAGTCGCAATGGACAGGAGGGGCAGCCAGTTCATGCTTTTAGGTGATTGGCTGGCAACCTGGCTGGCAACATGGCCACCAATATGGCCCAGTGAGCTGGCCATGATACCACACCTCCCATTCTGCCCCGCTCCAAAAACTGAAATAGCATGTCCACACACAGGGCATGCTATTTCAATTTGAAGGGCTTCCTTTAATTCGAATTAAGAAACTGTTATTTTGAATTAACTTATTTTGAAATAAGGATTTTATTTCAAAATGAGTTATTTCAAAATAACAGTTACCGTGTAGACATACCCTATGTGATATATGCTATGGATATAATCGCAAAACAATTACTACTACTAAATATTTTATAATATTCCAAAGATCATCCAAACAGGTACTTGTGCAAAGGTTTTCTGAATAGTCTGGTATGGAATAAAGTTCTGCTGCACATTAGTAAGGGTGGAAGAAGCTGACTAAATATTTAACTTTCACAATATTTCTGCACTACTGCCTAACCCAAAAGTATAATAAACAACAAAAACTCAACAACTCCCTCGCCATCCAGAAAACCTGAACCACATCCAAAAGAATCAACAATTTGAATGTTTTGAAAAAATTATGATTTTTTTAAAATCCCATTGCTTTTGTAAGTTAAATCCCTAGTTTGTATTTAGCGAGCACCTTTCCCAGTTTGTATTTACTTACTCTTGTTGCTAAAAGGATTCTCTTCTAGAACCTGAGCTGGCGTCCATGTAGATTTCTTTCCTTTCTGCCTGTCTCCTGCTGTTTCAGCCTTCTCCTTTCATCTCCCCCACCCTTAATATCCTGCACTTCACTGGAGCATTCATATTCATTTCACCTCTCCTTCCTCCAAGAGCCTCCCATATTCCCCATGCTCCTTCTGTTCACCCCTTTACCAGCTGACATCAAACTTACTTTGTGATAAAAAAAACAAGGAGTCTTGTGGCACTTAAAGCATAACGGCTTTTTTGCATGAGCTTTCATGGGAGAAAAATCCTGCTTTGTCAGATGTGCCCATGAAAGCTTAGGTGATAAATAAATTTGCCAGTTTTTAAGTGCCACAGGACTCGTCGCTTGTTTTGCTGGACTAGACTAACATAGCTACCTCTTTTGTTACTCTGTTATATAACCTCCATAGCCAACCTAGCACACCCTTTCTTAGTTTCAGCCCATTTTCATCTATTCTCCCTGCTCTTTCATCACTCTCTTTCCTTCTACCTACATTCTCATCTCTACACTTTCCTTTCAGCTCCTAGCATAGCCCTGGTTTCTCCACTCTGCCTATATACTCCTGCTGCCCACAGCCCTATAAGTTTGAAAAATGAGACACATAGGCAGTGAATTTCCTAAAGCCACAAAATGAGTCATTGGCTGAACTGAGCTATTCTTGTTCCCAATCATTAGCTGACGATAATTATTACAAGTCTCCACATATGGTACCCAATGAACTAACAGTGAGGGAAAACAGAGACAGAGGGTATCTGATCCTGCCAGCTGCTCAGTGCCCACTGAGTGTCCTCTGTCTATGGCAGCATCATGAATGTGCATAATATAGTGCCACATATTTATCAACTATTAACACCAACACCCGCTTGCATCTCAAAATTAATTATTTCCCAGTTTTGGAAGGTCCTCATTGCCATCCCCTCCCACGGGTGTCAGAAGGAACTGTAACTACTCAGCCTCTCTCATGATTAGTCCATTAGCTTGTATATTTCCTCAGGTTCACGTAATATCCTTGCTTTCCTTGATATTTATGCACACTCATTTAAATCCAACTTGAACGTTATGAGACAGTTACTTGCTGTGTGTTGATGTATGGTAGAAAGTCATCAATTCCTGAAACCTCTCACATGCATACAGGACATTTGTTGTAAACCAGTTCAGAGGACAGTAAAGCAAATTGTTTAATTACCTGTAAGTTCTCAAATCAGGACGTTTACACATCTAAATATAAATTGTAATAAAATGTTGTTGATTCGTGCTTCACTGAGAAATGTTATTAAAATGAGACAGACATATATTTATGAAGAACAAGAGAAAAGCAATTTGTTATCTGAAGGAAAAGAAATATTTGAGATTATTCTCCCATTTCAAGACACTCTCTATTTAGCATACTACCATGCAATTATGTTCCTTAACTGCTCACCTTTTTTCTCTAACTTAGCATGTTTGCGTCCTTCTCCAGCTGCTGAATAGACAATTTCTTGCCTTTGCATCTTTAATGATACCTTTAAGACACAGAAATTGTCAGACAATGACTTTAATATTGTATTGTTTAAATTGCCAGTAAAATCAAATACTTAATTCTGACTAAAGGATACTTTGGGACAAATGTATTATGCACAAAAGTGTCACCATGGATATTCATGATTATATTTTTCCCTGCCTTCCTGTCCTATGCTGTTATATTTTGTTGCTAATAAAAGCAGCATTCTACTTTGTAGATGGCTACATTTCAGTGATGGATATCTATATCTGTATCTATATATCTATATCTTTATCTATAGATATAGATACATAGATATATTTTCTTTACTCAACCAGTTCTATTACCATTATATAGGCAAGGGCGTTCCCCACTCTTCTTAACAAGCAAGCTATAGCTTTGGATTAGTTTGGGGTGCAAACGCAATTGTCACTAACAGCAGGCTCTTTTACTCAGATAGCTATGTAAGACATTTACTGAGTTTGAGACTGATGAAAATCACAGAAACTTTACAGGCTATAGATTATACAGGCAAGTTTAATTGAAATGATAGGAAAATAAAATAAACTATCATAAGTATAATGAAATGGCAATCTGGATTGTTCTAACTTTCATTCTTAGGTTGGTACAACATAAAGCAATCCCCTATTCTTGACATGTGTACATAATGACCATCTTATGGCGAGCATTAGAAACAAAGATGGAAGAAACAGTTATTACAAAAGGAGGTGAAGTTTTGGACTCCTTGCTCAGTTACTTCAGATGCTCCACTTGTGAACACTTCATGAAATTATTTTTATACCATGTTTTTTATATATTTACATATCTTTGACCACATTCATTTACATTATGGTGCTTTATCCATATGAGATTTCCAAGTATCCAGATTGAGGTTTCTGATTGCTGACAAAAGCTATTTAAATCAGTATTGTGTTAATGTCTTTCCCAATGATTCCAATACATGAGTGCAATGTTTCCAATACATTAGTAATCTCATGGTTACACACATGAAAAATCCCCTATAAATCTATTATTTGAAGGATATATTGTTATTTTGTGATTTAAAAAAAAACGTATAACCTTAGTTCATCATGCTCATGCAAATTCTTATACCCCTTATCTTACTGTTAAACTAAAAAATATATATTTCTAACTATATGACTATAGGCTGTGTTGGCTCTTAACTTATTGTTAAGCTTACTCAAAATATTAATGTTTTGTTTCCCTACTTGCATTGCAACTTTAATAGCTTCCAATTTTGTAGGTTAGCACTTTAATAAGACTTAGTATATGACATATAATTTGATTTTGCACCCTAAGATGAGGTCAGGTATTACAAGTTAACAACTTCACGTAGTTCAAATTTCCCCATCTCCAGAGGTCTGGTTTTATTAACGTAGACATTAACAATAACACAGCAAAAGTGAAGCTTAAACCTTTTCCCCATTTCAGTTTTCCCGTTTCAGGACAGCTTAATCTACAATAAAAGTCTTTTCCTTCCCATATATTTAAGTGGAACAAAATCTACCTTTAACATACATGATCAACACCTGTCAATGATGTGGGATATACTAGTTAAAAGCAGCTTTCTCCAAAGGTATTTCTTTATTTTTGAGTGTGGAATGTTTTATCTTTGAAGCCAATGCTAAGTATTTTGTAGTTTTTGCTGCTGTTGTTTTTGTATAAAATATATAATTTGTTGTTATATATATGGCTATATGTGTCTGAAATGGCATACACATAATCATTAGCTAAACTGAATCTATCATATAATTTTGAGAGCTATAGTTTCTTTCACACCTATACATCATAAGGACAGAGTGATTCCAGTTATCTACTTGTAAGTGGGAGAAGTTCTTCTAACTTCGAAGAGTAAATTTAATTGCAGCCACTACAAAGTTATCTATATATTTTCTCAGATTCTTATATTAATCAAATCAATCCTTTGTGTTTATTGATTTGAAAGTTTATAAAGACACATTCAATGTTAATTTTGCTTCTGTCATTGGTAGCGAATGCAGAAGTCTAAAACTGTGCTCCAGAATGTGTGTGTGAAAGGTTAGAGGTTCATGCTTTCTAACAAGACCGATATAAATCAGTGGAGCAAGGAGCTAGCTTTGTTCATCTTTACTGGTAGTTTCTACTCAGGTTTATGGAGCAAGAAAGACATAGGTCCTCTAGGTCACTCCAGCTAAGTATATGCTTGGAACTGAGGATGTAATTCCCATTAGATAAACACATGCTAACTTGAGAGTACAAGAGCTAATGCAAGTATGTCTGTGCAAGCTGGGAATCACATCCACAGCTACAAATGTAGACTTAGGCCGGATATTTTCCCAAGTCTTGAATAATTTCTTTCCTTAATCTTTTTTCCTTTCTAAAGCAAAAACAATTGCTCCAGTACAACATTTCTAAGTATTCTGGAAGTAGAGAAAATGCTGAATCTGACTTGACATCACAAGTCTGATCTATATGGATGTCACAGTAGGTAGTAGGTTGGCATTAGTCTTGATCCCAAAATAATCAGCATCTCTGTGTGATCACCATTATATTTCATCTTCTCTTACTACTGTTTTTGCTCAGCTGTTGTACTGGCTAAGTTCTTTAAAAAGAAATCATTGAAATGTGGAGTTTTATCTAAAATGCAATATTTTCACAAAGAAAAGTCATTTTGATGATCTTTTTCATTTTGAAAACAAATTTGAAATTAATTGTTTTAAAGAGAAGCCTGACATTTTGGTTTTGAAATTGTTGAGATATGACATCTTCTCTTATATATTTCATCTCTTATTTTTCCACTACAAAAGTGGGGGGCTGGAATGGAAGAGAAAGGAAGAAGAAGAGTTAAAAAGTGAAAGAAAGTATTTCTTTAACTTTTAAATATTACTGTTGATGATACGACACTTAAAAGTGAAAGTAACACTTTCACTTTTAAACTTTCTCTGTAAGTGAGAGGTGGAAAAAAAAACTACTAAAGTACGTAACATCTCAGGAGTGCTGTACAGCACTTGCAGGCCTGGGGAAGGAGCGTACTAGGGCAGTTTTAAGCCAGCTTCATTTTTTTTCCCTGGACTGTTCCAGGGGCTGGAGATGGTCCTGATATCACTTAGGCAGCCCTCTGGGGCCCAGCTGTCTAAGCTAGGGCAGCTGCCTGAGGGGCTGCTGCACTTTCCTGAATCTTGTCAGTCATGTGTGTTGCAACCCCACTCTGAACACATGCTGTTCCTGTCCCCAGGCTCACCCTTTGCAAAACCTCTCCATGTGAAGGACTGAAGAGGTATTCAGAGGGCAATCTTCTTATGGCTATTGTCTCTGGCTGTATATGAGGCTTTTAGAATCAGTTTGGCCTTTCTTTTTATCTGCCATGAACAGCTGAGTAGGGCTGAGAGCTCACCTTTTCTCTTTGTTTTTTCAAGCGGAAAAAATATCAAAAAGTGAGATGAAGGGAGTTTCTACTCCCTCCACCCCCAGTTATGGGGGGGGGGGGTTTTTTTAAAATAGTAAATGAGGTTTTTTTTCACAAAAAATGAAAGAAACAAAAATCAAATCAAAACAAAATTTCAAAATGAAAAATGTTGAGACATTTAATTTATATATTTTTCATTGAAAAATGAAAGATTTAATAAAAAATTGAAAAAAATTTTTTTTTTCAGTTTTGGAGATGATATCAAAAGATATCAATTTGGATCAAGTTTACTCAATATCTTCACTTTCTTCTCTCTGTTCTTGGAACCCAGCATGTCTGTTCTATAATTGAGTTCCAGATAGAGCAGGCCAGGAAAAGGAATACCCATCCCATGAAAAATCCCAAGTTTTAGAAAAGATTTGTCCTCAGTTAGAGAAAAAAAAAATTAAAACCCAGATATTTTCAAGGGACTGGGAATTCTAACATAGTTCCTCTCAAAAACACCTAAATGTGCCTACTCCCAGGAGCTGCCAAACTCATTCTGCTATAGAAGCTAGACAGTTGGGTAGAGTGCAAATGTGGATTTCCTGGGAGCAAGTTGCCCAGCATGGCAGGGAGACCAGCTGCCAGCTACGGACTGTAAGGAACTGGCTAGCTATAGAGCTTGCCAGGTATTCCAGGAAAGCAGCTGAGGAGCCAGGCAGTCCACCTGCCAGCTGACTGGCAGGGAAGCAGGTCTGCCACATGGCTTCCATCAAAGAATGTGACCCTCTCTGTACTGTCCTGAGGGAAACATTTTTTCTAATTCTATATCCAACTTTCAGTCTTTCCTCTTGACCCCACTTGTCCATATTCCTAATGGGAGTTGGCTGAATGCACCTGAACAGACTGGTAATCTTTGTAATCCCTCACTATTCTCTTATCAACCACTTTCTTTCTCCATCTCTCCCTTCTTCCACCCACCCCACAAATATATCCTCTCCCAATGTCCTCAGCGGACTGAGGGAAGTGAGTATTCTCCTCTATTTGCCACTAGTGAGGCTACATCTTGATTACTCTGTCCAGTTTTAGGGCCCACATTACAGGAAGGATATGGACAAATTGCAGAATCCAGCAGAAGGCAATGAAAATGATTAGGGGGGTGAGGGACTTGATTTGTGAGAAGCTGAAAGAACTAGGCTTATTTAGTCTTCAAAAGAGAAGCAGGGGTTTGAACTAGATGACTTCCTGAGGTTCCTTCCATTCCTAAACTTCAATGATTTTATGGCAGCTGGTTATTCCTCTCCCCCTTCTTCAGGCAGACATCAAGGAGAAGGTGAAGAAGGTCAGTCCACTTATTTTCAATCCACAGAAATCATATTTGGGGACATGGACTGAAACTGTCTCCCCAAAACCCTGTTAATCATTAGCAGGACATTAAAGGAAGCCACTTCTCCAATAATATTTTGTAGTCCTTTCTCATGATTGTTGCTTCACTGATACTTTGATTTCAATGTGAAGTTTTTCTAAGTAAACCTGATGGTAAAATGAATAAAGAACTTCAATATTTAACCCAAAGCCATTGGCACTAAGGGGAAATGAAATGGTCTGATAGCTTTTCTTGCACTGTAGCAGGAAAAAATTGGCAGGCAAGAAAATGTTTAGAAATCATTTTGTCCTTGGTGCTTTATAAACTAACTCTTGGGTTGTTGAATCTTTGTCTCAGTGTGAAACATGGCATATGTGTTAAAGATAATAAAGAAACTTGGAACATTAGTCTCCACACTGTAATTAGAAACTAGATGAAGTTTATCACCACGAAAAGCTCAGAAATGAAAGACTTCACACAAAATCTAAATATTAATTTTAACTTCAGGAGTACAGCACAAGTTTTGTGATGATTGTTTTACTACTACATGAAGAAACAACACATATACTTTTAGACTGTTGCAAATTCTTAAGAATTTCTGTATCTGAGTAATTCACAAGTATTCTTAGTCCAACAACTGTGCATTTCAATCTCTGTGATATGTCACAAATACTTAAGAATTTCGCTATGTTCAAATGAGGTATAATCATATTGGTGGAAGACAAAAATAATAAATATCTCAAGAAATATAGAGTCTCAATGTTTCACTGAAACTGGAGATCTCTCTAGTAACAGAGAAGGCCTAAAACAAACAACAATAGACTTTTTTTTATTATTATTTCCGACTTCATCTCTCTCTTTCTCTCTTTCTACTTTCCTCTCTCCATCACATCCCTGCTTGTTTCCCCCCCCATTCCAGGTATAGTGCAGACAATTCCACAAGAATTTTCCTCATGCTGCTCTACCATCTGGCAGTAACATCAGTTCTGACAGGAATAGCCAACATCTCAAGGGTGTAAAACAATTTAGTCTTAGCTTTGGATCTGTTCCAATGAATTTCCTCAGCAGAGACAAAAAAGTGTGTCAACTGAGCTGTACTGCATATGTTTTTTATCCGCTCTTGGCTGGAGATTGAGCTAAAAACACTAAATTCATTTCACTTACAATCTCATTTAGACAGCTGGTACCAAATTTTATCTAGTATTGTATGTGTAGTGTGCAGAGCATAGGAAAGAGACATCAATAGTATTGATGGGCAGTTATGGAATCTTTAGATCCAGAGGTGTACAGTGAGAAATGCTGGGGGAACAAAACTGGTTGTGGGTTGTGACAGAGGGTGGAAAAAACACAATGAAAATAATATAAAGTAAATTTAAAGCTAGAAAACAAGGGCTGCCCCCCGCTAGAACACAGCTCCCCTGTTATGAGGAATTATCAGTTTATTTCACAAAGCAGGTGACACACATCTACTAGAGAATCTTGTTTCATCATCAATGAGTTAAAAGAAGAACTACACATAAGGTGCCTTGCTTTCAAGAACACGTCCATTCATGCAAGGAGTCATGGAAGTACCACTGGCAGTCAGGTGACCCTTACCTGTGCCCTTCCTAGATGGTAAAAGACAATAGAAAACATGGTAAAGCCCTCTTAATTGTATTTGTCAAGCCCTCTTTTGATGAAAATAGTTTGTGAATCAGACTAATAAGAGTAATAGTGTGACCAATATCACAGAACCCTCTCTCATTGTCAGTGATTTTGTAAACTACCACTCAGTATCTAACCTCCATTTTCTAAGTAATCTGATTAAGAAGCAATCAGAACAAAACAAAGATATTCCAGAGACCTGTCAGGTGCTAAAATCCTGCACCCATCTCAGTCAGACTTTAAGCCAGAGCATGGCAGAGAGAGAACACTTGTTGGTATATGTGGTGACTACTTCCTGTCCATAGACACAGGAACCACATCCACTCTCATCCTTAAGGCTCTCTGCAATATTCAATACCACCGATTGCTTACATGCTTCTGCCCCACCCTGAAGAGGCTGTATGCTGAATGGAAACATCCTGAAATGCTACAGGTATTTTTCTTTTTCTGATTTAGTTAAGAGGGTTATTAAGAACTCAACTTGAAACCTCACCTTCAGAGTTCTACAGAACTCTGTTCTCTCACTAATAATATTCAGAATCTGTGTGAAAGCTTTGGGTGAGAAGTTAGTACAACACTGGATGAAGAACCTATAGCATATGGTCAGCACCTCAGACTGGCTTTCCTTTATGTAAAAAGTGAAAAGCAGCATCTCCTGGCTTTCTTAGTGCCTACTTGAAACCAGCACTGAGATGTATGGCAGTCAACTAAAGCTTAATGCAAGCATTACTGGATGCCCAGATATTCATAGCAGTAGTAATATCCATTTTTATCTGTGGCTACCTGAAAAATGTGGCCCTTCTTATCAGAAACAGTGCTACTGTGGCCCAGAGTATAGATGTAAACATAGCAAAGTTGTTTTGTGGGGAAGAAAATATTTCACTGGAAGACAAGATGGTTTCACTTTATTACAAATTCCTTTTGGAATGAACCTCAAATATTACCTAGTGCTTCAGGATTTAGACAAACATATGTGCTTAATCCAGTCCATTATGTTTTCTACTCAACCACAGTTTTGACAGTCTAGCAATTCTTTGTCATAAATACTTTGGTATAATATTTGAGCAATGCAGTTCCTCAAAGTCCAGTATTGGCTATAGAATGCTACAGCACAGTGCCTGCCATTTTAGGTAGTTCTGATGTTTCAGAACTTTTAGAAAAGGTCAAATTCAATAGTCCTCTAGAACTTGAACTTAAAATGGAAACCTGAAAACAAGTGGAAACAATTCCTTGACTATTTGAAAGTGTTCTTCTTATCCCTACTGTTTAACTGCATAGCTGATATGTAGGAGCAGGAGGCATGCAAGTAAAGCAATGTTACCGGCAGGTTTAAGATCTGGGTGCATTTTATTTTCATCTGAAAATACAAGAAAAAGTTGGGATTTTTCATCTCTCTGAAAACAAATGGAAACAATTATTTGACTATTTGAAAGCGTTCTTCTTATCCCTACTGTTTAACTGAATAGCTGATATGTAGGAGCTGCAGGCATGCAAGTAAAGCAATGTTACCGGCAGGTTTAAGATCTGGGTGCATTTTATTTTCATCTGAAAATACAAAAAAAAAAAAGGTGGAATTTTTCATATTTCTAAAACAAAGCTGTCCAAAATCCAAGGCACTGTATATTGTCATGGTCCATAAACGTGCTTGCTGGCTGTGCGCTGTACTATCTGACCTTGCTCATTCAACGATGCACTCGTTACAGAATGTCAGTCACTAATGAGGCCTAAAGTAATTGAGTCTGATTGAACTGGCAAGATGCTGCCTAATTATAATGATAAATGGAATTGGGTGATCAGCTATGGAGGGTGGCATGGAGGACATTAAACAAGGACATTCTGCAAAGGATAGCCACTAATTTCATGAGTTTCTGTTCTTCAGATGGTGTCCTCCAAATATGTGCTATACCTCTAGCTGTGTAATCATGAGCGTGATGTATAACTTACGTGTCATCCACTATATTATTGCAAAGATTCACATATTTAGGGCTGTTCTGGGAAAAGGTCACTGAGATTTCACCTAGTCCATCCATGATCACCTTCCTCCCCTATCCTCCCCTATACTTGAAGATGAAAGTAGACAATGCTTTAAACATTGTGGCTGATAGGACTGATGAACTTTTATTTGGCTTTTATAATAGATAAGGCAGCATATTCCACCTTCCATGCCTGAAAAGCAGAGAGCAAAACTCTTGTTAGTGGTAAGCCATGTGTCTATTTACTGGCTCTCTCTTTGAGAGACCTACTGAGGCTGGTTCCAGAGGGGTAGCTATGTTAGTCTATATACAGCAAAACCAATGAGAGTCCTGTGGCACCTTAAAGACTAACAAATTTCTTTGTGTGTAAGCATTCATGGACTCCAACCTACTTCATCAGATGTTTGAAGGTGGGTTACTGTTGCTGGGTTGATTTAGTGGCTCAGAGCCAGAAGTTTCTGGAAATTATTTGTGGTGGTCACATTAAGCATGCTCCATAAGGGTTCCTCCTGCTGAGGTGGTCAGGGTGCCATGAGAGCAGGAGACACAGGAGTTACAGTGAGACGAGCCCATGTGCTCAGTTTATGACTGGGAGAAGGTGAGCCAGGAGTGGACAGCAAAATGTTTTCTTCCTACTTAGGAGCCTTTTGCAGCAGAGTTTCTTCGCATGTATATGTGACTGAGTGCCGGTTAATCATTAAGCTGAGTGGATGGTGCTTGTTCCAGCAGAGAACAGTCACCTGCATGGATTTCTGCTGAAGACTCCTACAACCAGTGAAGAAGGACCTGCTTCCTTCAACAAGCCTTCAGAGTTGGTGAACAGAGACTATATAGCTGAGATTCAGGTGAACACCTGAACTTTGGGAGCTCTTAAGTTGTGTCCCACAATGTTTCTGAGGAGACTGCTCTGTTTAAACTCATTTTGTTTTCTGTTTTTATGTTGTGGAAAGAAAACTGTAAAATGGGAAATGTGAGTTTACAGGATAGCCGTATAGTTATGATTATATATATATTTATAAAGTTAGCAGTAAAGTTTGTTATTACTTTTGTTCTTATTGGCGTTTGAATGAGGAAATGGTAACTCTGAATGGTCTTTGCTGTGAGTCCCTTAGGCTATGTCTGCACTAAAATCTTAATTCGAACTTGGTTAGTCTGAACTGGGTAGTTGGAAGTTAATTCAAATTAAACCACTTTTTTTAGTTTGAACTAACTTTTAGTTTGAACTAGCCACACTTTTTTTAGTTTGAACTAACTTTTTAGTTCAAACTAACTTTTTAGTTCAAACTGACTAAAAGTTAGTTCAAACTAAAAAATGTGGTTTAATTCAAACTAACTGCTAGTTCAAACTTATTTAGTTAGAACTAGCCTGTCTACATCATGTTAGCTTGAACTAGCCAAAGCAGCTAGTTCAAGCTAAGCAATTTGTTTGGACTAACCAGCTGAACTAACTAGTTTGAACTAAGCTTTGGCTAGTTGGAACCAAAAAAAAATAGTTTGAACTAGCCAAAGGCTAGTGTAGACAGGGTTCAGATTAGTCCAGAATAAGTTTGCTTAGTCCAGACTAATTTGCTAGTGTAGACATAGCCTTAAAGATTGAATCCTGGGTCTCTAGCTGCTTCTCTATAGGAATTGAGGTGTATTTTTTAAGGCACTGGAGAAGGTCATTTAAATGAATTTTAGCACACCCAAAGTCTATTCTGGCTCCTGGTAGAGGATTCAAATGTTACCTTGAAACAGGTCAACTGAGGTTTTGCTTTTGGTTCTTTCTACATTTGTGAGCAAAACCTCAATCTGTTTAGGAAATATAACAGCTGTAACTATAACAAACACAGGTAGGGAAGTGGTGTGCAGTCACAACACCTCAAGAAGATCTGGGGAAAGAAACACAATTTCTTTGCTTTCCAGAGTACAGAGTTATTATTAAAGCTACAACCTTATTTTGCTGTTCTTTGTAGTGCACCCAACCCATTCTGTGGCTGATGTGGAAGAGGAATATGTGGCCCTGGGAAATACAGAGAAGGAGCAGTCTCTCCCTACAGTTCCCTCAGCCCAGGGCTTGCAATTGTCCATGTGCTTACAAGCGGTACCTAAAGGCATGAAGAAGGTTCTGAATACCTTCCTTTCAGGCATCTGCACCAGGGCCGTAGCATCCATGTTACTGTCTTTCTATTATACTAGAAGACGGGTTGTGTGTCTAGTCACCCATGTGTTTCTATTCTGAAACTGTCTGAGACAAGATGTCACATTTTAAGTCAGCCATGAGTCATGTGGAAAGAACAGAAGCAGCAGGAGCAGTGGCAGCATGCTCCCATTTTTATTCTTCTGTTCTTGCCAGTGTAAGTCTACAGATCTAGCTCAGAATACAAATGCACTTCTCACAAATATTGAAGGAGATTAGGAAAGAGAGCCAGAAATTACCACTTCTAGTCACCATAATGCCAAACACTTTCCATCAAAGAGTTTTGCTTGCTAAGTGAGCCTGAGGAACAGGGCAGGATTAGAAAAATGATGCCAGTAGCTGTATTGGGCTGTTTAAATGCAGATTATTGAAGTTGCAGTTCAAAAATTCTAAGGTTTAATGAATCCCAATGGGTAGATTTATCTTATAATTGCAGATCATAATTAGAGGAATTGAAATAATTAGAACTGATTTTTATATATATAAATTTAAGCTTAATTGAAAGTAAGATTTTTGTGCATTACATCAGAATGACTGAATGTTAATGTGCAAAGTATTTTTAGTAGGTGTTGTAAAGAATTGAAATCTAAAATCTGCTTATATTTCCCTTCTATGCATTAGACTTCCATGCTGTTTCTCTTTTATTAAATATTAAATGCTTTTCTAAGTAAAAAAAGATTATTTATTGATCCAGCAGTCTTTGACTCTACCCGGCAACTCCAAAACATGGAGTTTTTTTATTATTTTTATTACAGAGGAGTTCTCTTAGAACAAATACTAATGTAAATAACTAAAACAACAGAATAACCCACAAACCAAGCAGGCTTTAGAATGGCAATTTTTGTTACTTGGCTAATTGCAAACTATTCACTGTGTGAGCTTTAAAGCTTCTAAATTGGTGTTGATAAAAAGATGAGTAATGTTAATATGTGGATTCTATTAAAAATTAAATTTCTATTAATATTCATAAGTTTCAAGTGTGTTATTGTTATTTTATTGTGGACTTTAAATATATGTAGTGTTATTAGCTCTCATAACTGGATGGTACATAAATGTTCACTGTTAATGTGGTTAAGAATGGATTTTTCATCTTATAAGTGGTGGATGTCAGGGTGATGAAAATGTGCCATTGTAAAAGTCTCAGCAGCCTCCATATGGCCATGTGACTGAGTTGTAGTTTCCCAGGGAAGGGAGAAGGCAAAAGGGAAAAGAGTAGATTTAGACCTGCTTGCTTTTCATTATTCCCTGTATATTCTTGAGCTGCATTTCTTCCCTACCACTGGCACACAGGGTTATCTATGCAAACAATAAAAAATGGATGGAAGTAAGAAATATTGAGGTAATGTGTAGGGTCTGGACTAGATTCACCGTCATCATTGCACAAAGGCACAAATTTCATAACTACAACAACAAGGCCTGAAGGCTGAAAGAGAGAGTCATTCTTGTTGGAAGGCAAGGGGTGTGGCACTGTGTTAGGGAGGGGCAGTTTTAATGTCTAAAAGGGATCAAAAATCCTGCTGCAAGGGAATGCTCTGCTCAACACATCCCCTGACTGGCCTAGCTAGTAATAAAAACAAGGAGTCGTGTGGCACTTTAAGACTAACAGATGTATTTCGCATGAGCTTTCGTGGGAGAAAATCCCACTTCGTCAGATGCTTTGAAGATGGGTGAACTTGCAGGAACATGGCAGGGCAGGCCTTCACCTGCTTGCTCTGCCTGGGGTTGAGGGCCAGCCATGGTCTAGTCCACTCCAGCCTAGTGGCTAGTGCTGTGATGCTGCTCTCCAGGGCCTATGATCCGGGAGGGCTGCATTGGGTGTCACCACACTATGCACCAACCACTGCTCCTCTGGCAGACTGGCCAGAGTAGGCACACACCCTTGCCCAAGGGCCCCTGCAGAGACAGGGGGAAGGGGGCCCAGCTCCCATGGAGGGGGAGCCTGTAGTAATTAATTAATTAACCTCTGTCATAATATCCTTTTGAGGTAGGTATTAACCCCCTCTGGCACTAGAAAAACAATCACAGAGAAAATAAGTGAATTGTCCAAGGAAAGAAAGCAAGTCTGGGAGAGAAGTATCCAGATCATCTGATGAGCAGTCCTAATCTTTAACCCTTGAGCCCTAGTCTTTAACCATTGGATAAAACATTCTTCCATGTCCCAGTTGTACTTGAAGGCTGAGGTTAAATAAAGAACTTCAACATTCAAGTCAAACAAACTTGCATACTTCCTAAATGCTTGCTTCTCTATAAAACCTGCTCTCAAATCCTTTGCTATTTTATTTAATGAGTTATGGTAAATTTAGTGTTAGTGAAGTGCCTGAGTGTGAGAAACTAATGAAAGGATGAATGTAATTCTCCAGGCGTAATGATGGAACCATGTTTTCATTAAGATGTGTGTTACTAGAACATGAGATAAAGGGACATAGAGACATAGGTTATAGGAAACTTTTTACCCAGCAGGAGAATTTTGTTCTTCAAATATTCAGTAGATATGAAATAGCCAGTAGCTCAAGGAGGGGCAGCTTTAATCTCCACTAGGGAACAAAAATCCTGGTCTTGATAATGTTTTGGTTGTTGTGCCTCTTCATGGCCCAATCAAAATTTCTGTAAGGTCATCACGCAGCCAAAACAAGATTCCTGTGAATGATTAATTTCAGGCCTGAGGCTAGTGGCTTAGAAAGAGACAGAGGTATAATGCATGACTTGAGCAGAAATGCAAAGTTGGGTGAGATGAGCATCCTCAAAATGAACACAAGACAGGATAACATAGGAAGCAACAATAGATGTTAATCAGCAACAGCCATTAAGATCATGAAGAATGGTGCAATTCATAAGCTACAGCTGTTGCTTACAGAAAAGACATACTGCATGTAGAAAAATGGATGAAGAGTAAAAATTCTAATTTGTTTAGTAAAATAACTCTAAATCATTAGTGGTTAGAATGATTAACTGTAAATGTTATGAGTTTCTTTTCATGGCTTCAGAAAATATGTTCACAAAATGTGACATTCTACCGTCCATGCATTATTTCGACTTCATTGTAGTCTTCCCAACTTCCAAGAAAATTCTACCTGTATTGAAGATAATAAAACAGGTATTATATCAGGAAAGGTCACATCAGGTTGGCATTTTAATTTAGCCACGTCAGCTTAATGTAGTGATAGACATTATGATAAAAATCATTAGATCAAATAGAAGAATTCATCCAGTACAGCCTGGAGAAATGTCAATATTGAAATTTACAAGGATCTTATATGCACCTTTTCAGTATAATTGTTTGTGTGTGTGTGTGTGTGTGTGTGTGTGTGTGTGTGTGTGTGTGTGT
>ML681979.1:62127859-62205107 GCA_007922195.1 Podocnemis expansa | reverse complement strand
TGTGTGTGTGTGTGTGTGTGTGTGTGTGTGTGTGTGTGTGTGTGTGTCCAAATATGAAATTTCTGTAAGGTCAAATACAATAATCCTTACTATATGCAATAATTACAAGGCCCAGATATTTCCAATAAGTTTTAGATTAATAGATTTTATGACATTTAAGAACAAGAAGTTGGTAAAGTTTAAAAGAATATGAAAAAAAATAGTCCACTATATCTTCCCAATGAGTCATTATTTAAATAATAAAAGCTGTTGTAATGATAGTGACGCTCACCCCAGGTACCAAAGGGCTAGCCATTTTAGTCTAGTTCAGCAAAACAAACAAGAAATCTGGTGGCACTTGTAAAGACTAACAAATTTATTTGTCACATGAACTTTTGTGGGAGAAAATCAGAGGTCATCAGATGCTTGAAGATGCGGGAACTCGCAGAATGGGAGGAAAATGCGGGGAATTGTAAATCACAGGATCCGATCGGACTGTTAAAGCAAATCAAAGCAGTTGTTTAGGTTCAGACAGTGGAAAACAGCATATAGAGGGAGGTGAGGTCAAATCACCTGTTGTGATAAGAAAAAGCCCTATCATGGTGTCATGTTGTGATAAGAAAAAGCCCTATCTACATATGAGTTCCAGAACTGAATTCCAGAATTCCATCATTGCCTTAAGGTTAAATAGTGATCATGGTTTTTTTTTTCTTATTGCAAGAGGTGATTTGACCTCACCTTCTTCTATATGCTAAACAAACAAGGCTTTCACCACAAGTGGTCCTTTCCTGATAGACAAGACTCAAGGCTAACTTGCACTCCCTTTGTACAGCTATAAATAACAGCACAAAGTACAAGGGAGTCACTCTCTCTATTAAGATTTTTAAAAAGCAGCTTTTTTTTTATAAGGCTGAAATGATTTTCTTCACGTATGTGTTTCTTGAACAGCAAAGGACTGTTCCTGCAGCTCTGAATGGGAGTTTTGTTTCTGTAAGTAGTCCCAGGTCAGGCTCTTAATTGACTATATTTTTGGGAACTGTCTAAGGGAAGGACAACATGGAGTTGCTAACATTGTGGTTTTTGTTAGAAAGGAACTAATGAAAGCTAGTAGCAACACTTTTCTTTCTAGCCTCATCTCTGTGTAACACAATTTTAAACCAGCTTTCTTCATATTACAGGTCAATTATTCAAGAAATCATAAATACTGATGTAGAGCAGTCAGAAGAGAAGCCACATTTTGACTATGGATGGGTAAGGAAGGCTGAAATAAAACAAAGAACAGCTTTCATATCAACCTGAACTGCTGAACTCCATTCTCTCCTGCTGTCCATCAATCTATCACTTTTACAATGTGCCTGTCACTGTACTATCTAAACTGATAAGGAGAGCAGTGTAAGGTACTGGGAGTCAGGACTCCTGGGTTCTATTCCTCACTCTGTCACTGACAGCCTTGGTAAGGTCATTTATCACTCCTGTGCTGCAGTCTACTTGTTTGTAAATAGGGATAATGCAGTTCTTGACAGTGGTGTTATGAATCCTAATACTTATAAACTGCTTCATGTTCAGGAAAGATGTCCACATTATTATTATATGACTTTTGCTTAAAAATCTCTCCCTTTCCTCCAATTTACCATCTTAAAGAAGACCATTTTCTCAGTAGCTGCTGATTACTGACTATTCCCTCTCTTTTCCCCAGCCACCCATCCTTGCCATATTTATAGCTTGAACTCTTGTCTTAAACATGTTTTCCTTATCAGTTTTATCCTTTTCTGTTCTCCTAGCCTTGCTGACCTTCTCATTCGGTCCTTATGTCATCCAAGTCTACACCCACTTCTAATGAAAATTTCATTTACTGTGCCTTGAGTCCATTATATGACCTCAGACTTATTGAATCTTCCCTTGTGACATGAAACCCCAGCACTGTGTAAGATATACTACTATGCACCAGAGACTGGGCTGAACTGATCAATCATATATCACTCTAAGTTTGTTTAGCCCTCTTTTAGGTTTGCCACATCACTTCATTTTATGGGCACCACAATGTTCTTGGTGCTTTGGCAAGCTGTTATAAATGAAATTAATGCTGAACTTTTGCCAGCAGATCGAGGGATGTGATCATTCTCTATTCAGCACTGGTGAGGCTGCATCTGGAATACTGTGTCCAGTTTTGGGCTCCCCACTATAAAAAGGACATGGACAAATTAGAGAGAGTCCAGTGGAGGACAACAAAAATAATCAAGGGGCTGGAGAACAAGACTTGTGAAGAAAGACTGGAGGAACTAGCCTTATTTATTTGCAAAGAGATAGCTGTGTTAGTCTAGTCCAGCAAAAAAAACAAGGAGTCGTGTGGCACTTTAAGACTAACAGATTTATTTTTCACATGAGCTTTCATGGGAGAAAATCCCACTTCGTTATTTAGCCTGCAAAAGAGAAGACTGAGGGGGGATTTGATAGCAACCTTCAACTACTTGAAGGCATGCTCCAAGGAGGATGGAGCTCAGCTGTTCTCGGTAGTAACAGAAGACAGAACAAGGAGCAATGGTTTCAAGTTGCAGCTGGGGAGGTCGAGGTTGGATATTAGGAAAAGCTTTCTTACCAGTAAAGTGGTGAAGCTTTGGAATGGGCTAACTAGGGAAATGGTGGAATCTCCATCTTTGGAGATATTTAAGGCTCAGTTAAACAAAACCCTTGGCTGGGATAATTTCATGAGAGTGGTCCTGCTTTTTTGGCAGGGGGTTGGACTAGATGACCTCAGGAAGTCCCTTCTAACCCTGTGATTCTATGATTCTATAACTTGGTAAATAAAAGTTGGAACCCATCTACTAAATGAAAGGCCCCAGTGAGCATTGGCATCTTTCTCTGGTGGGTGTCTTATGCTTCCAATTAATGAAAACCACCCGAAGATAAACACAGTAAAAGTTACCATGCTAGATGCATGGCGACAACTGAGCTGTGTTTTGTAGAGGGGTAGGGTTATGGTCTCTTGTTCCTGGAGCAGCTGGGGGCTTGATCTGGCCTTCAGTGACAACGAGAGCCTGTGCTGGATAGAACTACTTCCTGGGGCCCATTTGCAGTCCCAAAATCACTAGAGCACTGGCTACAAGAAGTCTTCCACACATACCTTGTCAGAACACCACTGCACTGAACCTCAAAGAGGAAGGACGAGAGTAACTAGCATAAAAACTACTTTACTGGCTTTATCTCTTTAGGGAATCAATGAAAGGGGAATTTCCAGTTGGCTGCTTAAACCAGCCCATATATCACATGAATGTTCTAAGGGAGACAGGAATGGGAGGCAGATCTGGACCACTGTATGTCAAAAGTAATATAAATCCTTACGTTTCTGGTCATCAGTTGATTAAACTACTTGAGGATTTCTTCATGTTGGTTTACTGCAACAGGATACAAAGTTGCTTCCCCACACAGTTCTTGTTGCCAGGGTGGAAAATCAGTCACAATATGTCTACACTTGCAAGTTAGTTCAAATTAAGAAGATTTAATTTGAACTTTATCTCTGTCTACACTAGGCTTTCATTAGTTCAAACTAAGGAATTCCTTAACTTGAACTAATGAAAGCTTAGCTCAAACTAGTAAGACATGCCAGTTAGTTCAAACTAAGCCCTTAGTTTGATCATTAGTTTGAACTAAGGACGACGTAGACTAGGGTTAATCCTTAGTTCAAACTTCATAAGGGCAGTTAGTTTGAATTACCATATACACTCGGGTATAAGCCAATCTGGGCATAAGCCCACCCCCCAATTCTGAGCCCAAAAAGGGGAAAAATCAGTGACCTGTGTATAAGCCAAGGTCCCCTGATGGCCTTTGGCTCCTAACACCCATGCCTAGGGCTGCTGTCTTCCTTTGGAGTTCCCGACATCTTCCCTAATCCCCCAAATCTTTGCTGCAGCTTTTCCCTTGCCCCTCCCGTGCTGTTCATTCCTCACTCCTGCCCCCCTGTTCTGCTCTTTCCTCATTGCTGCCCCCTGCTCACTTCTCAATTTCCTGCTGTTGCCCCTCCTTCTGCCCCCCTGCTCTGCCCTTTCCTCACTGCTACCCCTGTTCACTTCTCAAGTTTCCTGCTGTTTACTCCCATGTTCCCCAACACTTTTTCCATCCGTTTCCCCATCACCCCCGACCCCTGCTGCTGCTCTTTCTGTCCTCCCAGGCACCCCCTCCCCAACCCCCAGTCCCTGCTGTCGCTTCCCTGGCCTCCCTGAATCCCCTCCAATTTCCAGGCTGACCCCCCTCCCAGGTCCCCTTACTTCGTTGCTCCAGACGCCGAGGTCCCCTCCTTACTCCAGCCCCAGCCCAGGCGGACTGCCCAAGATGGCCGCCCAGCAACACTGGGGCTCATGCCTGCTGCATGGTCAGGGAAACTGCCAGGCTGAGGCTGTCTACCATATTCTCCCATGTATAAGCCGAGTGCCTGTTTTGAAGCCAATTTTCAGGCACAAAAATCACGGCTGATATGCGATGATATACGGTAATAAAGTAGACTAGTTCAAACTAACATTAGCTCTAATTAGTCCACATTGTTAATTCAAACTAATAACTTATTAGTGTGAAATAACACTTTCAAACTAACTTTTCCTAGTGTAGACATAGACTCAGACATATGACCAAAGAGGGGTGCTTGAAATGGAGGGTCCAAAGCAATCCTTTGTGGTTATGGTTAATGCTAGATTTGCAGCAAAGAATCTCAGAATTCTAAAGATATAAGTCTTCAGAATATATAGATTATCACCTGAAAGTATGACTGTTGTCTTTCACTTCTGAAAAAGGACTTTTCTAACTCAACTGCTTTTACAGCTCCCAGTATGTTTTTATAGTTATGAGATTGATACAGGTCATTATTACCTTTACATGGGAGATATGAGATATTTTATTCCTTACTACTGCTAACTCCTCACCTGAGACCATTTTGGAAACATCGCTTGATGGGTTTAATGCAGATTTCAATGGCATACCAGATAAAAGAGAGCTGGAAAGGGGTGGGAAATTGATGTTCCCACCAAAATAACAGATGATTCTTATAAGATATCCAGGAGAAATATGATGGTGACTAAAATGCAGTCACACTGAAATGGATTTGTTTTGACTGACCTTACAGTAGACCAATCTACTGTAAAATGAATGAAAATTACTTTAGAAAAGATGTGTATTCACCAGAAACTAAATTGTCAGTCTGGCCAAATACAAGTTTTCTACCCACTGCTCACTCCAGCAGGGAGTATTTGTGTTGACATTTTTCTCTGTTATTTGCTTGAAAAGATTTCTTGAAGTTAAGAAAACACTTGATTTCATTAGAAGCTCCCAATTTCTTTGTAGTCTAAAACAATTCACTATGCAACTTGACTCTGATGTAGGAACTGACATTAATATGATTGTAACTGAATAAAGAAGAAAAAGTAGGGGCAATAGTTCAGTTGTCTGATTTCCTGGGGTGGTAGTGAGATGAAAGACTTTTTTTTCTCTTCTTAAAGAGCAAGAAAGAATCTCTACAGGCCCAAATCCAGCACAGTCTTTAAGCATGTGAGTAATCCCATTAACATTCATGTACTTCAGTGATTTTCTGGATTGGGGTTATATTACCTTCCAAACAAATGTAGGCCTATCTTTATCCTTGGCATAGCTGCAAGCAAGTTAATTGAGTTATGTCAAGGGTTAATCTGGTTTATTGTGCAAACCACCATTTGGGACTGTGATGGGGTTGGCTTCCCCACAGTGGCCCTAAGAGAGTTGAATTAGACAAGGCCAGCACAATCAACCAATTAAGCAGCAAATAGGGAAGAGATTTAGGCTAGGAAGAGGGTGCTAATTAGAAGCGAGTTCATCTGTGAGGGAACAGGCAGTGCTTACATAAATCAAAAAGACTTATAGCAGAGAAGTTGTAGGATGAAGAACATGGCTATGTCTACACCAGGAATTTTAGTTTGCACTTGCTAGTCTGAAATAAAGTCTGAGGTTAGTCCAAACTAACTTTGGGCTAGTTTGAACTAACTGTGGCTTTTTAGTTCAAACTAGCCACACATTTTAGTTAGAACTAGAACATGCGGTTAATTCAAACTAATGGATTAGTTTGAACTTTTAAAGTTTGAATTAAGCCTTAGGTTGGGCCTTTCCTGTACTTAGTTCAAACTAAGGTGTCTGGTCTGAACTAACCCTTGGTACTAACCGGTTCAGAGTAAGTTTTACCTAGTCTGAACTTAGAAATTTCTTAGTTCTGACTAGGCAAAGCCTAGTGTAGCCAAGGGCTAAGTCTGGACTAGGCTTGCTTAGTCTGGACTGATTTGGCAGTGTAGACACAGCCTACCTGTCATTATCCCCGAGGGAAAGAAGGATAGGAATCCCTTAGCCTAGGTGACTAGTATCTAAGGAGGGGAGGGGAAGAAAGGTAGGGAAGTAGTCCAGAGATGAGAGTAGTAAGATTAGAGAAGTTGAAGACTTTGAGTGCATAATAAATGGTCCTAGACTGGAACCCAGAGTAGAGGGTTGGTATGAGTTTCCCTAGCAAGCTCTGCAGAGTGCTGCTTTTTGAGGCAGTGAATTAGGAGACTCCCTGTGTTGCTGCAAGAGTGACAGGATCAGGGCAGTGAGCATGATGACTGCTGATGCCAGCTGAGCAGAAAGACTTTGAAGGACTGCACTCCAGAAGTGGAAACCACTTAGTAACTTGGACAGAGAGCCAAATCATAAAGAAAAAGCTGCAGCTCCTGGTATGAGAGAGGGACCACAGAATGGCAATGCCTACACTACAGGGGTGAGTTAAGTCAGCTTAATAAGGTCTACTTAAAGTCAACTTTATTAAGTTGACTTAGTGAGGCCCCATTTGTTTAGGTTGATTTTATAAACTTGACTTAAGCCAAGGGACCTAGTTAAAGTTGACTTTATTAAGTTGACTTTAAATGGGTCCCCTGGCTTAAGTTGACTTTATAAAGTCAACTTAAACAAACGGGGCCTCACTAAGTCCACTTAATAAAGGTGACTTTAGTGGGCACATTGCAGTAAGTGGACTTAATAAAGTCAACTTAATAAAGTTGACTTAACCACTGAAGTTGACTTTAAGGGTAGGTGTTATTCAGATGACTTAAGCAAGTACTTAAGTTGACTTAATGAGCCCCAGCAGTGGCCAGGGAGTTGCTTAAGTCAACTTCAAAGAGAGTTATGGAGTTAAACTGTGGGAAGGGGCATTGGCTTACCAGAACTAGTCCTGAGAACCACCAGAACAAAATGCTATTTTAAGTGGTGAGTAGAACAACTTGCTACTGGAGTCAATTTAGGATTGATATAAATGATAATTCAGATCTCATATCAGGTGAAAATGCATTAGAAAACAATGTAGGAGGAAAAAGGAGTGTAAACTTCATTAAAATAGCAATCATGGAATGTTCAGAGTATCATTAGCTATGTTTACACTTGGACTGTCAATTCGAATTCCTGAATTCAAATTGGTCAATTTGAATTAATAATTATTAATTTGAATTGAGTGAATTCTAATTGACAAGGCCACACCAGAAACCTCAATTCAAATTGACATGATCATGGACTGGACTTGCCAATTCGAATTGGAGGGGGGCACCATGGGAGGTGTGGCAAGATGCCCACAGAAAAGGGCCACTGCCACAGCCAATCACATAAAAGTGGGAAGTTGACTCAGCCCTCTGTCCATTGTGGCTGGCAAGAGGCAGAATGAGCAGGCCATGGACCTAGCCCAGCTCCTGCATCTTGCTTCTGAGGTGCCCACCACTCGCTCAGTCTTGACCAGTGCTCTGGTTGCCTCGGGCATGGTCTGCCTGGACCCTGGCGTCATAGAGGCAGGCACCAGCACTGCTACCACGCTGGCCCTGCCTGCTGCTGCAGCCACCCTGCTGCCCTCCATACCCTGTGGCATCTGGGTATGGGAAACCAGCACTGACTGGTGGCACCGCGTTGTCCTGACCACCTGGGATGACGAGCAATGGAAGCAGAACTTCTGTATGAAGAGACAGACATTCCTGGAGCTGGTCCATGAGCTCACTCCACAGCTGCAGAGAATGGGTACCCATCTTAGACATGCCGTGTCCGTGGATAAGAGAGTGGCCATCGCCCTGTGGTAGATGGCCACCCTGGACACCCACTGCTCAGTGGCGTACCAGTTCTGGGTTGGGAAGGCCACCGTGGGGGCTATTCTCCTGCAAGTCAGCAGGGCAATTAATAAAGTCCTGCTACCCCTCCTGTCACTCCTGGGAACCTGCAAAGACCCTGCATGGACTCCATGCCCTTGGATTCCCCAACTGCGTGGGCATCTTTGATGCCACTCACATCCCCATCTGAGCCCCACCGCACTGAGGTGCAGAGTACCACAACCACAGTGGATACTTCTCATGCGCATGCAGGCCCTGGTTGATCACCAGGGCCTCTTCACAAACATCTATGTTGGCTGGCTGGGGAGGGTGCACGATGCCTGCGTGCTGCGGAACTCATCACTGTACAGGCAAATGCAGGTGGGCACCTTCCTCCCGCAACATGACACGCCCTCGGGGATGTCCAGGTGCCCCTCCTTGTGGTGGGGGATGCCGCCTACTCTCTCTTGCCATGGCTTATGCAGCCATACACAGTCCACCTCAATCCAGGCAAGCAGCTTTTTAACAGGAGACTTAGCAACTGTCGCCAGGTAGTGGAGCACGCATTTGGGAGGCTCAAAGCCCGATGGCGGTGCCTTCTAATGCTCTTCCACCTTGCAGAGGACACCCTCCCAGAGGTCATTGGTGTCTGTGTCGCTCTACGTAACCTCTGTGAACTGCGGGGCGACAGAGTACCAACCATCTGGGAGTCTGAGGCCGCATAACTCACTGCACATTTTCAGCAGGTAGGCAGCAGCCAGAGCGGGCACAGCAAACAGCACACATCATCCGCATGGCGCTCAAGAACATGCTTCTGGCGGAGGAGCCCAGGCCTCCCACCAGATACCCTCACCCCACACATGCCTCCCGCACACACTTGCACCACCCTAACCCCCCCAGCCCCAAATAAATAAAGACATGAACAGAAAAACTGGTTTAACATGTTTTATTTAAATGGGAAGGGGGGAGGTTGGAGGGCAGGTAGTGGGCTTTGAGAACGGGGAGAAGGGGGGCCTTGGGGGAGAACTAGGAGAAGGGGAGGCTTGGGGGAGAACTGGGGTCTTGAGGGAGAACTGGGAGAAGGGGGGCTTGAGGGAGAACTGGGTATATGCCTCAGTTTAAGGGTCCTGATGGGGTGAATTCCCAGTCCCCTAGGGGGGTTGCCCTCACCCTTCCCCACAGCCACCCCAGGTGCATGGCGCTGGTGACAAAGGACATGGGGGTCCCTGGGTGGGGCTTCCTGGGTGGCAGGGGGGATAAAATGCTCCACAAGCTGAGTCAGGCTGGCTGCCATGCCCTGGAGGGCTGCCCCGAAGGTCTGCAGTGCTTGGCTCATCCAGTCCAGGGCCTGGGTCTGCTGCTCGTGGGTGACATTGTGCTGTTCCTCCAGCTCGACAGCCTGTTGCAGCAGGTGGAGGGCACCTGTGGTGTGCTGACCCCTGCCTCCGCCATGCCTGCACACCCACCTTGGCCCCCTGTCCCAGGTGGATAAGTTTGTGGAGGAGGCCATCCTGGGTCTGGCGTGTCCTCCTCCTGTGCCAGGCGGTGGCTGGTGCACTTGCTGCAGCAGGGCATTGGCGGGCCTGACGAGCTGCTGGGCGAAGACAAGAGAAACCACCATTAGTCCCAGCAGCTGCCTAGCTAGTTCTGTGTGTGGGTTGACAGCGGCAAGCAGCTGTGCCCTGGCTGTCCCCGTGCCTCCAAAGCCATGTCCTGAAGGACAGGGCCCCTAAGGTACACCTGGCTGTGTTGTGCTGCCCGGGTCAGGCATTGTGCCCAGTGTGGCGAGCAACACTCAGGCCTGCGCTGCTCTTGGAGCACGTCCCAAGGCCATGTGCCAGCAGCCTGGGCTGCATCGTGTCTGCTTGGTGCAGACACTGCTGGTTCCTCCGTTCCCCCTGCTCACATACCTCCACCCTGCTTGACTGAGCTTCCCCCACACCAAAAGGGTCCCCAGGGCTGTCTCTGTGCCCCCCCATGTCTGGGACCCTGCCTGTCCCCAGGGCCTATCCACCCACCCTGCCTGTGACAGGAAGGTGCTGGCATTGCTGCCTAGAGGAATAAGGAGGCCACTTATCCACTGGTCTCGGCAATGCCCAACGGGACATGCCCTCTCCAGGGTCTCCCTCAGCAGTGGTGCCCTCCTCCTCCAGTGCCTCCGGGGATGTGGCTCCCTCCTCTGGGCTCAGGAACAGCTCAGGGCTGGGGGCTGCTGTGTGGACAGGTGGTGGCTCTGCTGCAGGGCTGCCAACATCAACTTCCACGGGGACGTCTCCTGCTTCCCTCTCATCGGCCGTGGATGCAGTGGGCATGTCGCCAGTGTCCAGTGTGGTGGAAGGCAGCCCAGAGGGTTCCACGCTGAGGAATTTGTCCATCTTATCAAAGTAGGGGCACGTGCCTCCCTGATCTGGCCCCTGGAGCCGCCTTGCCTCCCAGACCCAGGCGTAGTCCTGGTGCATGGCCTGGATCTTGATCCGGATCTGTTCTGTCATCCGGGGGTGGCCCTGGGCACTGAGGGCCTCAGCAATTTCTTGATATGTTGCCCAGTTGCAGTGAGTTGCCCACAACTGGGACAGGATGTCCTCTCTGCCCCAAATGGAGAGGAAGCAGAGGCCCTCCTCATGCCCCCGGATGACTATGTGTTGTCTGCACTGGGGACTGCCATGTGTCTCTGCCATGGCCACCACGTGGCTGTGCCTGCAGGGCCGGCAGCAAGGGTGGGGGTAGGGTGTAGTTGTTGTGCACAGTTCACCTTTCTGGTGACAAGCACCATGGGAAGGAGAAGGGCAAACCGTGGTCAATTCAAAGTGAATAATTTGAATTGACATGGCCACATTATGTCAATTTGAATTACTCACTTCGAATTGACCCTGACTTCGACGTAAAATGAGGTTTAACAAATTCAAAGTGAGCTTTCATCAATTCGAAGTGAGGAGATGCCTCACTTTGACTTGATGAAAGCAGGCATGTCCAGGGTCTTAATAGAATTCAAATTGATAGTCATTAATTCAAATTCTGCTGTAAGTGTAGACACACCCATTGACATGATAAGAAGGCAGAATGGGAATGTTTAATCAAGGAATATACCAGGAGAATGTGAGAGAAACAGTTTAAGGTTAATTTTGTTTTATATTATCTTGTCAGTGGCTTTTCTTCCTATAGCTCACTGCAAACTACTCTCATTGTGACCTGAATGTCAGTTACACTAAGATCCTGTTATACTCTTCCAGAAGGGTAAAGAGGCCTTAAATGAGATGGAAATAGATGCCTAAAAACGCCCCCTTTTGTGCAGAGCAGTGACTGGTGTAGAAATGATTTAAGGACTACACCAACCCTGTTTCCATGCCTGGGCATAGGGGGCATGTTAAGCAGGAAGAACTTACTTTGGGGGGGCTAGTCACAGCCCTAGAATACAGTGAGCTCTCTGGTGACCAAAAACCATTTTGTTCCTCTCTTCCTATGGCAGGCACGGGAATGGAACAACTGAAAATAGACCTATGATGTATGAGATTTACTTACTCATTTTTATCCTGATATTCATAGGGTTCAATACTTTTATCATTTACTGGACTTCAGAGGCCAATGGAAGTTGCTTACCCTGTGACCAGCGGAAGAAGTAGGGACCTCACATGTAACTTAAACCACCATTTACATCATGGCAGAATCTGGATCATAGATAAGAATAAGAGCTCAATCTTCAGGCAGGGGCATGTGGGGGGGGGTTGAAATCTTCTCAATGGCAGGATGCAAAGCAGGGCTGGCATAGTAATTAACAGCAATAAACCAAGGCCTTCCTTTCTGTAAAAAAATTGAAAGGAATTAGTCACGTGAGTCACTTGAAAACACTCAATCATGTCAAGGTCCCCCAACATTTTTGCTTTTGAAATTTCTTTGCTGTATCTGAAGAGGTGGGATGTGGGAGGACAGCAAGGCCCCCCAAAGCTTCAATAAAATGTTACATGTGATAGTAAAAACAGCTGCTGAAAAGAGAAGACTCATCTTTGGGAAAGTGACATTGAGAGCTTTCAGAGATGCTTGCTGTGTTTACACTTGAGAAACCCTTGATGTGTGCAATATTCTACAGCCACAGCCTTGAAGATTTCTCCCTCTGTTTCTTTCTCCCTACCCTGTTTTCAATAGATCCGTAAAGCATCGAAATGAGATGTAGAGAACTCAGTCATTTTTTGTAGCATCATGCAATTAAATTGGTGAGTATAAGTGAGAGATATTTTACATTATTATGACCTTTTCCTTTCTTTTATGTTTTAAGCTATTCTGCACCTGCACTGAGCTCCTAGCATCAGCATACATCAGCATTAGGCCAGTCTTCATGCATAATTCATGCAATCAAAACTTTGCTACTGTGCAAAATTGTGTACCCCACATCCTGTGCCTCCAAATTGGCTTTCCATAGACTGTCAGAGGTTACAACAGCGTGGCTCGCTCGGTGGCCATACACTAAAGTACTAATGAAGCTGCCTGAATGGCACACTGGAGAGTCAGTTAATCAGTCTCTGTTTTTTGTTTTGATCCACTAACAGGAGGCCCAAAGTGTTGGAGAAGCCTAAAAAAACAAAACAAAACAAAACAAAAAAATAAAACAAAAAACCAAAAACCAGACCAATCGAAAGAACCAAAAATTATTGTTGATTTGAGCAGGAACTGTACACGGTCATTTTAATAAAAGGTTTTACTTCTGAGGGGCAAAATTACATACTCTGAAAAGACCTAGACATTGCTGTACTAAATGTTTCAAAATCTATCATTTTTAGTGTGCAGTTAAATCTGAATTGCTAAAATAAATACTTTAGAGGCAAGGTGACCCAGGAAATGTTGCCTCAAATTTATACAAGCTTTAGAACGTGTGTGTTTGCTGGGGGGGGGGGGCAGATCACTCCCAGATCACTCACCGGTACATTCTTTTCCCTACCTCCCCCTCTCCCCCACCCCCTTTTTCTATAAAACTGGTAGGCACTGAGTGGTCTCTCCAGAGAGAACAGCAGAATAATAGGCTTGGGAAATCTAACTCTTTTCTCATTCACTAAATGGAGGGAGTGAAATCCTGACTCACTGAAGTCAGTGAGAGTTTTGTCATTGATATCAGTGGGGTGAGTCTTTCACCAGTGGGCCATACACTCAGTTGATAAAAAAGAATCCGTTCCCCGGATGTCAATGAAGAAAAAAGTTGCTTCCTAGCCTTTGGCATTAAATGATTGATTTATGTCCAGAATATGAATGTTTATACTGTAATTTTAAAACATATTGTATAATGTCTGTATATATTATCCATTTCTAGTTGCTGTTTGAATCCTACTAAACTCTTGATGTCAATGATATTGAGAAGCAATAGGTGTCACAGGTTAAGTACGCTTATGTAAAACATATGTCTTTAAAAGTTTTTAATCCATTGACTTTCAGTTTTATTGCATGCTCCTAAATCACGTTTATAAATTTGCCTTCCTGTACCACTCTATTTTTATCCACATATATTATGCCTCATCTTCATTGGCTCTGTAGACTCAATAGTTCGTTTTCAATTTCACTAGTACACAGTTCTCTTCATACATTTAAGCAAGTTTGTTAGATATTTCTGAAAGTTATAACCAGCATCTTGAACTTCACTGACCAGTTAGCAAGAGATTGTGTTACTCTTAAATTATTGGGGTCACATGCAGTGGGTAGGGAGGCACATTTGGACTTGCTTGAGCTTCTGAAAGGTATGGAACATGTTACATGACTAGTTTTGGGTTAACTTAGGCATGGATGAGGGTAAAAAAGTATATCTGAAAAGAATACTCACACACTGATTGAAGTAGATGGAAAAAACCACCTTTTTTTTTTTAAATTACAACTGCTGATTCATAATGAAGCTTCAACACTGCAGCCTTTGTCACAAATGGTAGATGTAAGTCTCCCATATCACTCATGTCAACTCAACCACCCCAGTACCATTTTTTTTCTTACATGAATTAAGCCACAGTCCACTGGTCCTCATCCCGTCTCTGATTTCACAAATACATAGGGTTATTCATTCCTTTACATCAGTAGAATCTGATATGATGGGGGCTCTTGAGCTGAGTACCCTCTACATAGGGAATATACTGACAACAATGTTACCTTATTAACACACCTAACAACCTCATGATCAGTGACAAAATCAATCCCTCCAGTATCCAGATGTGACAATAATCAAAGCAAAAGGGCATTGCCCAGAATTACCTTTTGAAACCTTCCAATACATTTTTCATTTTAAAAGTCAGCACTTAAAACTTGCTTGATCGGAATCCAGGAAAAGTAAAAATTGCAAGACTTGATTTGCCACAATTTTCTCAATAGATTTTCCCGAGTCACTGGAAAGATAATCAGCATCAAACAATGGCTTCTTACACAGGAACCTCACAGTAGTTCCTTTTATATGTTAACAGTCTGCACTAATACCTAATATGTTGTGTGTCTCTATGCATTTTTCTGATTGAGGTGGATCCCTCCCAGCTTTTTAGTTACTGGCTAACTAACAAAGTACAGACAAACAAAGTAGTTTGTTTGTTTGTTTGTTTGTTTGTTTGTTTGTTTGTTTGTTTTAAAAATACTAGAAACTGTGAGCGTTACCTGGATTTTTTTAAATTAAGATTTATACTATGAAGTGTTAATTAAAAGTGTACGTCTAAAGTATCAGGGTCACAGGGTCAGGGCTACTAACATACAATGACAATCTAATAACCTTGAATAGTAAGGAAAATACAAAGTAGCCAATTAAAATAATTATTGGAAAAAGATATTTTAATGGCCTGCAATTCTGTAGTTACTCTGAATCATAAAATATGCCCAGGCTGATAAAACAGTGCAACCTCCTACTACTACCAGTGTCAAAGGACACCTTTCCCGGCCTCCTGCTTCCATGAAAATCACTGAAAAGACATCAATGGCTGAAAACCTTAGAGACTATGATATACTTCTTGGATTATAAACCAGAAATCCTGTGGGACTTTTAAAGATTAACAAATTTATTTATTGCATGAGTTTTTGTGGGATAAATCCCACTTCGTGAAATGCTTAAAAATAGAAAACTTACAGAATGGGAAGGAAAAATATATCCAATGAACTGTAAGTGATGGAATCAGGTCAGACTATTTCAGCAAATCAAATGAGTTGTTTTGATTCAAACACTGTGGAACAACATATAAGAAACTGGGGAGGTCGACAGAGGTGAAAATCACATTTTGTAATGAGAAACCCAGCCTATATATTTCTTATCAGACATCATAACACCATCAGTAGTTTCCTTCAGCACTATAGCATACGTTAGCCTTTTTGTTTCCTTGAAAGGGTAAATACCCTCACCCTTCCTGAGTGTGCAGTAGTGTGAAAGGGTGCTTTCTGATATCCATTATTTAGCTACATTTCTTCTGTAAGTCTGCACAAAGATCATTTCTGATCTCAGACAAAGAGGCACTGGTCATTTACATGTCTCATAAATGTCTGGATTGATTGCTAACATGTGGACATTTGCTCACACTTCTGGCTGACTGCTGTGCATAATCATGGGGCTGCTGCAGCGACAAAAGCATTATTTATTAGTTTCAACAGCAATACCTCCTCTGGTAGTAATTCTGGTTTCTGTACTATTTTTGAAAAGAGCAAGTAGTGTCTTGGCCATCTACTTTTCACTATAACTGATCTGACACACTCAGGCTGTGTACAAACTGTTGCAGTATTCATTAGATTGTTATGTGCCTGCACTCACTATGTCACTAATATTTAATGTCTTGCTTTATAAATTGCTTTGGGACATTCTGACTGCAAGATGCATTATATGAAACCAAATTCTGCCCCAAAATCTGCTATGATGCTTGCAAATACATGTGCTGGCACTGATTCTACAAGATATACAATGAAATGTGACTATGTATCTGACAGCAGAAATCAGCCTTCTGAAGTGCTTAGAAATTACGAGAGTGTTTGCTGTTTCCAAGACTGCAGCTTTTTTTGGATTTGAAGTGTGAAGTGGTGAGTATTTTCATCACACCATAAGAATTAAGGTTGCAACAGTCAGTTCAGATGCCTGAATCCCCAACAGAATAAATCCGTTTTGTGCAGCCTCATGTTTTATGCAGATTAGGTTTTTTCCTTGATTTTTTTTTCTTTCACTGTTAGAGAGTATTAAGCCTTAGTAGACCTAGGCAAGAATTGGACTGCAGAGAATTACAGCTAATGTCATAATCTTTATGAAGAAATGAAGGGGAATAATTGGAAAACGTATGTGGAGGGATGGCAAGGATAAGAGGAGGACAGATACAGCAAACCACTTTCTGGTAAATGATGTGAAAACTGTGATTCAATATACAACACTACTTCACAATATGTCTAGCAGAATGAATATTTACAGTGTGAATACAGAAAGAGTTTCCTCAGAAGTGTTACTATTAAAAACTGTTAAGTGCTATGAAAATTTTCACTTCTTCCAGATCAGATTACCATAGTTATGATACATTCATACTTAACTGTTTTGTTTTTCATATGTAAAAGACACTGGAGATATTGAATATGTCTCAGTGTATAATACATGTTTCACAGAGAGTCACAACCGAGGAGAATCTAGGAAGTTTAAGGCTCAGAGGTACAAAACCGTGTGCACCTCTATACCTTGTGAACTGTGAGTAGTTTCACTGGAGGACCAACCCTGCACCATTAAAGTCAATGATAACTTAGCTACTAATTTCAGCAGGTGTTAGGGCAAAAATGCCTCACTGAACTTACTGTGGATATTTTAAGCTCATGTATTTCTTTTCAGGATCAATGTTTTAATATCACTTGATGAGAATTCCAGCCTGAAAGTTATCTTAAAACTTTACACCTATTATTAGTATAAGTATTATTAATTATTTTTATTATTTATTTGAATTACTATAGTGCTTAGGAGGCCAGGTCATAGAACAGGACTCCATTGCACTAGTCAGTATGACTGAAAGAGACTGTAATAACCCTTGGGGAGGAAGGGGTTAACACTCTGGTTAGTCAGTCCCAGGACAGCCAATAGGAATGAAGCACAGGTTTTTGAATTGTAACAGCAGCCTGGCCTGGGCCTGTTTGGATGCAGCAGAGCTCCTGGGAGGATCAGGAGGAGGCCAGAGGGGCCTGAGGAAGAATCCAGCAACATCCTTACCAGAGATAAGTTAAGTTTGGTACTGACCAGGCGTGAGTAGAACAGGGAATGTTTATTGAGATGCGGTCAGGGTATTTTCTTTGTTTTTGGCTTGTTTTTTGGATTTCTCTGTGCTGAGCACATGTACCCCCTCCCACTACCCTGTAACTACCTAAGTTAATTCCCAGAGAAGCAACTCTCTGTGTTTATCATCTGTTCTTTTTGATTAAAGAGTTTACCTTTTAAGCAAGTTCTGGTTCTGTGTCCTGAAAGGCAAGAGGTTTGTGTGCACGTGCCTTAGACTGCACAGGCAGCTACTAGAGGGAACCCTGTTCCAGTTCCAGCTCATATTGCAGCTGGAGTTCAGTCACTTTCCTGAGAGAGGAATAAAGAGGATTGCCAGTACCTCACAGGGAGGAATTCCCAAGTGCGCCTTCCTGGGTCTCAAGAGGTTTTTTTGCATTTGGGTGGTGGCAGTGATACCACTCGAAGGCCAGGAATTGGAGGCCTTGGAGACTCTTAAGAGCAGACTTTAAGGCCAGTGGCTTTTCTGGCCTGTTGTGGCCCCCACCTTCTGCACTCAGAGTGCCAGAGTGGGGAAAAAGCCTTGACAGAGACAGAAGAGGAAGCACTTTTTTTCTTACTTGTGTAAACCCTGTGGTTTTAAGGAGTGTGGTTCCTTTAAATCTTTGCCCTGTGGGAGAGGGTTTGTGGAGCTGAGGAGGGGGGCTGGAGCCAGAGGCCCTGGGAAGGAAGCGGGGAGAGAATCCGAGCCTGAAGCCAGGGAAGACAGAGCGGCTGACCTGGGATGCCAGGCCAGCACCCACAGAAGGACACTGTGCTGGGGAGAGTCACCCAAGGACAGAGCATCATCCAGTGACTGGCCATCTGAAGCTGTGGGGCTGTGAGTACAGCACCTGGAACCCCGGGGGGGAGTGGTTGTAGTTAGTTAAGTGGGGAGGGGGGTCACTCTAGGTTTGCAGAGAGTGGCAGAAGAGGCATCAGAGGGTTTTCTTTTGCTCGGAAAGTGCTGGCACCAAAGACTAGGAGTTGCTGGACTGAACACTAGACTGGAACTGTGCTGGGACTCCTGAACTCATGGTGCAAAAGCAGAGCTCATGTCTGCCTCCAGCCTGCTGGATTGTTGGGCCTTACATGGCCCTGTGTTAGCTGTTACTCTGTGTCACTGCTGCCCCATCTCCCCTGTTGGTTTCCCCTTTGCACCTCTGTAAATAAACCTTCCCCATTCCCATAATCCCTGCACTATCCCAGTGTGTGTGTGGTCACTCTGGGGGTTTGGAACAGGCGCCCCTGGTGCAAAGGGGCTCTCCTTGCTGTGTTCCCGCGCACACCCTTCTCTGGTCAGAGCCGCCTGCAAGGCAGACTCTAGCTGGCCATGAGGGTGTTACGCTTGCTTGCTTGCTTTCCAGTTTATTTCCTTTGTGGATTCACAGCATCTTAAATAGCATGTTATAGTCAGTCAGTTCAGATTCTCAGATGGGGAGAGGAGGAATGTGCATGCTACTCTTGGCTCGCAAAAGGAGTTTTGACAGTAATACTGTGCTGACAGCAAACATGCAAAACACACAACCCAGAACAGACAGGAGCATGCACAGAAACACAGAAGAGAAGTGAGCCTAAGTATGTTCAGGTGATCAGAAAACTTGCATATTTATGCTCTTACAAAAAAAAATTAAATACAAATTCAGGACACAATAGTTAAAGGAAGCTTTGTCATAAAGCAGGGGGGTTTGTTTGTGTGTTTGTTTGATTTAAAAGCCTCAGTTATAATGTCATATTCTTTTAATGTATCATATATTATATTTTCAGATCATAGTCTTTGTGTCAGTAAGGTCCTGATTCAATAAGGTGTTAAACAAAGCAAGATAAAGCATTAAAGTAGCACCATAGGCCATCAATTGGAATACTTATATGCTTAAAGATAGGCATATATTTAAGTAATTTATTGAATCAGGGTATGTCCTTGCAACTGTAGTTGCTCTGATGGTATCTTGGGCTCTGCTGTTATCATATAGGGTACGTCCACACTCACAAATTAATTTGAATTGATGAGGATCAATTCAAATTAAATAAATGCATGGCCACACTGGCTTTCATTAATTCAAACTAAAGAATGCCTTAGTTTTAATTGATGAAAGCTAACTTTAAAGTTATAAAACCTGGTTTACCTTCAAAGTGAAGTTTAATTTGAACACATTAGTTTGAGTTAACCCAATGTATCCATGTTAATTCGAACTAACTATTAGTTTGAATTAGCCATGGCTTGATTTTCCTTATGGAATAGTGCCCCTCTACCTAATTTGATCTGGCAAGTTCCATGTATGGACACGCTAGTTCATATTAGGGTTTCTACGGTGGCCATGTTAATTCGATCTAAACTTCTAAGTGTAGACATACCCATAGGGAAGGTCTGGTCTGGTAAAAGCTTGGATGGAAGCAATCCAAGTTAATTCAAAGTCCTGCAAGAAGTGAAGGTGGCCATTGGGTACACTCTACTCTGATGATTGGGCACTGGATTTTTTAAAATGGTTTTGTTAAATAACACAGAAATAAAAGGTCCTGACCATCTGTGGCCATTAAAGATCCTATGGCAATTTTCCCACCCATAATTAATATGTGTCCAGTATCTCGCAATTTCAATCAGATTGGTATTATTCTACACATCCTTATCAAAAGAATTCTATACTGTAGCTGTTTGCCATTGAATATCCGTCATGTTCCAACTCAGAGAGGGCTGCACTTCATTAGCTTCCAGGAAGTGACTTATGTGTAAAATATATGGTTTGCAAAGTACTTTTGGATCTATCAGGATGAGAGGTACTTATTTATATAAGTACTTATATAAATATAATTGTCCAGTCTGGTCAATTTCACAGGCTACAGTTGGAAACTGATCAGTAGTAGCCTGTGAAATTGACCAGGCTGGGTCACTGGGCTGTCTCCCCAGCTCTGAGCCACCTGTTGGTGGCAGCAAGCAGCTTGGGGCCGGATCAGGCTCCCAGACCCCTGACAGCAGTGGCTGGGGCCAGTTCAGAGCCTATTGCCACTTGCAGCAAGGGCAGGGGTTAGATCTGACTCCCAGATGCTTGCCAGCAGCAGCTGGGGCCATATCAGGTCCCCGGACCTGGATCAGGGTCCTGATCCAGATTGGGACCTAGGGCGGGCTGAGAGCAGGGCCTGGGCCTTTCTGCCCTCAAATGTTGACTTAATGTTTAAGTCGACTTAAGGCATAATAAATTCTGAATGGGGCCAAGGAGTACCTTCAGCTGATTTACTGCAGCTTAAGTCAACCTTAGGCTCCAGTGTAGACATACCTCTTAACATTTCAAAGTTAGACCCAGATCTGGTAAGTGCTTACACACATACTTAAAGGATTTCTGTTGTCTTGAAGCTGAATTATAGCAAACTATATGTGCACATGGAGCTCGGCAACATTCATTAAGGCTAAGAATCCGTTCTTCCAAATTTGTAGAAGGGCTCAATATCAATCCCTCTAAAAGTGCTAATGAGACAGAACAACTTTTGGTAGTACCCCACCTGGGAATGGAATATGAGCAGTCTTCTTAATTTCATGAACACTGTTCTCCATGCTTCTCTTCGGAGTATTGGTAAAATACTAAAACAAACAAACAAAACAAAAGTGTCTGTTTCTTGCCTCTGTGGGTGCACCGAACTCAATCTGATCATGATTAATTCGCCTGATCTTTTGAACAAGTTTGTTTGTTATAGTTAATCTACAACCAAGGCTTCTCTAATAAAAAGAATGGTTTTGAGCCTTTTCAGTAGGAGGATGAGTATTTCATTTCTCAGGCAGTCTAACAAGTATGATCACAGTGTCATGTATTTTGACATAAATCCATTCTGACCTTCCACATGTATTGGCATTTTACAAGAGGAAGTATTTATTTTATTTATTTAGGTTAAAACAATATAAAACTGTCCATACAAAAACCAGTAGGTGCCCTAACAATTAATTAAATTTAAAATAAGATAGTATTGACTACCAAGAAGCATGTATTCATATATAAGTAATGTTTTAATTCAGAAGGGATTAAATAATCATATATAGTAACTAAATTAATTCAGCAAGCCACTAAATCAAAGTAAAACTTTTCATTTCTCACGCAGCCCACACTCCCACCAAATTATATTCCCTTACAGAAACCCAATCAAATACTTGGATTTTGTTGTATAGACATTCTTTGTTTTGAATATTTTGAAAGTTTTTTTCTGTCAGTGTTGTGCATATTCTAGTGATATGTCCTGGGAATCTGTCCCCAGCGAAGAAAGTATTCCATAGAATAATAGAATCATAGGGTTAGAAGGGACCTCATGAGGTCATCTAGTCCAACCCCCTGCCAAAAAAGCAGGACCACTCCCATTAAATTATCCCAGCCAAGATTTTGTTTAACTGAGCCTCAAATATCTCCAAAGATGGAAATTCAACCACTTCCCTAGAAAGCCGATTCCAATGCTTCACCACTCTTCTAGTATGAAAGTTTTTCCTCATATCCAACCTCGACTTCCCCAGCTGCAACTTGAAACCATTGCTCCTTGTTGTGCCTTCTGTTACTACTGAGGACAGCTGAGCTCCGTCCTCCTTGGAGCATCCCTTCAAGTAGCTGAAGGTTGCTATCAAATCCCCCCAGTATTCTCTTTTGCAGGCTAAACAAGCCTAGTTCCTTCAGTCTTTCTTCAGAGGTCTTTCGCTCCAGCCCCTTGATCATTTTTGTTGCCCTCTGCTGGACTCTTTCTAATTTGTCCATGTCCTTTCTGTAGTGGGGAGCCCAAAACTGGACACAGTAGTCCAGATGCGGCCTCACCAGTGCTGAATAGAGGGGAATGATTACATCCTTCGATTTGCTGGCAACACTTCTACTCATGCAACCCAGTATGCCATTGGCCTTTTTGGCAGCAAGAGCACACTGTTGACTCATATCCAGCTTCCCATCCACCATGACCCCCAGGTCCTTTTCTACAGTGCTGCTACTTAGCTGATCGCTCCCCAGCCTGTAGCAGTGCATGGGGTATTTCTGTCCCAAGTGCAGTACTTTGCACTTGTCCTTTTTGAACCTCATGAGATTTCTACTGGTCCACTGCTCCAATTTGCCTAGGTCTCCTGAATCCTGTCTCTGCTCTCCAAGGTGTCTACCATTCCCCCCAGCTTGGTTTCATCCACAAACTTACTGAGCATGCAATCTATCTCATCATCCAGGTCATTAATGAAAATGTTGAACAGAACTGGACCCAGGACCGACCCCTGGGGCACACCACTTGTTACTGATTGCCAACTAGATATTTAGCCATTGATTCCTACTAGCTGAAACTGCTGATCTAGCCAGTTCTCTATCCACCTTACAGTTCACATATCCAACCCATACTTCCTTAACTTGCTGACAAGAATGCTGTGTGAAACCGTATCAAAAGCCTTGCTAAAGTCGAGATATATCATGTCAATGGCTCTTCCTGCCTCCACAAAACCAATCATCTCATCATAGAAGGCAATGAGTTTGGTCAGGCATGATTTACCCTTGGTGAATTCATGCTGACTATTCTTGATCACTCTATTTTCCTCCAAGTGTTTCAAGATGTATTCTTTGATAACCTGCTCCATGATTTGTCCAGGGATTGAGGTGAGGCTGACAGGTCTGTAATTCTCTGTATCCTCCTTTTTCCCTTTCTTGAAAATAGGTACTGTATTTTCTTTTTTCCAGTCCTCTGGCACCTCCCCTGTTCACCATTAGTTTTCAAAGATAATGGTCAGTGGTACTGCTATCTCATCAGCCAACTCCCTCAGCACCCTCAGATGCAGTTCGTCTGGCCCCATGGACTTGTGCACATCCAGCTTCTTTAGGTAGTCCCTAACCTGACCTTCTGTCACCAACGGCCTCTCTTCTTCTGTCCAGTCTGCCATATCCATTGTAGTGGGCTGGGAGCTGGCCCTGCCTGTGAAAACTGATTTTAAAAAAGCATTGAGCACTTCAGCTTTTTCCTCATCCTCCATCATGAGGATATCTGCCTGATTCAGTAAGGGACCTACACCATCCTTGATCCTCTTCTTGTTATTGACATACTTGTAGAACCCCTTCCTGTTATTTTTCACATCCCTTGCTAGCTGCAACTCCAATGTCTTTGGCCTTTCTGATTTTATCTCTGCAGTCCTGAGAAATAACTATATATGCCTCCTTAGTCATCTGTCCAAGCTTCCACTCACTGTAAGCTTCCTTTTTATACTTTAGCTCAGTGCAGAGTTCTCTGTTAAGCCATACTGGGTGCCTTCCACATTTGCTGTTCTTTCTGGTCATTGAAATGGTATCTTCCTGTGCCAGGGTGTTTTTAAAATACAGCCAACTCTCTTGGACACCTTTCCCCTTCAGATCAGCCTCCCAAGGGATCCTGCCAATCAGTTCCCTGAGGGAGCCAGAATCTGCTTTTCTGAAGTCCAGGGTCTGCATTTTGCTTCTTTCCCCTTTTCTGTTAATCAGCATCTTGAACTCTGTCATCTCATGGTCACTGCTGCCCAGGTTGCCATTAATTTCTACTTCCCTAATCCATTCTTCTCTGTTTGTGGACAGCAGGTCGAGAGGTGCAAGACGCCTAGTTGGTTCCTCCAGCATTTGTACCAGGAAAATGTCCTCAACACTCTCCAAAAACTCCTGGATTGCCTGTGTTGGCTTTCTAGCAGATGTCAAGGTAATTGAAGTCCCCCATGAAAATCAGGGCCTGTGATCTAGAAACTTCTGCCAGTTGTCCATAGAATCCCTCATCCACCTCCTCCTTCTCATCTGGCAGTCTATAGCAGTCACCCACCACAACATCACCCTTGTTGCACTCTCCTCTAAACTTAACCCACAGATCTTCAGCTGCTTCATTTCCACTTCCATAATGAAGCTCTGAGCAGTCATAAAGCTCTTTTACATATAGCACTACTCCTCCCCCTTTTCTTCCCTGTCTGTCCTTCCTGAACAATTTATACCCATCCATGGCAGGGCTCCAGCCATGCAAGCTATCCCACCACGTCTCTGTTATTCCAATTTTATCATGGTTCCATGTCTGTGCCAGTACTACCAATTCTTCCTGCTTGTTTCCCAGGCTCCTCACATTCATGTACAGGCACCTAAAATGCCAGGACAATTGCCCTACTTTCCCCTTTGATTTTTGGTTCTATTGCATCTGCCTCCTTGCATTTTCTCCCAGCATTGTCCTCCCCCACTTGCCACAGGTATTAGGGCTTCATTAGAACACCTAAGACAATTATTTGATCCCCCCCCCATGTTCCAACTACCCTCTCTTTTATCCTTGGTATTACTGCCCCAGCACCCCCCAAGTTCCATCCCTTCCTTCAGGTCTCTCACATTGTGACTTACCTGTGGGCTTTGGTCTCCTTCCCCCTTTAAACCTAGTTTAAAGCCCTCCTCACTAGGTCAGCCAGTCTGCATCCGAATATGCTCTTCCCCTTCCTCGACAGATGGAGTCCATCTCTGCCTAGCAGTCCTTCTTCCTGGAACAGCACCCCATGGTTGAGGAAGTCAAAGCTGTCCTGATGACACCATCTTCACAGCCAGGCATTCACCTCCAGGATGCATAGGTCTCTGCTCAGGCACCTACCCTTGACCGGAAGGATAAAGGAGAAAACTACCTGTGCTCAGAACTCTTCCACCCACGCTCCAGAGCTCTGTAGTCACCTTTGATCTGCCAAGGATCACCTCTTGCAGTATCATTGGTTCCCACACAGATGAGTAGCATGGGGTAGTATTCAGAGGGGTGGATGATTCTCAATAATCCCTCTGTAACATCTCGGATGCAGGCACCCGGCAGGCAGCATGCCTCCAGAGAGGCCATGTCAGAGCAACTGATGGGTGCCTCTGTCCCCCTCAGAAGTGAGTCCCCAACACCACAACCCTATGTTTCCTCCTGGCTGTGGTGGATGTGATCCTCCCAGCCTCGGGGGTACATGGCATCTCCTCTTCCACCTCATCCATCGTCTCTAGTGCTGCGTAACAGTTCTTCACCACAACAGAGGGTGGGATGGGAGCAAGGGTGGAGCACTGTCTGCTGCCAGAGGTAACCAGCTGCCAGTGTCCTCCCTCTCCCATAGGCATTCCATCCTTCTCCAGTGGTGCAGCAGTAGTCTTTGGCACCTGGATAGTATCCTCATCCTGATTTCAAATCAGAACAAATATATTAAGTGTTCCCGACTGTATGTGTTATCTCATTTTAGACTTGTGACCAGTATGTAAATTTTAAGAGCATGACTGTGATCAAAATACTTTAGGAGATTTCTAAAGTATCTTCCATTAATTTGATAAGAATCTCAACCTCTGGTTTTAGAGTACAGTGGTCTAAAAGTTGAAACATCTTCCTACCTACATTGAAATGTAACAGATTCACAGATATTTTTTAAGCTCAGAAATGAGCAAAATGATCATTTAGTCCGTAGTCCCATATAACAGAGGCCATAGAATTCTACCTATGTCAGCGGAGGTGGCAGCCACGATGGCCACCCCGCCCCACACGTAGCCCCCTGGATTATGCTCCCTGATGGGCCTCCATCTCCGGGCCATCCAGCACAAGGGGAAAGTGTTAAGTATCAGTCTCCCCTGATGGCTCTCAATCTCCTGTGTGAGTTTCTTCCTCCCTAGCTTTGTGTCAACAAGGAGGGGGGTGAGTTCCTATCCCCCCTGAACAGTTTCTCGGCAACCCCGTCACCACGAAGGAGGGGTCATTGTCTGGGGTCCCAGTTTTATCATTGGTCCTGACCAGGATCCTTCTCCTAATTGACTATTTTTACTCTGGCTGGGCAAAATTCTATTAAAACCCCCTGTCTCAGCTAGCTTGTTGTTCTCCCACCCTCGGATACTAAAGGGCACGTCACGACCCGGTTGGACTGATCCCCCGACTGAGACAGGGAGTACCCACCCCCGAGACCCTCTTTTTTTTTTTGGGGTCTACACGGATTGCCGGCCGAACGATTAAGTGCTGAGATGCTGCAGCTGGTCTGCCTCCTCGCTTTGGGTTCTACTGCGGTCCTGGGACAGGTATTATAAATCGATATAGGCCTCCTACCTTCTCTTAATCATTCTACTTGGTACCATTTATATATAGTCTGTGATTGTAGCTTCTTCACCTGAGTTTTGCATAGTTTGTGTAGTTGTTATTATTTTCTCTGTATCCTGCATAATCTTTTTATGATATAGTTGTTTAAGGTCTAGCATAGTTTTGTGTTGTTAATTTGCCAGGTGTTTTGTTAGTCATTTGTATTTTGCATCCTTCTTACTGTATAATTGTTCATTACTCTGCTTCTGCTCTAAACTGCTGGCCCCAAACTTCCCCAGTGTACACGGGGGGAGTGTGGGGGTTTATTTTTCTCTCATCTGACTTTTTTTTTTCATTCTGCCGCCCACCCTTCTTGGCTAGCAAGGAGGAATGGCTTCCAGCCATTGGTAAATACGCGTCGGGTGGGCTGGTCAGTGCCTATACCGATGTTGAGGCAGTAAAAGGCCAGAAAAGTCCTTGACTTATTATGGCCACCCTCTTGTAGGACATTAATCCATACTGTTATTTAACTATAAGTACTTTTGTAGGTTGTAAGTGTTTTGCATAGACTCTCATACTTTATCCAGTTGTTTGGCCGGAGGTGTTTTACAGGTGCTTTATATAGACTCTTGCTCCACACTGTTACTTGGCTATAAGTGCTTTGCATAGGTTTTAGCTTTATATTGTCATTTAGTTATAAGTGTTCATTTAGATTTTGCTTTATGCTATTAGTTGGTTATAAGTGTCCTATATAGATTTTTGCTTCATATTGTTAGTTGATTACAAGTGGTTTTTGCATAGATCTCCTTGTTTTACACTGTTAAGTGGTTAAAGGTGTTTCTGGTTTCACTATAAAAGTAGCTTTTTTGTTTAATTGAACTGGTGTCCGTCTCATTGGTGGGTGTCGCCAGTCCATCCCAGTCACATCACGAACCCGGGGGTCAACACTCAGAAATGAGCAAAATGATCATTTAGTCCGTAGTCCCATATAACAGAGGCCATAGAATTCTACCTAGTAATTCCTGCATCAAGTCTATGACATCTGGTTAAACTGAAGCAGATCTATCAGAAGTACTTCCAGTGTTCTTTTAAAGACATCAGGTGATTGAGAATCCTCCACACTCTTAGGTAACTGTTCCAAAGATTAATTACTATTACTGTTTAAAAAAGTGTACTTTATTTACAATCTAAATTTATTTTACTTCAGCTTCCAATCATAGGTTCTTGTTAGGCCTTTAGTGGATTTAAGAGCTGACTACTATTAGAAATCTTGTCTTCATGCATGTATTTATAAGCCATAACCAAGTTACTTCTTCACCTTCCCTTGGATAAACTGAATTAACTGACCTTCTTTATTGTCTTACTGGAAGGCAGGTCTTCCAGAGCTCAGATTGTCCTCATAGCTCTTTTCTGAGCTCTTCCTACTTTGTCAACAACCATTTGAAAATATGGGTTCCAGAACTTGCTACTGTATGACAGTAATGGTCTCAGTAATACCATAATACTACCTCCCTATCCTACTTGATAATCTGCTGATTATGCAAGAATTGCATTAGCACTCTCCAATACCACATTGCACTGGTAGCTCACATTCAGTTATTAGCCGCTAAGACCCTTCCTCTGTAGCATGGGGTATGGCTCACTTGCTAGTGAATTCTGTCTTTAAATCATGATTTGAAGACTTTCATAGCTTAGAGGTTTATCACAGGAGTGGTAGGGTGAGGTTTTGTGGCCTGTCAGCCTAGATGATCATACTGGTCCCTTCTGACTTTAAAGATGGTGAGTGCATCCACACTTAGAAGTTAGATAGAATTAAGGAGGCTTAATTCAACAGCACCTACTCCCAGCCCACAGTAGGCATTTATTTAGATCAAATTAAGCCTTTCCTTAACTTGAATTAAGGAAAGGTTAATTTGATTTAATAAAATTTCCTTTGACTTCAAATTACTGGTTAATTCAACTTTATTAAATCAAATTAACTGAGTATGGATGCCCTACATCCACTGTAGTCAACCTTGGCCTGGGGACAAAGGAGCCCTGCATGGCTCCCTGGCACAGTGGAGTTGCGCTAGGCTCCCTTTTGCCTGGGAGCCATGCATGGCTCCCACAGCTACCTTCTCCCCGGATGCTTGGGTCCTGGCAAGAAGTGAGCCAAGCTCCCTTCTTGCTGGGAAGGTGTGGTCCTGCAGAGAAGGGAACCCCGGTTCTCTTCTGCTAGGAAGCTGCGGGAGCTCCAGGAGAAGGGAGCTACTTGGGTTCTGCTGGAACAAAGGAAATGTGAGAAGTGGCCACTGGGGGTGCCTTCCCCATCAACTGGCAGGATCCCCTGTGGGCTCTCTTCCCTGCCAGCTGGCAGGATCCCCTGTGCAGCACCTTCCCCCACAGAATATCCTGCCTGCTGGAGAAGTCACTCGTTTGGGGAGCGCTGGCAGATTTCTCTACTTCTTGGGGCTCCCTTCTCCCACAGCTCCTCTGTTGGGGGGGGGCTCCCTAGATGGGGAAGCCCCAGTGGCTGCTTCTCCCCTGTCTGGGGAGCCCCAGAGGCTCCCTTAACCCAGGGAACCAAGGCCCCCTTCTTGCTGGGGAACCACATGTCCTGGGGAGAAGGTAGCCACAGCTCCCTGTTTTCCATTGTGCCTAGGCTACCCTTGTCCCCAGAGCTGCAGGTCGCAGCTCTCCTACTTTGACTTAGAGAGTCTAGTGAAGGCTCTTTAAGTTGAATTAATAAAGCCTGATTTAATTCAGATTAGGAATCTAGCAAAGACTCTCCAATTTGAATTAATAAATTTGACTTCAAACAGTGTTAACTATTTTGACTTTAAAAAGTTGAATTATCTTTACAAGTGTAGACATAGCCTATGAGTCTAAGACTCCTAAAGTTCTGTTTAAAGTCACTCCTTCCCAAAGTATAGCACCTCATCCTGCAAGTATGATGTGGGGGGCAGGGGAGAAGAGATAAAAGAATGCTTCTTAATCTTCACAGCTCTTTGGACTGCTACAGTCACTAAAATTTGGGGCAGGTGCTTATTGCCTTAATTGATAGGCTGCCAAAGAGTAATGGAGTGTGTAAACAGAAAACAAATAAATGATACATTTGTTTTAAAAAAAAGTACAAGATAGGAATGCCTGTGATACTTGATCTAATTATTCTCAATCACATTGTCAAGGAGTTAAGGAAGCAAGGAAAAATTAAAATAATGTTCTCATTTTTTGACTTTTGTGGAAGGCATAGGAAGGAAAACCTGTACATAACTCTACTTCTTATAAGAATCTTTCATTAACAGTAAATAAAAGAACTTACCAAAGATGATATGGAGTATTTTAGTAACAGAGAAAATCTCAGAAAAAGACAGGAAGGTAAATTCCCAGATAGCTTGAGGGAAGATTCTCTTTCTTGAATCAGATTCCAGATTTCTGTGGCATATCCTGTCTATATTTTAGGCACACTGGTGACATGGATGGGATTTCCAGGAGCAAAAAATCTACAGAGATACATATTGTACATCACAGAGGGCAGATAAAGGGAAGAAATATTGTCTTTGTATTCTGCACTAACTTTTAGGAACAAATGTAGACTTCTTCTCACCCTAAATGTTACATCACCCAGCATATATCTCTATTTTTCTTTTTTCTGAGTGTACTTGACTTATGGTCTCCATCTTTCTTATCATAGAATCATAGGGTTGGAAGGGACCTCATTGGTCATCTAGTCCAATCCCCTGCCAGAGGCAGGACCACTCCCACTAAACCATCCCAGTCATGGTTTTGTCCAGCCGGGCCTTAAACACCTCCAAAGATGGAGATTTCACCACCTCCCTCGGCAGCTCATTCCAAGGCTTCACCACTCTCCCAGTAAAAAAGTTTTTTCTAATATCCAGCCTCGACCTCCCTAACCGCAACTTGAGACCATTGCTCCTCGTTCTGTCCTCTGTTATTACTGAGAACAGTTGAGCTCCCTCTTCCTTAGAGCATCCCTTCAAGGTGTTGAAGGTTGCTATCAAATCCCCCCTCAATCTTCTCTTCTGCAGACTAAATAAGCCTAATGCTTTCAGTCTTTCCTCATAGGGCTTGTGCTCCAGCCCTTTAATCATTTTCTTGACTGTGACTCTCAGTGGATCCTCTCAGAGAGTAAAGAATTTTGCCAAATGTACATTTAAAGAGTTAAGGTGTTTTGCAACATATCCAGAATATAGTAAGATTGGCTGGAATAAAACCCTCAGTATACATATAATATCCTTTTATTTTCATTTTAGCATCAGTTCATATTTTCTTTCACAAATTGGAAAGAGAAAGAAAAAAAAAACATAATTAGCCAATTCAGGACTAATGTCAGGCAAATATAATTACCCATGCCCCCAACAGGCCATTTTACCAGCATGTACACCCTTGTCCACACCCTAGAAACTATTGTGATAATCTTTGTACAAGGTACATTGTGAGGTATCATTTAAAAACTCATATTTGCTGAGCAATAGTATCATGGAAAAATGTATGTTACAGAGTTATATGTAAATTTATAAACATAAACTCAAATCATGATTAAAAGTACATTTTCTAGAGCAATCTGGGGAATGTTCAAACCAGCTCCCCAGAGACACAGAGTAAACTGATGTCTCAGCCAGGTGTAAAGAAGTGTGTTGGGTCAGTACTTGCTAAGTGGCCATTCTTTACATCTTAGCAAAGAAAAAAGCATGGAGTTCCCATCCATACAGATTGCCTGTTGTCTTCCTCCCAGCTGAAAATGCTTCCTAAAGGTGAGACAGGACTGCAAAAATAAAGGGCAGGTACCTAAGGAGATCCTTCCCCACACCTCCTTCCATTGAGTCACTGCACAAAAAGGGCCAAAGGAAGCAGCCATTAAACAGAAGAAGGGATCTTGGGCTATGACGTTTGGTCAAGAAGACTGATGAGAAAAAATTTGCTTTAAATGAAACATAATTTGTTTAATTAGGCATTAGTTGCATCTCATCTTTATTATTCTTATAATGATTTCTGACTTTTATACCCTATTACTTTTATTCACTTAAAAGCTATCATGTTCATGCAACAGTCTTATTTCGAAACAACAGAGGTTGTTTCGAAATAAGAAACGCCATGTTCACATGACGTACCCTTGTTTCGAAACAACGGGTCCCATTTTTTCAAAACAACAGCATTGTTTTGAAACAACTTAAACCCCATTTGGTGACGAAACAACTTTTTTTCAAAACGATTGTTTCGAAACAATACCGTTGGAACACGTTATTTCAAAAAGATGGTGACTCGTTTTGAAATAACTGTTGTTCGAACATGCTATTTCGCTTTGAGCTTTTTTCCTTAATTCGAATTAACTTATTTCAAAATAACGCCTTATTTCAATACAAGTTGTTTCAAAACAACTTGTATCGAAATAACCCCCTGTGTGTGAATGTAGCCAATCTGTCCTTAAGCTAGTTTTACTATTTTACCTTATCCAGTGTGTTTCAACTGAAATGTTCAAAGGACTATTTGAAATATAAACTGGCATATTATCTTAAAGAAACAATGGATTTCATAAACTTGCGTTGTCCAGGAGAGGACTAGGCAGTACAGGAAACATTCGGGGGGGGGGGGTGAATCTAAGACAGTGAGTGAATGGAAGTTCACTCTGTAGTATATCTAAGGTTGGTAAGAGGTGGTTAGCTTCAGAACACACACACAGACATCACTAGGAGTGGCTTCCATCTTGGAGGCTGCTTGTGAGCTGTCCAAACTGGAGGCTATTGCCACAAAGCACTGCAAAGAGCATCCTGGGTAAGAAAGCAGTCTAGGTTGTACCCTGGGTGTGTCACAACATATTTATTTGTTTTTACAAGAGACTTTTATTTTATATTTTGCTGATTATTGACAAAATATAGGGCTACTAATATAAATCACATTCCTGTACAATATACTGTCTTTCTTTTAAAATTGTACCTTTAATTTTATTTTGAGGTCAGTGGTTTTTAGTTGCATGCAGGGATGCAGAAAGCAAATGTGCTGGACTTCTAAGCCTGTCACTTTAAGAGATTGTTTACTCCTCTATGATCTAATCAGCTTTTTCATTTTACTGTCCCAGGATACCCACACAACCCTGTTATTACAATTTATCCTATACTTTTGCATGTTATATGTTTAAATGAAGTCTCACATATTTAGCCTCCTGCCATCAGCTCATAGAGCAAAGTTTAGTGTTGAATTTAAAAAAGAGGGAAAAGTTCTAGAGAGAAACTTAGACAAAGTCTTCATTTTCTCATTACCACTAGGCTCTCCAGGCATAGCAACATCAACCAGAAGTAAATTTGAAGTGCATGGACTTGGTGCTACTACCTCTGCTGCTATACCTACAGTCATTGAGCAAAGATTAGCAATGATAACAACCAGAGAAAACAAATGAAACTCAATATTACAAGATCTCTTTCTATCCCCAAAACACTGGTAAAAAACCCAAGCACAACAAAAACAGGAAGGTTTGTTACAGTTCTTATACAGAAGGCATTTACATTTATGATAGTGGCATCTGTCTAATTTATGCTAAAAAAATATATAAAATAAACTCCAACTGGTTGGATATGATTGTAGAGAATCTTATTGTGAGTGACATGTGAACCAGATGGAAGGGAGCAGGGGAAATGCTACTGCTAGTATGGTGTGAAAATGCTTTCTCAAGAAGATTACTGGACTGGGTTTTCTCCAAGTGAAGTAACTGGGCCCTCTTACTGTGTGTTAGCATCTGGGGGTTAGCTGTCAGGCAATACTGAACATATATAATAAATATGCAAATATTTTTTCATGGGCAAATCACAGAACATGTACTCAGTTCATAGGTGGATCTCTCAAATCATTTAATACCAATCCTAGAGTAAGCATACTCAGATTCCTTGTCTCTATGCCTCATAGAGGGTGAGTGGAGCTAATTCAATTTGTCTGATCATTGCCACATAAGAATTACATTAGGGTTTTCACAGCTGGCATATTTCAGTTCTTTTTAATTTTAGCTGCAATCATGAAATGCTATGCCTCACTCTTTCCCATTTATTCCTATTGAGCACTGCACTGAAGGGATAGGCAATCATGTTACAAACTGAATGATCAGTATTCAAAAGAATTTTTTAAAAAATCCCATCGTGTGTCCTTTACACCTTCAAAATTCATACTCAGCTTCCAAGAAGAAATTCTGTTCAGATCAAAGAAAATCTTTTGATTGTTTGTCTCCAATTAAAAAGCCTTTGAGACCATTTAGTAAAATAGAAAAATAATCTCAATGCTTCTGTTAGAAATTCACACTCAAGCCAGCTAAACTGTAATTTTTTTTCTCTTAAATTAAACTGTAAAGAATACCAAGTTGTTAACTATGTAGCCAATGTTCCATTTTTGGCAAATAAGGCTTTGGTTTAACTAAAATGTTTGGTTTTTTTTTTTTTAATGGTGCATACATGTAGTCGGAGGAATGTTTTTGGAGAGTATGCATGCAGTATGATTCAAAGTGCATAGCACTTTGTAGTAGTAAAATATAATACATAGTATTATTCAAAGCATCAGTCAATAATGGTTCATACTAATGCGTACAAGAAACAACTCATTGCCCATAGCCCTTGTGTTATCTATGTCAGTTCTTGTATACAGTATTGTAACATCTGAACACTTGTCACAAAAGTAAACCATAGAGTAGATTAGTGAGAACACAAAAAACAGTCCCTTCAAATTCAAAGAGCAAAATTGCACTTTACTAAGGAAAGAATTTCTATAAATAAAGCAGAGTTTAAACTTTTCAAGAGAATTTATATACTAGCTTCATATTTTTTGTTGCAACTGAGCCCATTCATTTTAGAGGGATTCAGTTGGCTACCAAACAGTAGATAGCCTGACTTAGTCAAAAAGCTATTTTTCTTATCCTTTACTGCTTCTGATCCATATATCTGTTCAGGTGGTTTCTGAAAGCATTGTTAAGGACAGGGCTGGATTATTGAATGGGCTTTAGGGGATTTTGGACCCCAGTGAAAAGGGGGGCCCTGGGCTCCAGCCCCTAATTCAGCACCTCCACCCCACCCAGTGCTGGCAGGGCAGTGCTGTGGGGAGAGAGTTGGACAGGACTCTGGAGCCAGAGGCTGGGTTGGCTCTGCACTCTGGCTACACTTCCAGGTTGGCTAGTCCACCTCCTGAAGTGGGATGGGGCAGGTCACCGCTTGCTCGCTCAGCCCTTGGGGTGGGGCCTGGCTATGGAGTAATAGTCCAGCCCAGCCTGGTGGCTGGTGCTGTGGTGCAGCCCTCCTGGACCCAATGCCCTGGGGTTTTCATCAGAGTGTCGCCATGCTGTACCATGCACCAGCTGCCCACCCTGCAGACTAGCCAGAGCAAGCCAGAGCAGAAGCACTCTCTGGCCCTAGGGCTTCCCGCAGCACCCAGGGGGCAGGGACCAGCCCCTGTAGTGTGGGGTGGAGCCGCAGGCAGAGGGTCCCCAGGCCAGTAAATCCAGCCCTGGTTAAGGGTCTAAATTCATTTTGCATATCATTGATCTTTGGAATCATTATGTTTTAGAGGACTTTATAGCCGTTTGCATACTAACCCCTACATTTTACTGACATGTTGACAAATTTTCAAAATGGCATTGTACGGAATTAGTTACTGTTCTGGTACTAGTATCATGGTAGTAGACGTTTCTCTTCTGGTATTAGTATACTACATTATGGACAAAAAAGACCTGACTGGACAGCTGGTACAAAATTATAAATGGGCCTGTGTGTGTATTAAACACTTTACTATGTTTTACCAGACTTTTTATATTTCTACTTCATAAACAGATTGAAAAGACAGACTACGGTGTCAATTTTGCTATCTAATCATGGGTAGAAAGTCACCAAAAATAATTTGTCTTGAAAGCATAGAATGGGGCCCTGTGAGAGTAGCTATGCAAATCAAGGGAAGTGGGAGGTGGCTGGTAGGGTCAACCCACTTCCCAGAGGACAGATGTCCACTACACAAATCCACCACAAAAAAATGGTAACAAGTTGGTAGCATCCTCATTGCCATTACCAGAAGACAAATTAAAGAAGGTGAAACAGGGATGGAGACTATCAGCTGTTTCCTGCTGAAAATTTCAATTTTTACAAAAACTATATTTTTCATACAGGAAACCAGGATAGAAATTTCCCAGCCAACTTGGACAACTCTTGATCCATATTCCCAACATCTCACACTCATATGTATATGCATATTCATATTCATATTAGAAAAATCTCATACTGTTGGTACGATTTTGTATGTGTTCCTCTTACCTCTTTGCCCTTTGTAGACTGTATTACTTGAGGCAAGCACACTGTGCAGAAATAGAATTTTAACTGCCTATCCTCAGGCCACTTCAGAAGCTTGCCTCTGACTGAAGAAGAAGTTGCTGAAGATATTCTAATAATTTGATTCAGGACAACATTACTGTAGCCTTTAAAAGAAGGATGGTTTTTCTAATAGATATGCTTTGGAATTATTTTTGGGGACGCTCTATGGCCTGTACGATACAAGATGTCTGACTATATTATCACAATGGTCCCTTCTGGCCTTAAATTCTATGAAATACAGTCTGCAGAAACCCACAGAAGGTAGGTTGTGGCAGGCCAAGTAGTTTAGGAGAAAAGTTTTCTGTTGAAGCTACATTAAACGTTTGCCCTGCTGCATGTGACTGCAACCAGTTTCACAGGCAGGTGAATGGAGGAAAACTTGTGGAAAAGAGCTCTAATTCCCAGGAAAACAGAAATAAATGATGGCCTTATATTTCCAGTAAAAAACACAAACAGTGCTTTACATTTTCTCAGATTGGGAACCCAAAAATTGTTACCCAAAGCCACTAGTTATTTATGAAAATCTTGCCCATTTTTTTCTTCTGTTTAATTACTCAAATTTTGTCAGACTAAGATGAATTTAGAACATTAATTACAGAATAGGAAACTCAGGCTTTCTATTTTCCTGTGTCAATATGCTCTTTAGTTTCAATCCATATGGATCCAGACAGACAGCTTCCTGCACAGTGGCTAGCCTGTTTAATATCATATTACCTTCTCTGTAATCTATCCAGCTACTTTTATTGTCTTCGTCACCACAGTATTTGAGCACTTTTTCCTATTACTGTTATTTGGTGATGGATAGATAGTCATGAATAGTCTTTAATTTGGTATCTTAGTCAGATTAGAAAAGGGAAAGTTAAGTACAGTTGCTGGTCTAATTGTATCAATCACTAATGAGTTGAATAAGAATAGGATCATCTAAAAAGTAACATGCTTCTGGCGTGGACAAAATCTTTAGAGTGTCACCAATCCATCCATTCTCTCCCAAAAGCAGATACCTCTCCCTTGCTTTAAAAGAAAGAAAGAAAGGAAAAGAAAAAGAGAGACTCCTGGCTTACCTGTGCAGTCCAAACCTCATGACTTTTCCCATGCTCTATCTTCCACTTCATCTGTACTTTATCTGGCTTTCCCTGTCAGAACTTTGAGGCAGGGACTCTGCCTTCTATTAGTAGAAATAGTCAAAACTTGGACTTACTGTTCAGTGGAAAATTCTAACTTTTTTAAAAAAATGCTGTTCTGATTCATAATGAATAGTAAAAATTCTGAAAGTACTGTGCAAAGGAAATTTTGAACATTTTTCTTCTAGAAGAAAATTGAAACCTTTTAGTTAAACAAAATGGGGCAGCCAGTTCTTTGGGAGCCAGAGGTTGCCTGAGGAGCAAGTGGAAACTGGAGACAGAATAAGGAGACCCCAGCACTCAGTGAACCTGGCAGCTTTGTCTCCCCATCATTCCTCCAGGTGAGCTGCCAAGGAGACAGAGGACACATTTACCCAGAACAGGAACCCATGGCAGAGTCTGAGAATCCAGGTCTGCAGACTTGGACATGTGTGCTATGACACCAAAAATAGCTGTGCACACCTTTAGGCTTGGGCTGGAGCTCATTCTACAAAGCCAAGGGAGGGAGGCAGTCAGGGTTCCATGAAAGTTTCACTGGAATCAAGATGTTCCATAGGAAAAAGCACTTCTGTTTTGACAAACTATCATTTTCTAACAGAAACTCTTTCTGTCTGACAATGTCCAAACAGCTCAATTTATGATGTATTCAACTGGTCTGGTGGGGAAAAAAAAGGGGATATTTTTTCATGAAATGTTTAGTCTCTTATGTCACATGCTTCTATTCCACTGTTTAAATAATAAATGAGAACAGATACATCTCCACTGAAAAGTTTTTTCAGGATAAGCCTCCTTACGCCAAAAAAACCTTTTCATGTTCAGGGAGCCATTTTACTTTTTTGAAATAGAGGCTCCAGTACTTCGAAATAGCAAGCCACTATTTCAATACCTGTAAACCTATGTATATTTCAAAAAAAGCAGCTTTTTCAAAGTCCCTAAAATTGAAATAACCCTATCTTGGACATGGAATAGGGTTATTTCGATTTAGCAGGGCTTCCTGTGACTTTCCCCTGTGACTGACCTTCCTCGCAGGGTTCCAGCACAGGAAGAAAAGACTGCCCTGGCCAATGGCAGGACATGATTCCTTGCCTCCTGACCAGATCTTTCTGGAACTGGCCAGCCCTGCACAGAGCAGCCATGTCACAGCAGGCAAGGTAGTGCTGATGGAGGGCTCCGTCCTGGACCCATCAGAAGATCCTGGACCTCCTGGCTGCCTTGGTCCAGGAGGACACCCAGAGCGCCCTGACTCCACGCCATCGCAACAGGGAGGTGTATGCTGGCATAGCCAGGGACCTGGCAGCCAGGGGCCACCACAGGGACACCGAGCAGGTCAGCCTCAATGTAAAGGAACTCCGGCAGTCCTACTAGTGGGCCAGGAAGGAAAGGAAGGAACCGGCGCTGAGCTCACCAGCAGCTGCTGGTACTACCAGGAGCTGCACTCTATCTTGGCCCCAGAGCCCAGTGCCCTCTCTGCAGATGTGGTAGACTCTGGAGAGACAGCATCCGTGGAGGAGGAAGCGACGACCAGCTCATCAGGCCAGCAGCCCACCCAGCCAGCCCTCCAGCCAGCCAGAAGCCCTGAGCTGATCCCTGCTCTGTTGACGATGGAGTCCACAGTGTCAGAAGAGCAGCAGGAGGTTTCCCCTGCTGAGGAGGAGACCACCGAGGGGGCTTCAGAACAGGCACCTTCAGCACATCTCGGTGAGCACTCCCCCCCCCCCAAAGGCTGTGAGCTGGGCTGGGCACACCTGTGGGTGGAGGGGCACTGCAGGGGGACGAAGCACAGGTTCAGGCAGCCTCGCAGTGGTGGGTAGATGCTCTTGCAGGGGGACATGGGCTGGAGGCACCAGAGAATTCCCTAACTACCCCCCCATGTTACAAGCAACCTCAGGTGTCAGCTTGTCAGTAACGTCCAAAGCTAGCAAGCAGCCCTATTCCCCCCCCACCCACACACACACCTCCTTCCTAATCCCACACCTCTTGTCAAGATCTGGGGAGAATACTGGGAGGCTCTGTCCTTGCCACATGGAGACAGAGCCAGGCACAGTGGTGCTGTGTTCAGAGCTGGACTGTTAGGCCAGACATTATGGCACAGACCTTGCTGGCACGTGGCCTTCGGAGAAGGCTCCAGAGTACAGCTGCTGGTTGGGTGCCACCATGGCACTGCACCTGACCTGCGGGGAATGGGGTGGGGGGGATAGTATAGTACAGAACTGGGTGCAGTGGGACACCAACCCCAAGAAAGGGGGCAGGGAAGCATAGGAATGGTGGGGGGACACAAGCGCCCCCAAGCCAGCAGAGCCCAGACACCAACAGGAGCCTATGTTTTCTGTTTCTCTCCAGAGCCAGCACAATACTGACATGTGCCGACCCTTCCAGGGCAATGCCAGGCCAGAGACAGCGCAGGAGGAGAAGGGCACCACGGTCCAGGATAGAGCAATTTGAGGGCCTTGTGCAGTATGCCAGGAGCACGGATGACAGAATGGAGTACTGGTTGGAGCAGGAGTTTGCCAGCTGCAGGGTGGAGCAGGGTCTCCTGGAAGCCCAGAACAGGCTCCTGGAGACAATGGTGGAGCTCCTTCAGGAGCAAAACTGGAACCTCAGGTGCCTTGAGCAACACAACCACTCCCCACTCTGCCTTGCCCCCCACTCCACCCCAACTCCTCCACATCGCCGTGCATGAACTTGGGGCGGCAACCTGCAGGCCCAGGATAGACCAGCTCCTGACCCATAGCCATGGCCTCAGCCCTCCACCCCAGCACAAAGCCCCTCCCCAAACTCTCCTTTCCCTTAAAGACCCCACCCAGCCACTCACCCCCAAATCCACCCTTGCCCCACCAACACTGTTTTGTGAATAAAATTTGTGAAACCACATCAAGTGCAAGTTGTTTTTATTGGTGTGGGTTAGTGGTGGAGATGGGTGAGTGATGGTGGGAGGGGGTGGCCTTGGACAGGTGCTGATGGGGAGGTCCTGGTGTAGGAGTGTGGTGTGAGGCACACCCCTCAGTCCTCTTCTCACAGAAGGTGGGCAGCCAGAGAGTCTCTGATGGCTTGGGCCTGGCAATGGGCCCACAGCGAGTGATGCAGGGTGTCCTGGGGCTGTTCATAGTCCCTGGCGAGCCATTGTGCCTCAGTTTCCCAGACTTGAGGGACCTTTTTCCCCCACAACTCACACAGGTTGTGCAGACAATAGCAAGCGCTGACAACCTGTAGGATGTTGCACTCAGCAAGCTGCAGGTGGGTCAAGATAGCCCTCCAGTGATCTTTGAGATGCCCGAAGGCTCGCTCTACCACTGAGTGACAGCGGTGCACGACCGTGCAGCCTCTGGTTAAAAATGTCCCTGGTGGCGTCCATGTGCCCTGTGTAGGGCTTCATGAGCCACGGCATCAGCAGGTAGGCTGCATCCACCAGGATCACAATAGGCATCTGGACATCCCCAAGGGTGATGTTGTGCTCAGGGAACAGGGTTCCTGCCTGCATCCGCCTGTGCAGGAAGGAGTTTTGCAGTATATGGGCATTGTGCACCCTCCCCAGCCAGCCCATATAGATGTCCTGGAAGATGCCATGGTGGGCAACCGGGGCCTGCAGGACGATGGAGCTGTAGCCCATCCTGTTAATGTAGTCCTGGGCCTGGATAGGGATGTGGGTCACATCCCAGGTCCTCACACATTTGGGGAAACTGAGTCTCTCGAAGCCATCCAGGGTCTCCTCCAGGATTCCCAGGGTGATAAGGCAGGGTAGCAGGACCCAGTTGATTGCATGGCACACATCCATGAGGGTGGGCCCCACCGTGGCCTTCCCAATCCCAAACTGCTGCATGACGGAGTGGTTGGAATCCAAGGTTGCCAGTTTGTAGAGTGCAATGGCCACCCACTTCTCGGTGGGCAGAGCGGGTCAGCCGAATGTCCATTTACTGCAGGACTGGGGTGAGTTCCTGGACCAGCGTGAGGAAGGTCCTCTGGCTCATCCTGAAGTTCTTCAGCCAGAGATGGTCATCCCAGGCGGTCATGACAACACACTCCCACCACTCAGTGCTAGCCTCACATGCCCACAGGTGATGGGGCACAGAGTGCAGCATGGTGAGATTGGCAACCCCATGGCTGCATGTGGAGAGGATGTCTGCCCCACAGGGGAAGCAACCTTCCCAATTTGCGTCAGGTCTCCTGCAGGTGCCTGAGAAACTGCTGGAGTGGAGTCTGAGCCATGGGCTGCTCACCCTCCATTTTGCCAGGCAAACTGGGGAAAGAGCTGACTCACTGCCTCTTTTAAAGGGCTGGCCTGGGGAGGGGAGACCTTCAGCTGCGCCACACTTCCCACAATGCATCCCTCAACCAAGTGTGGACTCTCTATTGAGTGTTTGTTATGCCACTTTTATTTCGAAATAGGGGTCCTGTGAAGACGTGCTATTTTGAAAAAGTTATTTTGATTTAAAATTGATATAGCTATTTCAAAATAGTTATTTTGAGATAAAGGTGGTAGTGTAGACATAGCTAACATGTTTACTGTTAACTCATGCTTACGGACTGAATAAAATCTAGTTAATAAAACTAGGCATTTCCAGTGAGCAATGACTGTTAGATATTTTTGGCCTGAACCTGCCTAAGAACAAGCAGCTAAACTAAGATCATAAACTAATCCAGTGTTAAATGCAGTCAGGTTCACTAATTCCCACATAAGTCAACCTCCTAACAACAAAGCTCTTTAATTGTCTTTAAGCTGGTGTATGACTCCATGGCCTGGTTGAAATTAGTGTATACACTGTGGCTGATTTGTTGCTGTTGACCCAAGTGTACTGTTTTATCTGTCTCTGCTTACTCTTCATCTGTTCAAATTAAACAGTGCAGCTAAGCTTTCTACTGTTCATTACTGAGTATGCCTGTGCAAAGGTTCTGACTCCCTTATGTTTCTATCCTGTTAGACTTCCTATTGCATGACATTTATCACATGTATTTTCCCCAATATGTTTAGTTCATAGAGACGGGGGATTTATATATATATGTATAAATTACTGTATGAACAGCATACTCTTGCTACAGGTAGGCATTTTGTTGGAGTGCTTACAGGAAAAGGGGAACATACTCGGACTTAAGGTGATTGTTTTCAAGAATTAGATGGGTTTTAAGTGGTAATTATTAAGGGATTAATCTTATAACAAAATCCTAGCTTCCCAGAGATCTTCTGACCTGCTTACTTAATGCTCCAGTAAAAGATCTACATTTTAAATGGAATAACAATTGGCTTCTTTTTTAACGTTAGCAGTAAGACTTTGCATTGCACATTATCGGAAAAAAATGACTTCTTCCTATGGAATCATGACATATTTTAATACAGACTCTCTTAGTTATGGAAAAGCTTCACACCAAATATATTATCAAGAGAAGCACCAAAAAGAAGATAGATATTTATAAATTTGGCCACGCATACTCAGAAAAAGAAAGCTACTCAGACCAAAAAAAAAAAAAAAGTTAATCAGGTTCTTGTATTATGCTGATCCTGAATAAGTAACAAGTAATGTACAAAGTAATATTTTAATGTTTTATTGTAATTTAGGCTTAACAGAAAGTTTAAAAGATCAAGAAAACATAGCTCATTTATTTTGTTTCTAATTCAATTAATTACTACATTAAGTAACTGACAGATAACTAATACAGAATGGGCCGAGGTACTTACCGAAATGGAGACTTTCAATAGAAGTTTAGCAATTAAAAGCTTATCAGCAGCCACTTTTGTTATCATTTAATGATATCCTAAATCCTCCAAGTCCAAACCTTCTAGTAATTTTGTACAATTCAAGGAATCAAAATGATTTTTCCTTATAATAGGGCAAATTTAATTAGTAATCACCAGCAAAATACAAGATAAGACCTTGTTTATACAAAGATTATTGTTCATGTCAGCTTCAGAGAAATAATAACACAGTTAATACATGGAAGAAGTTTACATCATTATGGAACCCTCAATAATGAACTACTTCTATAAATTCCTGTTTAACAAACTATCTACTGGGCACTTTTACCCTCTCCCGCAGACGTAGTGTAATAATAATTGCAAGTCTGCATGGTTATACTGCTTGGTAAGTTGACTCTCTGTTTCAGGGACTGAAGAGAAGAGAAGCTGCTATTGCTGCAAAGTCTCCCAGAGGGAATTCAGCTTGTGCTAAGTTGTACCTCTTCACGTAAGAGCTCCATGCTATGCCATCTCAGAACTTGTCAATTAAAGAATGATTTTGTTAGGATATAGCCAGTGGCACTGATGATGATGGAAAATATCTGTTTCCCTTGGGTGCTTCCAAATATAATATCTTTCAGCACAAAGGATATAGCCAATAGTGGAATTCAATATAATTTCTAGAAGTACTAGCTCTGGATGACTCTACCATTGGGATTGCATCAAAATGAAAGACAAATAGGTTTCCTGTTCCATATGCAGAATAATTCTTCTAAGTACCAAAAGATGTACTCCCAAGCAGTAATAAAAAATAGGACCTCTGGTACCTTGCCTTTCTTCCTGTGCTTTTAAAGCAATTATCATCAAGCTATTCAAAACAGAAACATGCATGAACAAAAACATATGTATTGTATTGTAAGGTTCCTCACATTACAAAACCTTTGACCATCACTAGTTATTTTAATCTGACGCTTCAACAGATAGCCACTGAATTGGCCTCTTTGAATTTACAGATTTAATCTTCTATGGATAATGATTCCTGCAGGAACTTTAAACCTGAAAAACGATACCTATATTTTCTAACACATTGATCTTTAAAGCATTTGTATATATTGGATTCCTCTGTGTACTTCCACTATACAATTTTAACACATCATACAAGAGCTTGAAAGCTTACTTATTAAGACTATTAGAAGGTTTTTGTGGGTTTTCATTATTGTACCTCTCTGCTACAGTAGTTTCTGTATTATTTAGCTGCTTCAACTTGTTTTCCACCTGGGGCCATAGTGAAGCCTATTATCTGCCCTTTCCTTTATACCCAGACTTACTGGTGAAAGCAGTCAGCAACACAAACTAAGTCAGAAGAGAAAATAGAGTTAAGAGCATTGCCTTTTATATACACTAGATGCAAAAGATGGGACTAATTTCATAAGGACATTTTCAAACAGCTCAGGCCAGACCAGGGGTTAAAGTACAATCTGGGAGGCCCTGGAACCCTCCTAAATTGGTGGGTTCCCTTCACGCCAGTGCTGGCCCCCCCTCACACCAATGTGGGCCCCCCTCATGTGAGTATAGGCCCCCCCTCACACTGGTGCGGGCCCCCTTAACTACCCCAGCTACTGCCTCCAATATCCAGGGGTTAAAGTATAACTTGGGTGGGCCTGGAACCCTCTTAAATTTCCAGGACCAATTCGCATAGGTCCAGGCCCCCCTCATGCACTCCAGCTAATGCCCCTCAAATGCCTGACCCCCAGCTACTGCCCCAACATCTGCCCCTCACTGCAGCTACTGCCCCACAACCCCAGCTAATGCCCCCAAAACACCTACCCTCATCAGACCCCTTTCCCCATGTCCTTCTCAGCCCCAATCTCCACTCCCTAAGCTCCCTTCCCCATTCCAGCCCTCCTAACCCCCCACCCCCAGCTCCCCATCTTCATGCCACCCCCTTCAACCCCCCAAGCCCTCCCCAGTCCACCATCCTGACACCTTTTCCCCCTCCTCACAGACCCTCCATGCCCCCATGCTTTGCCTGTTGGCTGCCTGACTGCCCCCACTCCCAGCCCCCTTACCTGACTGAGGTGGCCAAAGAGCTGGGCTGGGGGAAGGAGGCCGCAGCACTGGCCAGCCAGTCAGCCAGCAACAAAGAGCCCACCACGGGCTCTGGGGAAGGGGGGTGGCAGGGCTGCCCCAGCCCGCAGCCCCATCCTTCCACCAGCCTTGGGGGAATGCACCAGAACACTGTGTTCCGGTGCACCCTTCTATTTTTAGGGGGCCCCAGAATGCAGCATTCTGGTGCGTTCCCCTATTTTTAGGGGACCCAGAATGCTGGCTCCCTAAAAATAGGGGGCTCCAGAAATGTTCTGGGGCATTTCCCCTTACTTTAACCCCTGGGCCAGACCCAAGTCCAGCCAGAGAGAGGTTTAAACAGATTGTTTCCCACACAGCAAGATGCTGATTGAAGAGGAGGGGGTTTTTGAAGAAAAATTCTCCCTGAAAAATGAAAATTTTCCGTAGCCAAAGAATTTTAGGGAAGTTTTCAAGTAAATTTGTGCAAGTTTGTAACAATATTAGAAAATATGTGGTGCTAATATAAATTTTTGTTGGGCTGATCAATGATGAGATGAAGTAACCATTTTCATAATATTATTACCTTTCTTCTCTACTCTGCTTCTCATAAGTATACAAATATTTATGTTTGGGTATACAGTAAACACTCATTATAGTGCATTATTTTTCTTCTACCTAAGAAGGTAATTTGCTGGAGATAACTTCATACAATTGTTTATGAACAGGCCTTTCTATAGGTACCTTTGACTCCATATTTATTCAATTTTTAAATTCTAGGCAGAGGGGGTGTGGCTTGGTAACAGTAAACTGTTCAATTTAATGTACTGTGTACTTTTTAGAATTCCACAAACATTAATTGTACCTAGTTTTATAAAAATAAACAAAAACTACTGCTTCTACTGTTAGTGCTAAAGGGGAGGTGCTGCAATTCTCTTTTTCAGCATCAACACCTTAATTCAGCAAGGAGCTTAACTACACTGTTGCCTTTAATGAGGGCTGTCATCTCATTTTTTGTATTACTTTAGCAAAGCCTTTGATTTCTTCAACACAGTACCTGCACACAAAAACATGAGAAAGAATTAACAGAATGATCTGTTATGGACATCCTGCTTTTAAGGGCCTTATCTGAACACTGAAATCAGTGAAAGTCTTTGTATTGATTTTAGCGGGCTTTAGATCTTATTGTTACTCCAAGTTGTATACTACTGAGGATAATGGGAGTTTGTCACTTCAGCAGGATTGGGCCACCAGAGAGAAACTGATGATTTTCATGCAAAATTCACTGCATCAATTCACTCAAACAGAAGAGGTGTAAAAGTTCTTTCTACCAGAAAATTCTTGCAGCTCAGATTGAGTATTGCCAAATAAACTGGGCAAGTAGAACAGCATTTGCTCTGCCCTGTAATTTCTGTTTTGAATGACAGAAAACAGTAAGTGTTGACTTCCTCCTTAATCAGTGGTTCCCAGTCTATTGGCTAAGGAGGACGTAGGTGACCTGTGGAGGCTTTCAAAGGGGCCCAAAAGACCCCTCCTTCTGGCTAACCAGAATAGACATGCTACATAAGGACCGAGGTGGTGCATGTTTCTGCAGGGCTAAAAGACTGGTGCCTGTTACTTGCAGCAGCAGGGCCAAGCCAGCAGACATATGGTGGCAGCTGAAGTCACATGACCTCCCCCAGCCCAGCCATGTTGTCTGAGCAAGTTCAGGGAGCTGCAAAGTGAGACCCTAGGGGTCTCCATGGCAACCCATTCCCAGGCCAAGGTTTCAATTTTTGGCATCAGTGCCCCTAAACTTTGGTGCCCTAAGCCAGTGCCACACCCCTTAAACTGACCCTGGATGCTCAGTAGTCTCCAACTCCTTTCTGTATAGCAGGGATTACAAGAAAAAGCTTCATCTAGGTCCTTAGTTGCTGGAGCCAGTGAGAGAGAAGAACTGATTTTCTGTCCACGTGATTGTGGAACAGAGCCATTGCCTAGGAACCTGGATGGCACACAGGGCTACAGGATGTGCATGGTTTTCCTGCTGCCAGGAAAGAAACAGAAGATCAGCAAGGAGGAAGCTTCTTTGCTGAACTCTTTCCATCTGGCAGCAGGAGTGGTGGTGGTAGTGGAAAAGGGGGCCTTCTGGTGGAGACTGGTAGCCCTTCAGAGTTGTAAAAATGGTATCTGAGGCCCTTGTGCCAAAAAGGGTAGGAATAGTCTTGAATGGTCATTATCCCTCCAGAAAGCTCATTTTGACAATGGCTGTGTTCAGATGAGAGCTTTATTTTGAAACAACAGCAACGGGACCCGTTGTTTCCAAATAACGGCCATTATTTTGAAACAGTAAAACCTCACTTGACATCGAAAAACCGTTGTTTCAAAATGGCTGTTTCACAATAAGGCCGTTCGGACACATTGTTTCAAAACAACACCATTGTGTTTCGAAACAACATGTCTGAATGGCCTTATTTAGAAATAACCATTTCAAAATAACAGCCGTTTCGGTAGCAAGCTTTCCCTTAATTCGAATTAACATTTTCTTAATTCGAATTAACTTATTTTGAAATAATAGTTTACGTGTGAACATAGAATGAGTGTCTCTGATATTTTTAATGCAATGTTTAACTTAATTAATCAGATAGATTTAATTCCATTTCCACAGTTTATTATTAATGTGCAAAGTGTGAAATAATTCAAAGGGCGAAAGAGAGCTTGCTTATTTTGTTTAAGCTCATTTGACAGTCTCTGTCTTCTCAAAAATGATGTTTAAAAGTTTCCCTCACTGTTCTCTCATCTTTGGATCCTCCTTCATCCCTATGATGAGTATGGTGATGTACAAGACCTGATGCTTAACATTGGGTATGTATATTTAGGCTTTAAGCAGCAGTAGTGTGAAGTAGACATACAGGTCAAGTCTTGAGATAACTACGAATAAGAAACAGGACGAACATTTAAGAACATCCTTTAACCTACTTATCTGCTAAAACAGGATGGAGGGAGTGCTGTTGCTAATTTCAATAACTTGTTTTATATCTGAGCATTATGATGATCGAATTCTGCAGATAGTCTTAAACTATAGTGTGCAGAAATTGAAGTGGGAGTTCTACCACACCAAATGCTAGATTCTTACAATAATACCAGTTTACATCTAGCCATCCTTCCAAGTAAGACATGAGATTATTATATCATTTTGTAAGGCAGCAAGAGTGTATTAGGCACTTCCTTTTCAGGTACAAAAAGAGAGCTCCTGTGCACAGGGCCAATCAAAGACGAGACCAGGAAGGACATTTGATCTGGCCTCAAGATCAAAGTGGGCCTCAAATTTAGACACTTGTTTGTTTGTTTTTTTGGGGTTTTTTTGTTAACTGATATGCCTTATTTTTTTCATGAAGTGTCATTTTTTAAAATTTTTATTATGGCTAGGGGCCTCAAAACCTGGAAGCAACCCACACCTCTCTACACTTCTGAGAGGACCTGCCTGTGCAAAAGAGCCTTCACTAAAACTTTTCATCTAGAAATTGCTGTGTAATTTACTGGTCTGTAAGTGTCAAGCACATCTATGGAAGAAGAAGAAGAAGAAGAAGAAGAAGAAGAAAGTTGTACTAAATATGTTGCCTTTTTAAATGAAAATGTCTATGATATTTTAAGTATCAGAGTCCTTTGGGTAAGGCTATTCAAATATTAAAGTAATTATTAACTTGATATTTCTGTGCCATGCAAAAAATCATAATCCATCCAATTGATGAATCTCTTTATATGAAAATTGGCTTATGTCATACTTGCCAAAGATCAAACAAGAGCGTTAGATGTTGTCTGGCATGTGAGCTAAAGTAAAATTGTTTGACTGATGGAAATTGTAGAAATAAACTGTTACTATGTGTAAATTGTCAGGAGACCTTTTAGCTAAACCAGTTCCTAAGCACAAAGTCTGAACTCATAAGTAATCTAACACAAACTAACTTCCACCAGTTACAGATTCTGCACTATAACAAATCTTTGAACTTTATGACAATTTCAACCAACAAAAATTACTTCAAAAAACATTTTAATTATAGTGACAGAATATATGTTTCTGTACCACAGATGCCAAAGACAGATTTACCAGATACTTCAATAGGAGAAGAAGCAGGCCCATGATTTATTAAACAAACCCTATACCTTGATGTGTTTGCTGTAGGAAACGGCTGCCTGACTTCTTAATCTGTCATAAATCTTCTGATTTGACAACTGAAAATTTGAGGTGGGAAAGATGTGATAGATGTCAGGTATATCTTCTTTGGGTGACAGCACCCTGCTGTCTCACTGGAGTATTTAATGCCCAAAGTAAGTTGTTTTTTTTTAATTAATTCCAGTAACAGAGACTGATTGTTAAGGTATAACACTATGTTTAGCTCCTGAAGATCTTCTATCTGACCCTAAATAAATGAATATAAGAAACATAGGGCCTGATTTTTCCCTTTTTGACACCAGTTCTTCACTGAAGCAACGCCATTGCCTTCAGTGGAGTTACCCCTGCTGTATACCAGAGGGGAGAATCAAGTACATAATAGTAAAGGTTTATAATTATTAATAATGATTTATATTGCAATAGCATCTGTAGGTTCAAAGCAGGATCAAATCCTATTGTTCTAGAAACTGTGCAAACACATTGTCCCTGTCCCTAACAGCTTGCAGTCTAAATAAAAAAAGAGTGAGAAGGAAGCAGAAGCACAAGGATCTAAGTTGTACTACCTAAGGTTCCACAGGAGATCAATTGCAGTACCAAGTCTACTAAGTTCTTGGTCTCTGTTCAAGCCATGGGAGACATTCTAGCTCCCTTTTAACACTCATAAAACATCTGGGTAGAGTGAGATGCCAAGGATCAGTTGGAATGAAAAAGTTGATAAGAAATAAAAGCCCCTGATAATGTGGAGATGATTATGAGCAAAATTTTTAGCATCCCTCACTCACTACAAATTGCAGTGAGTGTGTGATATGTGAGTTTAATTTGAATTAATAGGCATATCGTTAGGAGTCCCTCTAGATGTGTGACAAGTTTAATGTGCCTGAGTGACATTATAAAGTGCTAATGGAAGAAACACAACAAGAAAAATTATGAGTTTAATTAAGAATAGAAACTGAAGAAGCTCTCTAGAGTGAAAAAACACTTATCAGCTTTCCTCCTTCCCCCACTTGCAACCTTGAAAACACTCCGGTTAGATCAAAGTTAGGAGCTGTGTATCAAAATCTACTTCTGTGAGATTCTGACATCTTAGAGTGATTTTTCTATATCCTTTCTCACTGCATGGAATTAAATCACTCCAAACATAAATTAGAGAGAATATTCCATCCAAGCAGTTTGAGTTTGCCAGAGAAGTGATTAAAAAGAAATCTCATGTTTAAATTGCAAATAGAGATATTTTATCAAATGTCTCAAATGGCTTGGCAGCTTTGAATAAATGATGAAAGTAATGCTACTTCTTTCCCCCCCAACTGCCATCAACAACTCTTCTTTGTACACAATGTGATTAATTATATTAGGTGTGTGTGGCAAGGAGGGGGTAGCCCCTTCACATCTGGAAATTTTAAAAATATATTTCACATTTCCAACAACTAAAAGGTAAATTAGATTGTCTTTTAAACAGCAATCTACAAGAAATAAAAGGAGTAACAATCTAGACAACCAGACAAACATTAAGAATTGTGTTAGGAAAAATAATGAAATTAACATCTAATCAGCATAAAGTTATTGTAAAGGATTAACCAGCATGGGAAAAACAAAAGGAAATGAATTTATGCTTTATTGTTGAGGCTTTTGTATACTGGACAGTGGACCATATGTTTCACTTTAGAAATTTCATGGACTTCCATTTGAACACCTACTTAAATTAACAGTACTGATCCTCTTATAATGTACATGCACAGTAATCGCAACTATTTGATACATTTACATGGATAATGGAAGGATGAGCGATAAGAGTCTTGTTCTTTCTTTACACAAAATGCCACATACATGTGCAGTACTATACTTTGCTTCACTGACAGTCAGCATCCCACCCTTAGATTAAACCCAGATAGAAATTGAGATTATCTTGGCTGAAAACTGAGAAATAAATAAAGAAGAAATCCTAATTCCAATACTGATGGCTTACTCTTATTACCTGATCCTGCTAACATAGGCCAGTGGTAGGTGGGCGACCTGCTAAAAAATTGTTTCACTCACACCTGAACCAGCATTATGACTTTGACAAAATTTACCATACATTCTGTGAGGCTGTGTGTACACTTAGGCATGTCAATTTGAATGACTGAATTTGAACTAGTCAGTTTGAACTAATAATTATTTGTTCAAATTCAGTCCATTCAAATGGACATGGCCACACAAGAAACTCCAATGTGAACTAGCATGTCCATAACTGGACTTGCTAATTCAAATTGGAGGAGGGGTACCATGGGAGGTGTGGCAACATGCCCCCCTAGAAGGGCCATGCCACCACCCAATCCCCTGCTGGGCTCCAGCACTCTGAGCCTGGCACAGGGAAAAGCAACCCCTGCTTAGCTCTAACCACTGTATTTTCCCCTCCCAGAGCTCCCTGGGGCCAGGGCTTCCCAACCCCCACCCCCAGCACAGTGGGGCAGGAGAGAAGGGATTCCCTGACCTGCGCGGTCAGTGCTGGGCCAGGGGAGTTCCTTGGCCTGGAGCTGACAGCACAGTGGGGGTGAGGGAGAAGGGATCCTGCTGCAGGGCAGGGGCCCCCCACTGCAGGGAAGGCACCCCGGCATGCAGCTTCTCTCCCGCTGGCTGTGCGCGGGGATGGCACCCCCGCACATGTCTTCTTCCCCTCTAGTGCCTTCCCCACATGCGGCCAGTGGGGCAGAAGCCATGCGCAGGGGTGCCTTCCCAGCCTGGGGCCAGCTGGTGAGAAGCCATGCACACAGGGGTGCCTTGCCCATGCACAGCCACCACAGGAGAAGCGACACGCCAGGGTGCCCTCTCCTTCCCCGTTCATGGCCTGCAGGGCAGGAACCTTGAGCAGGAGACCTTCCTTGCACATGGCCAGCGTATGGGGGTCTCTTCCGCAGCCTGCAAAGGGGGCTATGCACCCTGGGAGGAAGGTCAAACCATTTCAATTTGAACTCCATGAGTTTGAATTGACGTGGCCATGCTGGTTCTATTCAAAATACTGGATTCAAGTTGACCTTGACTTCGAAGTCAAACAAGGTTTGACCAATTCAAACTCAGCTTTCATCAATTCGAACTGAGGAGTTCCTCAGTTCAAATTAAGGAAAGCTAATGTGGCCATGCACTTAACTGAATTCAAATTGATTGTCATCAATTCAAATTCAATTCTAAGTGTAGAGATACCCTGATATACATTTTAAAAAGTCAGGAAACCCATTTTTTTTTCTTATTGCTTTTTATTTCTGCATCTCTTTTATTACTGTATGGTGACATTTCACTGAATTTACAAGACTATTGTTAAAACAAGTAACCTCAAGTATTAAATTTAGATCTAAGAATCAAGTCAGGCTTAATCCCCCTTTTTCTTATTGATGAATTCCTACTTCCAATCTGTTTAGCTCAATATTTTTCCCGTTGCTTATTTATTTCTTTTAAGTAAAACATCATTCAATGAAAGAGATGAAGTAGAGAATAATTGACACTGAAAATGGAAAATTGCTTGATTTCCTTGGAATTTATGCCAATTATGAAAAAAGACATTCACTATAAACTGTATTTCTAAAAATGCAAATTCAAGATTTTTCTTGAGTCAGAATGTGTATGTACAGATAAAATGAAATTATAAAAAAAAATTCCATTCATACTGTTGGTCTGCCATGAAATCCCTTGTCATAAGCCTGGTCTATACCTTAAAATTAGATTGATGTAGCTGTTTTGCTTAGGGCTGTGCAAATGTAGTTAGTTCAACCTACCATCCACTGTAGATGCAATTTGGTCAGCAGAAGATCTCTACCATGTCTTGGAGAGGTGGATTAATTACAGTGAGGAAAAATGTCTTCTGGTAATGTTGGATGTGATTAGCAGAATTGTTGCACTGTATCTGTGTTGCTGTAGCTGTTGCTGTGTGCACATTTCCATAATGAATCCATTTTCCCCTGGGGAGAAGGATCAGTGTTCAAAGGCAGCTTTAAATCTCCCCAGAGCACATTTTTTTCGTTTCAGATAAGCTTTCCTTTATTGTCTCTAGGGCTGAGACTATACCTCCCTTCCATGAAAGACTCTGTCAAGAAAACCATCAATGGGATTTAGCTCCACCTTGATAGCTTCAGCCATTCTGTTGTTAGATGGTGAATTGTCACTCCTAGAAACCCTGTAGGTGCACTTCTCAAATTTGTTAAATTTTAAAGATCAGTGAAGATTGGCATGATTTGGTCTACATGCTGCCTGCCTGTCTCGCTTATCTTCTTGTTAAAGTTCTCTTGACACTTTGGTAAGAGAAAAGTGCTAACCCTTTTACTTGCCAAATCCTGGTTACATGCCAACTCAGATACCTATTTTCTGTCTATATAACTTCCTTTTTCTAAATTTACCAGGAAAAAGCTGACCTTTACTTGCTGTCCTAAAGGCTTGTGAAATGTTGTTGCATATTATTATAGTTTTTCACCCAGCTGAGAGAAGGGGTGCATTTTAATAACAGATAAAATAATCTCTGTGTGACTTGCGAAGAGCTGAGGGATCAAAATTAATATATTAATGTAAAACAAGCAAGGAGTCCTCTGGCACTTAAAGACTAAAGAGTCTGTTTCACACATTTCTAGTAAAAATACAACAGTGGAAGCAGCTTCATTAACATATGAGTTGATTATAATATTGAAAATTGAAAAATACATTTACAGAAATGACCCCATGCTTTTCTGCAAATGTGATCCATATCTAATACAAGGAAGAATGATGCAACAATGTGGTAAGTAGCGACTGTAAAAAGAGAATATAGATAGGTGAGTATAAATTTTAAAAAAACATATTCAGAACTTGATCTTTTATATTATTCTAATATCGAGACCACGACAGCATTTGTTTTCTTTCTTTCTTTCTTAATTGATTTCTCCTGAAGATCACTGTTAAAATTGCAGGATAACTGCATCTGTATTCCCCTCTGTGGGTCCTTGAGGGCACCCAATTAGGTGCTGGTTGGAAGCCTGAAACATTATCTTGGATGGAGATTTCCATCTCTCAATGACTGGCATTAAGAGGCTGCACCACTCCCTGTCTTACACTGCAATATCTCTAAAAAGTCAGTCTGCTTAAAGGATTTGCTTTCTTTCTCCAGGTTAGAAGGCACCAGACAGCTCTTTCAAAGCAAACAGATTTATTCTTCAGCTAAAACATTACAGAGAAAACATATATACTCACTAAAACTTCCTATACATATGTTAAAAGCTTACCAGATGTCACACATCAATCTAATAGGGTCCTGGTAGGCTAAATTCTTTCTAACCCTTTCTGCAATGGTTGTGTCACATTGATCATAGATAAGGCTTTAAATCTGTTTCAACACAGTATTTTCAAGGCAAATGGCCTTTGTCTTCGTAGTCTCTGTAGAAACCCAGCTTGAACCAATATAAGTAAACCCAGGTGTGATACCTCACTGTAAGCATTTACAATATAAATGATTCACCCTCCCCATTTAGTTGCTAAAGGATCCCTTCCCCTGTGGAGCACAACACAATCAAATATAAAATCCCTGGCCCACAGAGACACATAAACTTAATACAATACATTTATTGTAATACTAGATTCAGTTTTAAAAGCTTACACAATGCCTTTAAATTAAAACCTCTGATCCAAATACCCTTTTCTGAGAGCTTCAGAGAAAGTCAGGTCTGGATCCAAATGATTGAGACTTGACTCCATCTCTGCTTTCTGTCGTTCACCCCACTGATTTTCTCTCTCTACAGTATGTTAGGCTGTCTTTTTTTCTTCATGGGAAGTTTATAGAATGACCTCAGGCAAGCTAACTTTTAAAATCTATTGAAATAGTGACCTAGTATAGTCATATATAACTGGTGGTATACATATGGAGATTGAACTTGGGCAGTACCTACATTATATTTGCCACTTCCTACATTTAATTACATGGTGAATGCTGGAGTTAATCTATATCTCTATTTAATGCCTAAACACCATACAATGAGTTTTCTGCTATCAAGAGTATAAGATGGGCATTTTTTTAAATTTAACTGTGGTTCGTTAGTGTTAGGGTTTGGGTTTTTTTAATTACTTTTATTTTATATCTGTAATTTCAATGATTTGCTTTCAATTTCCAGTATAAATACCTCAAGAATCTCTCACTGTTGTTTAATCTTCCATTTTTTAGCACAGCAAATCTGGAGCTAGAAAGGAGTGTCTTTCACTGTACACAATCACTGAGAGAATTCCAGGCCTGTGGTTCCCACCATTTGATCTGCCATGGCACATCTTGATACCTTTAATTATTTTGAGGCATGCCACCATCTAGTGTCCAAATGAACTCATGAATATTCATGAGCCAATTCAGAACTCTTGGAGTAGTTTTTAAAAAATTCTGTGGCACACCTGCTCAGATAAGAGGGCACACCTGTGTGCCATGGCACACTGCTTGGGAAACATTGTTTTTGACCATTTCCAGTTGACCTTCATACTGGTGTGTGGTATAAAAACATTGATTATGAACATTTTCACTTTGCCTGTGATTCAGCAAAGGTCATCCAGCAGCGTTCTACTGAAGCTCTCCACCATACTTTGTCAACAATGAACTACTGTTCACCTCATGGTATCAGCTGGAGTGTATGGATACATAATAAGGTGGTTCCAATCCTTCCTCACAGACTCTTCCCAGAGGATCATGAAGGAAAACTACATATCAATTTCCAGAGCTTTGACCTGTGATTTTCCATAAGACTGCATTCCATTTCCCTGTCCTCCCCATTCTATGTGCATTTTCCATCATGCACAACTCCATTTTCCGGCTATTCCTGTGTCTGAGTTCAGCTCCTGGTTCATGCAGCCAGCTGAAGCTAAACCTACAAAAAGATGTAGATGACGTAAATCAAAGAAAGAAAAAAACATTCTGAAGAATGCTACAACACCAAACTTCACCATCATTGGAGGTCATTTGTTTCACCCCTCCTTGTCAAACTGCACGCCTTACTTATAGATACACTGATAACAAAGATGCAAGCACATTTCTGCTTCCAACCACAGCTGGCCAACCTACTGGACACCCATTTGAGAGTCATGGACTTGGGCACAGTAATCCTTGCATCTGAGACTTCCAGATTTGGATGCTACAGTAACTGAATTGGTCCAAATTCACTGAAGTGAAAATGACTGTTTCATAGCCTCCTGGGGCTTTTCCTCTTTCCAAATCTAGAATCCCTAAAGTGGCTCAAGCTGCTGGAGCAGTGAGGTGTTTGTTTGCATAATCTGTGAGACGAATGCTCTAATGAAAGGAAGAAAACCCTCTAGAGACACTGAAGTCTCTTAAACCAATGAAAAGAATGTGATGAGAGACTGGAGATAACAAGCAGCTACAAAATAAAATGATAAAAAATATACAATGTCTCTCTCATTCCCCATACATTTGAAGATCTTGAAAAGAGGCACTCCCACTGAGTCAGCATGCTAGTGCTGCAATAACAAACCAAATTTTGCACTGACTTACACCTTTTTCAAAAGACTTGAACGGGGTACAAGTGACTAGAGAACTGGGTCTTATGACTCAAACGTATTGTAAAAGGCATCTGTTTATCAAGTACTCATTATTCAGTCATGCTTATTGGTATTATTTTAGCCTTACTGTTATATCAAACTAAAATAATCATCCTACAGGAATATTTAAGGGACAGGAAGAACTCTGAATTTATCCCTGTGTTAACTCTGGATCTTCCTCTATTTATTAATGAATTAATGTTAATTTGTTTGTTTGTTTGTTTGAACAGAGTGTATTCTGTATCCAGGATTAAATCAAACCAAGCACAATATCACCAACCTATGAAAATCCTCATAGTGACTCAAGCCACCGATTTTCTGTTTCTAAATGGTCTTTCTTTAATTGATTTGTGCTGCTCATTTATGTTTTTAACTCTGACAATTAGTTTCATATTTTGAACAACCTTTGTATGAAGAAACAACATCTGAATTTCTTATAAGTGTATTAACATTTCCTAACATGGATCCATGACTTCATGTTTGGGGACAGTTGACAGTTCAGTGATGAGTACACTGTATCTGATTCCATCTCTCACTTTATCTGTCCTCTTGAAATAAAATAATGCAGTCTGCCCTGCTGAGTATCAATTAAAATTTGCATCAGCTTTCCAGACAAAGGATGGCAAAGGATTTTCATGGAAAAAATTGAAGCCTCTCGATTATTGCAGGCTCAGTAGCCTATTGGCAGTGGGTAATAAGTAGAAGTGAGGGGTGCAACAAATGAGAGTTTGCGATCACATTTCACCTTCTTAATGTAAATGCTTTCTAATTTATATAATCTTTACTTTCAAGCAATTTCATTGATTACAGTGGAACTAGTCTGTGTAGCTACTTGCACGAGTAACAGTTTCTAAGATCAGACCCAGAATATGTACCACCAGTACAGATGATGCGTATTTGTGTATTCCTAACTAGATAATGCTCAGTCCTGTCTTGAGAGCAAGTAAGGGGACTAAAAGACCTCTTGAGGTTTCTTCCAGGATTATGACTAAATAGTCAACTTTTGAAGTTTGACCTCTTGAAGAATGGAACAGGAAATGACTGATATCAGTTTTCAGAAGGCTGGGAGGCAAAAAGCAAGACTTTCAGTATAAAAGGCTGAGTTTGAGCAAACAGTGTCTTCTTTTTGATTCAGAGAAGAGACAGAACCTCTCTTCCTGGGACATCCAACCCTTGCTGAAGGACTGGCATGACTTTAGCCTACCAGGATTGAAAAATGATCTCTGGTACATTTAGTATGGACGTAGACTATTTTATTCAAAGTTGCGGTTTTTTTGTATTGTCTTGGTATTTTTTGTCCTTAGATAAATGTTCTCTGCTCAGATAGGGCTATATGGGTAACTTATAAGTGTTGGCAAAACATTGGTCATAACATTTAAAGAGAAAAAAAAAAACAGTTGCTGGCCTGTAGGCAGACTGGCTTGCTGAGGATATCTCAGTGAATGAGAGATAGTTGCAACTTAAAACCCCCAGTCTGAAGGGAAACAGATACATGTCCCTGCTCAGAAAGCAATGAAGGACAGAGGCTTGAAAGCTGAGGGGCACTTCTAGATGGATAATGGAAGAGGAGTTAAAGAGACAGTTAACTTACTGACACAATTTTAGGATATCTAGGCAAGGGGGTTTCTTACTTTTAATGACAGGACAACTAAAGAAGTGCAATTAAGGGGAACAGCTGGGGCAAACTAAGTTTTAGGCTTCATGCAAGAATAATTATTTCTACACTGCATATAGAAGAGATGAGCTAGTATATTGTGGACTCTGACGCAAATGGAGTAGTTATATGAAGTTAAGAGATGGTACACAGATATTTCTGACTAATAAATGGCAGATTAATTAGAGGATGGAGGACCAATTGGACTGTGAAACAAAAGTGATGGGTGGCTCTATGTTTGTGAAAAATTGTATTTCTATCTTGAAATTCATAGGATGAGGGGTAAGTGGTTGTCTGAAAGTTTTTTTCTCTGTGGTTTAAGTTATACAGGGTAGGATTTTTTTTTTACCATGCATTGTATTTTTACATTTGAATATTTATTTAGGAAGCATTTATTTAGGAAGCATAGACAATTCTACAGTGATCTGAACAGGAAATAATCTTCTTTTTACTGGGAAAGAAAGTTCCTGAGGAAAACACCTAAAGAATTTATTATGGTTTCCACCCATATTTGTCCATTTAAAGTTCAATTTGAAATGGTCTGGCCTGGGGCAAAGACATTTTTATATAAAGATATAGTTACATGATATCTGAGCTCATTTAAAGAAAAGAAGGATTGTTTCCCTGACGAGAAGGCTTTGCTATTCTCTACTGATTTGTTCATCATTGATAACATGAACAATATACAAATATTTTGTGTTGAAGGCAGATAAGCCATTGTAAACTGACAAAGGGACAAAATTAATCCAGCAAATGGTGAATACTTCACTTTCTTCTGCTGCTTCTTCTGCTTCTTCTTCTTCTTCTTATTGGAGGGAAATTTAAAGAGTTTAGAGGTTTATGCAAAATCCTGACAATAGAAATTTAGGCTAAGGTTCACTTATATTGCTCTGGTAGTCTAATTATAGTTGTCTTTTTTCTAGTTCCCCTTCTCTTTCTTTTTATATTTCAGTTGTTCTTTATTCCATTAAAATACAGGTTGTTGTGACTGATGGGGAATATATAGAATAAGTATAGGCTATGTCTACACAAGGAAAAGTTAGTTTGAATTTGTTAAGATTAGTTTGAATTTGTCCATTTTGTTAATTCAAACTAACTGATCTTAGTTCAAACTTATTAAGTTTCCACTAAGGGTTAATCCTTGTCTACATCATCCTCACTTCAAAGTAACGATCAAACTAAGGGCTTAGTTCAAACTTACCAGCAGGTCTGACTAGTTTGAACTAAGCTTTCATTAGTTTAAATTAACAAATTCCTTAGTTTGAACTAATGAAAGCCTACGTAGGCAGATACTAAGTTAGTTTGAATTAAGCCTCCTTAATTTGAACCAACTTGTAAGTGTAGACATATCCATAGAGATTTACTTAGCATGTCACACTTTAACTTGGTGTAATTAAAGAAAAGCCTTGGTAGTGTGCACAGTAACCCCAAACATCTAACTGACTTATGATCTATCTGCAAGTCATTTCATACTGAAGCAAATCACCCATTCTTTTCACCCTTCTTCCTTTCTTCTTCCATGCAGAACATTAATTGACTTGAAAGATACACCACATATAGTTCTTCTGGTTCAAAACTCTCAAGTTGTAGTTTTAAGTTTATCCAAGAATGAGATCATCTCCAGTTAGGAGGCTATTAACTTTTCTTGTTTGATACAGTATGACCTCAAAAATAATGATGAAGTGTAAGAAAATATTTCAGAGGCACAAGGAGAGAAATAATCTTCTGATGTGAAAAGGAAATTATTCAAAATGCTTGTTTTCTATAAGAAATGTTCTGTAGTAAGAATTCAGTAATGTCTTAATTCAATATTTTTGTGTGTATTCCCTCATTTTGTTTGCTTCAATGCCCTGTTCAAAATCTTCTTTGAAAGTTCATAGTTAGGAAGGCAACAAAATAAATTTGACTAGTGATTCTGAGCTGTGAAATTGTAAGGGACCAGTGCATAAGTGGTGTAGTCTAGTATTTAGACCTTGCCTGGAGTCCATAAGTCAGAAATACTAGTCAGTGAGAAAGGTTCTAGGAATTGCTGGAGCCAGGCTGAAGAAGCAAGAGCCAGACTCAAAATCAGGCTAGAGTCAGAGACCATGGATCATACCAGGCAAAAGCAAGGGGGGGGGGAGTTACAGTGCCTATGGAGCCCAGGAGGTCGGATAAGATCTAAAAGTACAACAGGTTCAAATTCTAGATTGTTGCTGAGACAACTTCCTGGCACATTCTCCAGGGTTAAATAGGGTGATTGGTCAATAAGAAGGATGCAGGGTGCTGTCACACTAGCTCCCTTGGGCATTAGTTTCTACTACATCTATTCTCTCCCATGCTTTGTGGGAACAACTTTGGACAAGCTGTCGGTAGCCCTGTGGGAACATCAACAACCACAGAACTCTAGTTCCTGATAAGAGTTCTAATTCCTGTAGGTTTACAGAAATTTTTGTACTTCTTATGATAAAAGTTTCTGGGATTCACTACAGTTCCATTGTTAATAAACCATTTGGATATGTATCTATCCATTCCATGAATATTTCATAAATTACTGGTATTTGCAGCAAAAGAATTGACATATCAAGTGACTTTTGGCATATTCATTAGCTCTTCTTAATGTCTGTTGTGTGTAAAAATAATCATGTTGGTAGGTTGCTTATCAGAATGTGCCTTTAATAAATACACTGTCAGAGTCTGCCATTACTTCAGTCATGCAACCCCAAATAGAGATAGCAGTCAATGGTGATACATGAGGGAAAGTGAGGGAAGAATCTGGCCTATGGCATTTAAGATCCAAAATGAATTATGGAAAAAATATGATAAATTACCCATACTCTGACATTTGGACCTTTGAAAATAAAAGGTTCTGCTTTTTAAGATGATAAGATTTCCAGTTGTATTTACATGACCTATGTTGACAACCAGTGATCAGCTGGGTTACTCACTTCATCTTGTTTAATGTCATGTCATATCACAAGCAGGTGTGATAGTCTATCCATAATGGAATGTGATGTCAGACCATTTAAAAGAGAACCCTTAACTGTACATACAGACAAGCTGTAGTTAGTATGAATTGGATAGATTCTTAACTGGAGCTGGATTATAATATTTTAAAATAATTTTACTTCAGCAATGGTCAACCTGCTCCCCACCCCACACACATTTTTGTTCACTTCTCATGAACATTCCAGTGATGCAGTTTCACTGGCAAAATTTACTGGAAAAATTGTTTGCAGAAAACAAATGACAAAATTATGGGCACATATATTTCTAGAAGCTAAGGTCTCAAAGAGCCCCACACAAGCTCAGACCTACACAGAGCCCCATGGATTTCAATAGGACTATGTGGGTGCATACCTCTGCCCACACACAGCACATTGAAGATTCAGAACTTAAATATACACATTCAAGTATTTGTGCCCAAAATGCTTGTGCAGTCATTCAATCAGGAAACAGGAGAAAATATGAAGTTACTCTTCTGACCAGTCACAGTTAAGAAACATAGACAGAATTGTGAACATTCATGATCAATCCACAAAACAAAAGGGACAAAAGCCAGTCAGCTGAATAAATGCTGGTCTGCTTGCAGATATCTCATGAGCAGAAGAAATAAGCTAAACTTGTCAAACTAATTAGTCATTGCATATTACTCTCTTTCCTAGCCAGAATTCACTTCAAGAGGATGGCTTTTTTTTCCATATATATCAAGAGCTCACTACAGACCTAGACTGTCTGTTCACCTCTAATCAGGAGTCAATAATGATAGGTTAAAAGCAGTAAGCGAGATAGGCAAAATTATAGGATTACTAATAAGTATGAAATTATTCCAGTGATTCTTTAATTGTGATTGGTTTTGAAAATTAATTGGGTGGTGGCAAAAGCTGGCATACAGCTTTTCATTTAAAACAACAAATTTAAAAACCCAAAAGGTTTGGGACTGATAATAGTAGACACTGCTTTAAGGATTAAATTTTGGTTGCAAAACCAAAAATGTTTCTGTAATATGTAGGTGAATAGTTGACTTCTGTTAATAACTATTTTATTGTACATTGCCAGTTGAAGATCAAAGGGGCATTCTGACATTTAAATACTTTCTCCTCAAGCAAACTAAAGTCTATTTGTATAAACTTGGTGTAGTTAAAATTTGATTTCAGTGTTAGCATTTTTTTTTAATTTTTAGAAGTATTATAACAAACAAGGAGTCCTGTGTCACTTAAGGACTAACACAGGACTCCTTGTTTGTTTTACTGAACTAGACTAACATGGCTGCCCCTTTGGAACTTAGAGATATTATAGTATCTCTAAAATGAAGATTTTAGTAGTCAATAATTTGAAGTATGGTATGAAGTAGAGTCATTTTCACAGCTAATTTCATGAAAATGTCCAAAATTTCATAATGCTTTCTTAGATTGTCTGGTAGTAGTTTGCAAGACTGTCAGAATGGCAACAAAACCACAATTAACTTCTTCTTTCAACACTGTTTGTATGAAGGTGCCTGGCTTCATTTCATATAAGGCTTTTGGGGTTGGTTTAGAAATTATGCCCCCATTCCAGGTGGATTAGAACAGATTTGTGTCACTCTATTTTTGCAAAGCTACCCTTACCAGAGACTTAAACGGCCTTTCCGTAGGAATATCCCACTAAAGTGTCTCAATCATCACTTCCCCCACTACCTACAGTCAATGAAGAGGCCATAGCTGGAAAAAAAGGGGGGGGGGCATTTACACCTCTTACTATTTTATCACATTTCATGTCATTTGGTGCTTCTCTTAAAGCCCCTTCTTTCAATGGTGTGTGATTATATGAGAATTTAAAAAAAAATAGAAAAGAAAAATTTAGTCATGGTTGCAGAAAAAAGCACGAAAAGTTGAATGCAATGCACCCCAAAGTCTCAAACACCAGAAGGCATAGAAAAGGAATGCATTTTTTAATTTAATTTCACAATTTCGTGCTAGGGTCTGAATCATTCATTTGAATGCTTGGGTTTGGCAATACTGTATGTTTTATGTCTATGCTGGGATGGCTTTCCCCTTGTGGAGTAGAAGGCATTAAAAGCTCCAGAGACAATGGGAGCAGAGGGCTGCAGGGCCAGCCAAGGCCCAGGAGCCAGTATAAAACAAGGGCTGCAGCTCCTGCTCAGGACAGTTTGCCCGAGACCTGTGAAAGCAAAGACTGTACTGTCAGTGGTGCAGTGAGAGACAGGACCCTGGACAGTTCCTAAGGGCAGCACCAAGGTTCAGTGAAGCTACAGTCTTGATACAAGGGCTGCAGATGCCAGGAGAGGTGTGGATATGACCCAGGGGACCCAAGGAGGTGGAGTTCAAATAGATGTGAAGGGGACTGAGGCAGCACTCAACCCATTATGTAGGATCCTTGGGATAGGGCCCAAAGAAATGGGAGGACCTGGCTTCCAGCTGCTGCCTCTAGACTGCCAGTGGGTGGTTCTGCCACAAATGAGTGGTATGTGGAGTGTTTCAGCCACTGAAACAAGTGTGCCAGCTGGCACTTAACTATAACCCAGAAGGGAGGGGGAGTAACGGGACTCAGATGGAAGGTTGAGATCCTGCAAAGGACTGATAAGGCTGAGAGAAACACTGAATACAGGCCATCAGATAAGGGACCATTGGAGTAATTCCCCACACCATCATCAGGACATGCCCATTTGGTGGGTCACATGCTATTAAGGGTCTACAGTGCCCAATGATCTCTGGCTGCTGAAATGGTCTCTTCGCTCCATGTGCAGTGCCTGCAAGTTAAAGCAGTGCTCAGATTGCTCTAAGTAGTTTCAGAATGGCTGGGCTAGCAACAAGCATCACCAAACTGGAGGTAAGAAAAGATGCCTTAAGGCCATCTTTTCACTTTCCTTCCTACTTACTGATCCCAAGAGTTCCTAAGCTTCTACTCTGGTTCTCCCTTCAGATTTTCATTCTTGGTATTGAATGGTTGATAGTAAGCAAGATCCTTGTTCTATCCCTTGCTTTAGTGTGCAGAGAAGCACATCCAGAAAAGAGAAAATTTCCCCTTATGACTAAATGTAAAAATTGGTTTATGAACCTATCACTCAGCAAACACTGTCTGTTCTAAACACATTTGGCACTGTGTATTTGCAAGAAAAATAAAAAATCCTTTTTATTCCCACTGTTGAAAGGAGAGGTGGAAATTAAAATCACAAAGCACTTAGAAAGAAAGATGACAAAACATACAAACAAAACACATACCAATATATGCTGAAAATGAAGGGAGTATATTATTGCAGCAAGCCAGCTAAGTTTTGAGTCTAGATTGGGTCTTTTTTAAAAGTCCTCAGAATGGATGAGCTTTTATAAATTCACTATGAGTGTTTGTTTTCATGCTTCCTTTGCCTTTCTGTGAAATCTGTGACAACCTCTTTATGTCCAAAGAAATTTAAAACCACTTTGAAATTCCCTGAGCTGCTGAAAGATCTCATCAAAAGATACTGCTGTATTATCAAGAAGAGTCTGAAGAATTATGCCTTAAAGTTTTGCTAGAGATCTCAGCAGCCCTCTTTCTCTTTCTTTCATTATCAAACAGAATTCTAGCTTGTCTGCCTTTGGGCTAGGCAATTCCTGAGATACTTCCAGTTCCACAGCTTGCTGCAAAGTTTTAGATAAAAAGGTGTTCCCTCTCTTCTCTCTTCCCTCCATATAATCTCTAAACTTGCATGGTGCATTCAAAATAATTGAGGGTACTGTTGCTAAGACAAAAGAGGAAAAATCTGTTGGCTAATTCTGCCATTATTTGCTTCCCCAATTGACAGGAAAAAAAACATGTCAATATTCTATTGAACATAATGTGCATGAACCATCTCTGGTTTCTTTTCTAACTGTCTATTTAGTGCATCACCATACTCCCTAATTTAGTCATCTAATCCTGGTAATTGGCTAAATACACTTATATTTCACATACCCTTCCTTTTAAAGCTGGTCCCCTTCAAGCCATCAAAATACCCTTTAAACAAGTATTATGTTGAAGACTGAGAAATATATTCAATTTTTGGTTGTGGAGTTTCTTTATTAAGACAAAATATTTGTACTGGATTTTTCACACCTTCAGTTTTGCACAAATGACAACATGCTGCTATTTTAATTCTCTCTTCTTACTCAGTACACAGACCTTAGGAAGAATTCTGCTCCCACTGAAGTTAATGATATTTTGCCATAAAACAAGCCTTAATCTATGTCTACCAGGGCCAGCTCAAAGTATAAGCAAATGAAGCCATGCCGTGGGGCATCATTTGCTTAAGGGCAGTCTCAGCACTGTGCTAGCAAAGGGACCAAAAGCTGGTCCCTGGGCTCCTGCCCCTCCCTGAACCAGTTACTTTGCACCCAGGTTGGGCTCTGCTCTCTCAACCCATCTCTGTGCTGGCCCTCCCCACCCCTAGGGAGGAACAGCCAGCCCAGGGGAGGGCAAGAGAGCAGAGCCCAGCTTCGAGGCTGGCCCGCTCTTCCCCTGGGCTGGCTGTTCCCCACACTGGGGGCAAGGTGAATGGGCCCGGAGTGGAGGCCAGGTTCTGCTACCCCCCCCCCAAACATGGTGGGGGGGGTCAAAAATTGGAAGCTGGCTCGGGCTCCAAAGCTTAGTCCAGACTAATTTAGCCCATGGCTACGCTAGGCTTTGCCTAGTTTGAACTAAGAAAGCTTTTGGTTAAAACTAGGAAAAGTGTCATTCAAACTAGGTAGTACCAATGTTAGTTCAGACTTCTGTGTTTAGTTTGAACTTTGTTTCAAACTAAGCACAGGCAAGACCAGAACCAGGGGCATCACTAGCGCTGGGCACCCCGGGGCACATGCCCCAAGTCCCAGAGCCAGTGCCCCAGAACTTTGACCCAATCAGGCTAGGGATCTGGGGCCCAGATGGCCACACACAGCTGTGGTGGCCCCATCCCCGGCTAGGGATCTGGGGCCCAGTTGGCCACCCAGCTGGCCCCACCCCCTGGTCACGGCTAGGACCAGGTGGGCCACACCACCATGGGTGGCTAGGCCGCGGCCAGGCTGGGCCAGAAGCAGCCACAGGAGGCTGGGGCCCATGCCGCCACAGCTGCGGGCAACCAGGTCCCCGGATCCCCAGCCGGGGATCCAGGGCTCGGCTGGCTGCCCGCAGCGGCCCCATCCCCCACTGGGGATCCAGGGCCCAGCCACCGGTAGCCATGGTGGCCCCGTCCCCAGCTGGGGATCAGGGGCATGGCCACCTGCAGCTGTGGTTGCGCAGGTGCGAGCGCGGGGCCAGCATACTGTGGCCGCTTCTTGACCAGCCCCGCCTGGCCCTATCCCTGGCCAGGGGGTGGGGCCTGCCGGCTGGAGGCGAAACCTGGGCCCATGCCCTGGGTCCCTCCCCACCCCAGCTACGCCCCTGACCAGAACTAAGGGTTTGTTCAAACCTCCTAAGTTCAAACTAAGCCATTAGTTCGAACTAACCACATGTTCTACTTCAAACTAAGCATTAGTTTGAAGTAGAACATGTGGTTAGTTTGAACTAAAAAGTTCACAGTTCAAACTAGCCTAAGATTAGTTCGGACTAACCTCGAACTTCTTTAGTTTGGACTAGCAAGGCTGAACTAAAATTTCAGATGTAGACATAGCCTAAGTCACATACATACAAATCCCAAGCTTTCCAATGAGGGCTGAACATAAGTTGTTCACAACAATCTCCTATTGGAGCTGAAAGAGTAACAACGCATTAGAAATACTATTACAAAGAACAATTCTGCACTTGAAGGGGATGGATTAGGTAATGTAAGCAAGCAAGTCCATCTAAGGCTCCTGCTCATTAATGGGTTCTCAATTTTTTGCAGTTCTAAGCACACCCCATTAGTAGATTCTAACATTTGTATAGAAGATAGAATTTCCAAAACACTTCTGCACAAATGGCATTTGTGTGTGAAAATTTTATTGCTTCCATTTTTCCAAGAATGTGTAGGCAGTTGGTACACACAGTTACAAGCACAGAAATGGAGGCTGGGATTAGAATATCAGGGCCCCAAATTTCTATGATTGAATGATTTGAGAAGGCGCAAAGGAAAATCCATAAATAGTTGTTGTTTCACAGATGAACTTCAAACTAGGTAGATAAAGCATACATATTCCCACCGTGCTGTAAAAAAGAGTTAGCTTAATTTTACTAGCAGGAGTACAAATAGTGACAGCTGCTTTAAAGAAGCTTGAAATGAAATGAAAAGTGCTTGCACTATTTCATGATCTAGAAATTATTCAAGAGCATAGTGATCTTGTTGGATTGCTCTTTGCACATATTAGAAAGATCAAGAGATCATCAGTACCTATAGAATGAATGTCACTTCTATGACAAACCAGCATTGACCCCTTTCAAAGACCAATGGCACTTTTAGCAATAGAAGAAACAGACTGGACAAAATAAGATGTAAATGAAACATTTTAGAGACTCAGAATGGTTCCTCTCCCTGTCTTTCACTCCCCTTTTTGCTCATCTCTGCATTTTCTGGTTTCTTTTTGGGCCACAAATGATGCAGTTACCAGCACAGCAGCTGCTTTCCTGATATTGCTGACCTCAATGGAATCATAAGCATCACAGCACTCTTCAGAAAACCTCTTCCTAGAACATAACTATGTTTATGTCTAGACTGAGGAATTCCAGATAAATTCACATGTGGAGCTACCTTTACTAAGATGGTTCCAGTTTACTATGTGCTTTTATAGTGAAAATTCACATATAATATTTTGATTCATGCCTGGGTAACCCATGTCTGCTTTGGTTAGTATTCTGTCCCTCCTTAGTGGTGCCTAGCCCTGCTAGAGATTGATAAGTCTCCTACAGCCTTAGCTAAGAGCCCTGTGGCTTCTACTCATGCAGCAGAGGCTCATGCCTTCAGCATTTGTCTACGTTGCCAAGGTGGTAAGAGTCAATGATATTTTTTTGTTTGAACAGTGACAACTTTCAAGTCTGCTACAAAGTCTCGAGGGAGACTGTTCAGAGAGATTTCTAAAAAAAAAAGTAAAAAAGCAGACTTCATGAAACTGCTGAGCTGGAACTCATGCGAACTTGACACTATGGCTATGTTCACACATGGGGTCATTTTGATACAAGTTGTTTCGATACAAGTTGTATCGAAATAACATCTTATTTCGAAATATGTTAGTTCGAATTAAATTCGAATTAAGGAAAAAAGCAGGAATCAAAATAGCATGTTCAGACAACAGTTATTTCAAAATGAGTCACCGTTGTTTTGAAACAACATGTTCAGAAGGTACTGTTTTGAAACAATCATTTCAAAACAATGTTGTTTCATCCCAACATGGGGTTTAAGTTGTTTTGAAACAACGGTGCATTGTGTGAACATGGCCTTTCTTATTTCAAAACAACCTCTATTGTTTCGAAATAAGACTGCTGTGTGATCACACCCAATAAGACTGGGTCTGAATAAGGACTTGGAATGGCTACCTCATTACAAAAAGTAATCGACCCTCTTCACATATTCTCACCTTCTAATCAACTGGTGTGAATGGGCCTTATCTTCCCTACTGAATTGACTTTGTTAGTATTTGCACTCCCCATTGTAATGTTTCTCATTCTTGTATGGGTATGTCCACACAGACTTCTTATTTTGAAACAACAGAGGTTGTTTCAAAATAAGAAGCAGCATGTCCACACAACGCACCATTATTTTGAAACAACGGGCCCCGTTGTTTCAAAATAACAGCCGTTATTTCGAAACTGTTAAACCTCACATCTAATCAACATAGCCGTTGTTTCAAAATGGTTGTTTCAAAACAACAGCATTCGGACACGTTTCAAAACAACACCATTGTTTCAAAACAACATGTCTGAATGGCCTTGTTTCGAAATAACCATTTCGAAACAATGGCTATTTCGAAAGCAGGCTTTCCCTTAATTTGAATTAAGAAACTGTTCATTCAAATTAACTTATTTTGAAATAAGGACTTTATTTCAAAATAACTCATTTCAAAATGGGTTATTGCGAAATAATGATATATGTGTATACATAGCCTATGTGTATATGTACCTCCTAAATGTAGTTTCCATTGCATGCATCTGATGAAGTGGGTTTTAGACCACAAAAGCTTATGACCAACCAAATTTGTTAGTCCTTAAGGTGCCACAGGACTCTTGCTGTTTTTCCTGTATACAGACTAAGGGTATGTTCACACAAGTCTTTTATTTTGAAACAACACTGGTTGTTTCGAAATAAAAATTCTCACGTCCCCACAACGTACCATTGTTTCAAAACCATTAAACCTGCTTCATTATCGAAATAGCTGTTGTTTTGAAATGGCTGTTTCAAAACAATGGCGTTCAGACATGTTGTTTTGAAACAACACCATTGTCTTGAAACAACAGGTGTGTTCACACAGCAGTCTTATTTTGAAACAACAGAGGTTGTTTTGAAATAAGAAACACCATGTTCACACGACGTACCATTGTTTCGAAACAACGGGTTCCGTTGTTTCAAAACAATGGCATTGTTTCAAAATAACTTAAACCCCATTTGGTTATGAAACAACGTTGTTTCGTAACAAATTGTTTCAAAACAATCCCATCGGAACATGTTGTTTTGAAACAACCGTCTGACCTTCCTCCCAAGGTGCTCAGCACCCCAGGGAACAGGAAGTTCCTGTCTGGGCGTGCCTGGCTGGCAACATGGCCGCCGACATGGCCCAGTAAGGCAGCCATGTTGCCACACCTCCCATGGTGCCCTGCCCCTGAATCGAAATAGCAAGCCCACAGTGTGAACATGCTATTTCGATTCCCGCTTTTTTCCTTATTTCAAAATAACTTTTTGTTACTTTGAACTAAGTTAATTCAAAATAAGGCGTTATTTCAAAACAACTTATATCGAAATAACCCCCTGTGTGTGAACACAGCTAACATGTCCGAACGGCCTTATTTCAAAATAACCATTTCAAAATAACATCTGTTTTGAAAGCAGGTTTTCCCTTAATTCGAATTAACTTATTTTGAAATAAGGACTTGATTTTGAAATAACTCATTTAGAAATAACTTATTTCAAAATAATGATGTATGTGTGGACATAGCCCAAGATGGCTACCCCTCTGGATTTTATTCTGTGCAAGCAGTGTGTAGTCAGGAGTTTGAAGCCTTCTAGAGCAAATGAATGAAGCAAAAGAGCACATAGTTCAAGTGGTCCATGGCTGCTGTGAGCTCCTGCAAGGAATTTATTTTATCAGTTCCATCTTTAAGTCCTAAAGCAATTGGAGTCCAGGTTAAAGGAGACATAACCTCTTTCCATGCTGTGCTTGGAGCCAGAGGAGGCACATAAACTGTCCAAATCTCCCTGAGCTATCAAGTTTTCTGAACTCTGCCTTTTAACTGAGGCAAACATCATTTTCAAGGTTAGCAATGTCTGCTTGGAAGTCTCCCCAAACTGGAACAGAGCCCACAAGGAAAGCAACTTTGGAAGGCTTATGTCTAAACTGAGAGGTTAGGTCAGCCTCCTTTTTGCTGTTCTAAGAGAAAGATCTATCCCCATCTGACAGCAGCTTCAAATATCTTCCAATGTGGCATTAAAATATTCAGTTCCCCTTGAGTGAAGTTGGAGATGACAGCCTATTCAGCTGTCTGAAGGGCTGACTACACACATATCTGCCAGGGGATATCAGATCAGATGGGAAGTTCAGACTTAATTTATTTAGAAAATACTGCTACTGAACTGAAGAAGATGGAAGTGGTGTAAATTAACTTAGCACAGTGTGGGCAGTGCAAGCTAATAATGTTTTATTGCTAAAATTGTGCTGTAAAAACAGAAACAAAAACTAGTATTGTGGTCATGAGAGAATTACTTGGTGGATATATAAGTATATATTTTTTTGCTCCAGCTGCACTTCTGATTTTTTTCAAAACCGTTCCTTACTGAGGTCATATTTATGCTACCACTTATGTCAATATAAAGTATGTCACTCAGGGATGTGAATAAGCCACCTCCCTGAACAAAATAAGTTACACTGGTATGAGTCTGAGCATGCACTTCTCTCACCTTCATAGCTGTGGTCACCTATTGGGGATGGATTAATTAAATTGATGAAAGGGCGCTCTCCCATCAGATTAGAGCAGGTGCACTACAGAGCATAAAGTAGAACAGCTGCATTGCCCAACTGTAAGCTCTCTATGCAGCCATAGGCTAAATATATGCTTATGAAACAACAAATAAAATGAAAGGCAAGTTTTCATTAGTTATTAACTATGTCTTGGACCCAATTTCAAGAGTGACTAATTTGTATTATTATGCTCAAGTGAGATGTATATAAGCCTGTAAAAAAGGTAATGCTCACTTATATTTGCAAATGGGAAAATGCCTCTTAGGTGACTTCATATAGATAGGGCTTCATCTGTTTAGAAGCAGTGTCTGTAGGAGATAAAGAAGCAGTGCTAGCTGACCCCACCTCAATAGTTCCAAAGCAGTAGCCATGTTAGTCTAGTTCAGCAAAACAAACAAAGGATATGTCTACACATCTCTTTTATTTCAAAATAACACTGGTTGTTTCGAAATAAAAGAGATTAGGTCCACATGATGTTTTCTTATTTCAAATGATGGGATCCATCATTTTGAAATAAGAACCGTCATTTTGAAACAGCTTAAACCCCATTCTTTTTGAAACGGCTGTTATTTCAAAATAAGGCCGTTTGGACATGTTGTTTCGAAACAGTTGTTTTGAAACAATGGTGTTGTTTTGAAACAACATGTCCAAACGGCCTTATTTTGAAATAACTATTTCGAAATTACAGCCGTTTCAATAGCAGGCTTTCCCTTAATTCGAATTAACATTTTCTCGTTCGAATTAACTTATTTCAAAATAAGGACTTTATTTCAAAATAACTCATTTTGAAATACTTATTTCGAAATAACGATGTGTATGTAGACATAGCCAAGGAGTCCTGTGGTGTGGCACTTTTAAAAACTAACAAATTTATTTTTAACATGAGCTTTCATGGGCCAAGTCCCACTTGGCATCTAACAAAATGGGACTTCACCCACAAAAGCTCTCCTGAAAAATAAAATTGTTAGTTTTTAGAAGTGCTGCAGGACTCCTTGCTTTTTGTGCCCACCTGAATAGTAAGCCTTCAATTGGTAATCAATCTGTACATTTTGTAATCAGCTTTCATAGTCTGAAATAATTTTTTGCCACATTTGGATAAGGATTTCTTAAAAAGTTATAATTTGCAATTCAAGAGTGGTGGTTCATTTTTGCTGTTAATGTTGTTTTGGGTTTTTAATGGTTTTATTTTATTGTACGTACAAGAGAAACAGAATATTTTTGTTTCTGCTTTTGGGGTTATTATAAATGCTGAGATAGCTTTGTATCCATTTGTATCTGCTGATGAGAAATTGTCAGTACATACATAAAGATTACTGTCCTTAACTTGTTACTTTTATATATTTTAATTACATATTATTGGTTTATGTAAATGTCAGAAACAACAAATTGCTAGGATACATAATACTCCTATAGCAAATGTTTGCAAATATTCCAGTTGGTAAGGTCAAAATAGATTTTTTTTGTTTCTTTTGGTGGTTTTTTTCTGATAATGATAATATAAAAAGTTCTTAAATCTTTTTTGCAGTGCAATAAATTAACAGTTAATTCTTAAAATCTTAATTTCCAAATTTCACAAAGGCAAAATCATATGGTATGTTTTGGGCATAGTACAAAAGGGCTCTTCACATTGGCATCTAAATGAAATATGCATAAAAATGCATCATTATGAAATGTACCCATTGCACTAAGTGTTAATTAATGAAAATTACACCATCCTAGATTATATGTTTTAATTTTTGCTTTTTGCCTCTAGACTAACATGAATGCTAAACACAGTTCTGTGAAAAGAAGCTCAAGTGCTGTGTACCGCTCAGAAGAGTTTACCAGATCTTGGCTTTTATGTAGAAAATGGTAGGATGCAATGTCTTCTTAACTCTCTTTGCCAGAAGGATTATTTTTTACATGGAGTGAAGCTGAAGACTCAGTGAAATTAATACCATGGGTTCCTGGTTCATGACTGGGGCTCCTAGGCAACAGAGTAATACAAATAAAATAAAGTAATAATAATATAGTAGAACAGATTCATGAATTAGAAAATACCATTGCATGAAGGAGTGTGAGACAGAAATAACTCCTCCCTAAAGCATTGCCTATCCACAGTATATCAAACATGGACAGTTATAAGTCTTCTTTCTGCTCTCAGCTGTACATCAAGGGTTCAGTGTTGCAAGATGATGAGGTCTTTAGTCCACAAGAAAGAAGTCCCAGGATATCAATGGGATTACTCATATGCTTACGGATAAGTATGGAGTTTTGCTGCCAGGAGCACTCAGCACCTTTCAGGATTTAGCCCATGAAATGCCTTGCAGGATTCAGCCTATGTGAATTACAAACACTAGCTCATGATCTGAGTGATATTTACAGGGGAAACTAAAGCTCTGAAGCATTCTAACATCTTCAGAAGTATGTGTTTGCTCAGTCAGATTCTCCCCAGAAGGATGTGTTTTATGAAAAGTAGGTCATTGTATCCCTAAGCATCAGTTATTCATAGCCTATCATCTCAAATGAGTGAATTAGGAACTCATTTTTTAGAATGTAAATTATTCTCTACATATGGCGGAATAAACAAGAAACATGACTCTCTGCAGATGCATAGTGATTCAGTAGGGAGCTGTCTGCTTTCATACCATTCTACACATCTTTCAGATAAATCAGAGGTTCAAATGCAAAATCCAGGATGGTGGGGGCATAATGTGGATTTGTAAGTACCCTTGGGAGACCCGGGATATATAATCTAATGAATGGATTACACTCATCCATCTCATATGTCCTATAAAAATAGGAAGAGGTTAGACTCCAAAAGACAGTAGTGCTGGTAGCAGCATTTTGCGGCATGTTGCATGAATGTCAGTGAAGTGAAAGGCAAACTGAACACTAAGAGTCATCCTGTAGATTTGTGAGCTTCCCTGATGGTTGCATTGCCCATAAAAAAGTGTATGAATCACACACATCATGATAAAACATGCTATTTTTCATTTTTGATCACTAAAATTTGGAGAGATTATTTCACAAATGAAGAATGCTAACTATAATGCAATCATCTTACTAATAAATTCAAGGTTTTCATCTTATTCAGCTGTTTAAAATTATAATGTAGGAAAGAACCCAAAGAAATGGAAATTCTAAAAATGTGAGAGAAGTAGCAGCATTTCCTGGAATGTGACATATGTTTCTCAATAAACTGTCAGGCATCACTTCTTTTTTTTTTTTCTTTTTACACTTTGGCTTGCCTTTTGCTTCATAGACCTGTATGCTTACATATCAATAAAGTATCATAGATATTCCAGGTTCTTTTTTGATAATAATCTCATGGCAGTGGTAAAGTGATGACATTAATAGAGAGATGTATCATCTACCATAATCTAATCTGGTATGGTATTTGTATGTTTTGAGTTGTGCTATGACTTTTTTCTTATTAGTTTCTGTTGCCCAAATTTAAGCATTTATAATAAAAATTTTCCACATGTATTTGTTCAAATTTTAAAATAAATTTTGTTTTGACTTTATTCTCACACCTTTTGAACTTGCTTTCCATTAATATTCTAGTATCTGAGTTTAGTGGCAAGAACATACATAGAGACCTACTTCACTAAAGTATCCCTATTCAGCATTGCACTTAAATTTGGGCTTAACTTTATGTACTTACTTGTATCCCATAAATATCAATAGGTACGTCTACACTGGCAAATTAGTCCGGACTAAGGCGGCTTAGTCTGGACTAATTTAGCCCACAGCCCTTGTTAGGCTTTCCGTAGTTCAAAGAAATTTCTTAGCTCGAACTAAGGAATGCTTAGATTGAACTAATAAGTACCGTCACTTAGTCCAGACTTAAGCACTTAGTTCAAAATTTAGTTCAAACTAGGCGTGGCGTGGACCAGGACTAACCCTTAGTTCAAACTTAAGAAGTTCAAACTAAGCCAGTTAGTTTGAACTAACTGTGTATTCTAGTTTGAACTAAGCATTAGTTCGATCTGGAATGTGTGGTTAGTTCAAACTTTTAAGTGCATGGTTAGTTTGAACTAACCCAAGGTTCGTTCAAATTAACCTCAGACTTCTTAGTTCAGACTAACAAGTCTGAACTAATTTTGGCTGAGGTAGACATAGCCAATGAGACTTAAGAATGTCCCTAACTTTAAGCATGTGTTTAAGTGCTGTTTTCAGGAAGCATGACCTTAAGTGCAGATTTGTGTTTTCCTGAGTAAGGACCATAAAAGCATCTTTTAAGAAAATTTCAAATTTGTAATAATTGAATATTACCAGAAACCTGAGTCTATAAATTATACTTACCCAATCAGGCCATATAAACTTACTGTATAGGTCAGGTGTGTAACTTAAGCAACCTAAATTTTCTATATCAAATACATTCAGTGAAAAGCATTAAAACATGTTATGGATCAAAAATCTTTTATAGAAATATTTTAGTAAATAATTCTGAACAATAAATACATTAAAGAAAAATCTCAATTTTGTGGCCAGTTCATGAAGAAAGTAAAGAAAAAAGGGTGAAATTTCTTGAAAATTCTTTATTAATTATTCACACAGGCCTCTTTAGGTTTATCCATTATGTTAGATCATTAAGGAAGACTGATTTATCGACAGAGACAATGCCTGAGTCTATATTTCCCACCATTTTGGGAAGCAATTGAAGGGAAATACAGAAGTTAAAATAACTTGCCTATATCTCATTTCAGTTTCCTGATGTCTGTGGGTTCACTGCACTGAGCTGAAGAGAATGCATTTTCCCTTCAACTCACACTACTGCAGTTGAGCTGTTGGACTTAATGGATTGAGTCCCCGATTGATTGAGCAAGTCTTCATAGACCCCTCATTCAAACTGAGAAGTTCAATCTGATGGTGGTGAATTTGCTGCTGTCCATCTAGGCAAGCCCATATTTTGCAGTAATTGCATTTCAGGCAATGCAGTTTCTAGTTGTTGCAAGGGACAGGAATGGAGGAAAGGTGATGAGACAATGATTTAGACGATAAATGTGAAGAGAAGAGCACAGGAAACATGTACAATCCATACCAGAAAGTGTGATGATTTGGTCCATATGGCAATACATGAGAAAGAAGCCCTCCAAAACATATAACTGCATCAACTTAAAAAAAAAAGTCTTGTATAAATTTGCTGCCCTAACAATGTGAAGGGATACCCTGTTCATTTTCCTTTTCAGCATTTGGCTCTTCATCTGCTAAGAGAAATGGGAAACACATTTCACATGCTGTTTTCAAGTCTGTTCTCAAAGCTACAACTTTCAGGAATGCACAGCAAAATTAGTAATAGTCTAAGTGGCCTATTGTATTGCTGCATGAGTCATATAGGAAAAGCTGCATGGCTTGCCTCGCTTTTTTGTTTGTTTGTTTTTTTGGTCAGTGATGGCACTGGCTATCACAGTAATTAGTCCAAAATAAAACCTAAGAAATTGTTCTGTTGGTCTTTTATATCCTCATATGGTATGATGAGGGCAGAAAGGGATGAGAATGATATAGTTAAAAATATATAAGGTAACACAGTAGTAGTCATTGTTAAACGGGGCCTTAGCTTATTTTACATACATGTAGGATAACCCTTTCGTACATAGTTGCTCAGTATGTGTCATTAGATTCAGAATAATCCTTTTCTTTCTCTCTCCTTGACATCACTGGTAAAATCTCTGGAAGTCATTGATTAGTCCCTCCCTTTAACGCTCTCTCATGGAACAAAGGGGTCAAAAAACTGGAATGAATAACAGGTCAATGAAAAATAAATAAAAGCAATATTTCTCCTTAACACTAAAACAAACAAGGAGTCCTGTGGCACTTAGGGCTCCTTGTTTGTTTTGCTGAACTAGGCTAACACAGATGCCCCTTTGGAGCTTCCCTTAACACTGTGTTTGGGCTCAGGTTTTGGTATTCCAGCTACAAGACATGGAAAAGTCAGAAGCTGTAGCTGATTTTTTTAAAAAAAGAACTGGATTATTATATAGGCAAAAATAGCATTTGTAGTTACCAATGCTAAAGTAAGCACAATCAGATGTTACGCTTCAGGGAATCAGATTGTCGCTACGGGGGAAAGAAAAGAATTGGTCTCCTCCATGTATAGCACTATATAACTGATGAAGTGCATTATTTTTGTTTTATCTTTCTCTGAAGCAACTGTATTGGCTAGTATCAGACACATTTTGCAGCATTTGATGGCTCAGTAATCTATTTTTGTTTAGTAACGTCTACATTCTGGAACTTCTGAATTTGAAAAGTGGTTTTGCAGGTTTATGATATTTGCTGCTGGCCCTTTCATTCTGAGAAATATGTGAAGTAAAACAATAAAGACATATATAAAACCAGACCAGTACTAACAAAGAGACAAAATAGATTTTCTTTCTTTCTTTCTTTCTTTCTTTCTTTCTTTCTTTCTTTCTTTCTTTCTTTC
>ML681979.1:61995892-62112443 GCA_007922195.1 Podocnemis expansa | reverse complement strand
GCCTGCAGCCCCCTGAGGAAGTGAAATAGCAGGTTCACAGTGTGAACCTGCTATTTCGTTTCCCGCTTTTTTTCTTATTTTGAAATAACATTTTGTTAATTCGAAATATGTTATTTCGAAATAAGGCGTTATTTCGAAACAAGTTGTTTCAACACAACTTGTTTTGAAATAACCGTGTGTGTGAATACAGCCTTAGTCTTTAAAAGTGCCACCAAACTCCTTGTTTGTGTTGCTGAACTTGATTAACACAGCTGCCCCTTGGAAGGTTGAGTAAGTACTTAAAATTTCTCATATTTAAGTTACAGAAATTGTTCTTCCCCTGTCTGCTGAAACTTGTGCTCTATTGCTGGTCCAGTACTTTATTGTTTTCTTCTGCCCTAGAAGTAAGTGATAGAAGAAGTGAAGAAGATAAGCAGTTCTGTATGTACAGTGGTTGGAAAATCTCCAGTGGAATCTATTTCTGTTGAAATGACAATGCTTAGCAGAAACCCATTGGTTTCAACAAAATATAGACTAAAAAGAGAAAACTGAAAGAAAGCATTTTGAAATGGTTCAGATTCTTTTAAAGTGGTAGAAAAGAAAGAACTCTTCTTATTTTCTATTTCATGACTGTCAGAAGATGCTGTTCTCGCTGCTGGACCGCCTCCTTCTGGCTGCATCTAGGGATTAGCTCTTCCAGTCCAAAACCTTTCCTGGGGTTTCTCACTTCATTACTCTGTCTCACTCTTTCAGGACTCAATTACTGCTATTTCATGACGTGGCACTCTGGCCAGGCCACTGCAATCCTCCTCTTCTGGGGTAATGAAGGGTCTCAGGATCCACTGTCCCAGGTAATCTTGGCTATCTCTACACTTAAAGTTTCCATTTGAATTACCCCATTTGAATTAGTCAATTCGACCTAATAATTATTAATTTGAATTCAGTGGACTGGATTTGCCATTTTGAATTGTGGGGGAGGAGGGCACCATGGGAATTGTGGCAAGATGGCCAGTTCAAACTAAGTAATTCAAACTGACATGGCCACACTGAGTCAATTCGAATTACTCAGTTCAAATCGACTGCGACTTCAAAGTCAAATGAGGTTTGGTGAATTCAAAGTCAGCTTTCATCAGTTCAAACTGAGGAGTTCCTCAGTTTGAACTGATGAAAGTGAGTGTGTCTATGCACTTAATAGAATTTGAATTGATGACAATCAATTCGAATTCAGCTCTTAGTGTAGATGTACCCCTTTTCTTTCATTACCCCTTAATACTGCCACTTCCCAGGAGGTAGGAGGGGAAGCCAGGCCCGTCTTCTACATTGGGTTTCAGTCCAGTTAGCCTACAAGCAGCAGGCAAGATCTTCACAATCCTCTTACCTACTGCTGTATCTCTGACTACTTCCTACCCTGCCTTGTCTCACCCCAACAGCAACTACTATTTCTCTCTCTCTCTCTCTCTCCCTCTCCCTCTCCCTCTCCAGCCCCCTTCTACTATCAGCTACTAGGCTTTATACAGGCTCTTGCTGCTCCTGCCCAGCAAAGCCTAATCTCTCGTTAGTCCTTGCTCCCTGGCTTTTCTTCCACGCACAGCCTGTCTGGTTAACTGACACAACTTGTTGCCCGAACCCCTTCAGAAATTATGCCATGTGGACAACGCTTAAGAATGATCTTTATTTTTTTTTTAAAAAAATCTATTACACAATAATTTAAAAAGTAAAAATCAGAATCAAAATGATTTTTTCACAATTTCTTTTCATGGGAAATTTTGACTTCATTTTTATTGTGTTTCTCAACAGAAACAAAATTAATATTATGGATAATTTCATTGAAGCAAAAAAGTCCTGTTGACAGTAAGCTCTAATTTTATGTACTATTAGCAGAGTACTTTAGGATACATGTGAGTGAGAAACCACCCTATAAACACAAAATACTACTAGGATTTCTAAGTGAGCTTCCCAAGTTAGATTTAATAGTAAATAATCAGGAGATCTGGTAACTTACGCTACATTTTTCTATTTATTAGTAAGAGTAGAGAATGCTATGCTTTGGGAACTCATTGATAAAAGAATCACATCATTCCCTGCACATTTTCTCCTGGATGATTTGTACCACCTAGAATGCACTCATCTAACTTTGGATTCCTCCTAATTGTTTTTTTATAAAGTCAAATGATATTACAGTTCAGCATTTGTCAATATTGTCATCTTTCATGTCAGCTACCAAGAAAAATCAGGAGGATAAAAGCAAAGTCAGAGGCAGAGATTTACAGTTGTGGAAGGCTTGATAATTTATTTGGAAGAAGGTAAGACACCAAACATTTATTATACAGAAAATGGCTCCTCACTGGGAACAAATAGAGATGCTACATGAAATATCTGCTTTGAATAAGCTCTTAATTATAGACCTGTTGAATATAGAAAAGTGTGTTTTGCTCTAGTTCAGCTAGTCTCTGTTTCTTGATCAATAAAAATGTCATTGTTTGCATTTGGAAGCTTGATAACATGTAAATGTTCTTCCACTACATTAAAAACAGACTGACTGTACGTATTGATGTCACAGTTTTATGTGCCAAGTGTTCGATTCTCCAGACACTCAAGCAGTATTTTCTCTCTTTTATTAATAACCAGTAGTTTCACTAGGGACATTTCCATCATTGTTTCAGTCTCTCAGAAACTATTTTTTACGCAGTTCACTTTGCATAAAGTGTAATATTGGCTGTTCATCTTAAAGGAATAGGCAAGAAACAAGAAAGTGAATAATTTGCCATCTGTTAGCATCCAAGTCTTATTCCCAGTGAGGGGAACCCCCCCCCCCCCACACACACATACAGGACTTTCCTTTTAAATATGGATGAAATGATGTTTCCATAATCTTTTTTCTTTTGTGTAGTTCATCTTTTTCTATTTCTTACCATCTTTCTCTCTCCATTTCTATTCTCTCCATGTCTGTTGTTATTTTCTCCATCCTCATCCAGTGTGTTTGAAATATTGCAAGTCTAAGTTCATTTAAGCAATAGTTTTTGAAAACACTGCAAGAATGATTCACAATTTTTTTTCACATACTATATTCCACTGGACCAGTGAACAGGAAAACTTGAAAAACAAAAATTAATTTTGATGGAGTCAGAGGAAATGATAACATAAACCAGCTCTGAAACATCAACTGGTAGTGTCCAAATTTTCTGTTTTTCACATATGATGAACTTCAGATCCTGGAGTTTTGTTTTAAAAATCAATGATTTTCCTGCATCTGTTTTTATTAAAAGTCTAGTTTGTGACAATGAAAGGGCATAATCAAGATCAATAGGCCTAAACTGGCAATTTGCCATATTGAAGTGCCATTGTAATGTTATCACTGTCACTTTCTCAAGATTATCATTATTACATCTGAAGATCTCAAGAATCATCAAAGTGCCATTTTTCTAAGCATTGCAAAAATACATAATAAAAGACAGTCCCTGTCCTGAAGAGCTTACCTTTTAAATATATCATATGGATAAATATTTGTGTACTTGTCCTGTGTGAATTATATCCATAATTAAAAGATTCAAAGAGGAGCTTATGTTATTTGGGAATATAATTATATCTGTGTAACTTTCACTACAGAACAGCTGCCATTATTCCTGTGGGAAAGCCAGTAGTGAACATGATTTCAAAGAAGTTTGTGAGAACTGATTCAATGGAATAAATGGGAGGAATTCATGGGAAAAGCAGCAAAACTGATATCATTAATTGTTTTCTTGGGTCTTCACACAGGGTGAAACTTCTTTTCCATTTTGATTTAGAATTACTAGAGCTGGTAGACCAAAACACACTGCAACTCATTCATTTGTCAGCATTCACTTCCCAAAAGGAAATAATGTGCCATTTCAACAGCCTGAGTGAGGTCAGCAATGCATCTGAAGTCCTAAAGCTTATAAAAAATATCAGAAAGCAATTAAAAACTCAGGAACAAACCTATTGAACCTTGAGAAAATGTTCCAAACTTCCTGATTTACTGAAAGAAAAGGCATGTGCCAGGATGAACTATTTGATAGGTATGAAAATCCTGAAATGCTTGTCATTTTGCTTGATTTAAAACACATTGTATTGAAAATAAAATGGCTATTTTTATTAAGCATGAATTTACTCACATGTTTTATTAAAGAGTATTGTAAAGTTTATATAGTTTAAAGCTAGCCAAATAAGACCAAAGTCCACTTAAACATAAATTTAAGTTTTCAGTTTGTCCATTAACCTGTATAAAATTGAATGCAAATCCCTTATTCTCCCACTCTTACACGGCTGTTTGCTTTGATTTCTGCCTTGCAAGCAACAGGGAGAATGCAGAATGTTCTTGGAGCAGGGATGGGCAATTTTAAGGTAGAAATGAGTCATAAAACCCACTGAAATTCTTTTGCAACTCGGGGGTACGTGTGTCACAGGGGCAGAAGCAGCAACCTAGCATCTGGATCTTTCAAGAATGCATGTATCTGAAAAATTTTAATTCAACTGTTGGTATGCTAAACAACTTCTACTTTAAGGTGATTGCATTTTAAAAAGTATTTAAATTTTGTTTGATTTAGGTCATCTTTAGGATAAGAAAATCCTTTCTTCATGCACTCATGAAAAAATGAAACTGGATAAAAGGGAAACAGATGCAGACACATATCTCAGTTGTGCATTTTAGGCTGAAGTGCTTTTCAGTTCCTTTTTGGGTTGATAGGACACTGTATCTCTTAGATCAACATGATAAAGCACCAGAAGTTTTACCAATACAAATGCATGTGTTCTGGAAAGGACATAATGAGACTTTTCAGGGATCAAAATTCCATAACATGAAAGACCTAAGCAGCTGATCCTACAGAGTGCTGCTGATGCCTCCTGTGAGGTGCTTAGACCTTTTGCCATTGATTGCAGCACACAGGATAGAATCATAGAAATTAGACATTGTATACTGCATACAATTGTCCATCCATCCAGCTCAGTGTCATATCTCCAGCAGTGGCTAGTAATGCCAGCTACTTCAAAGGAAGGATGCAAGAAACCCAGTAATGGAGTTGTGGGATAACCTGCACTAAAAAGATTTTTTTCCCAATACCATTAGTAAGCAGTTGGTTTATGCCCTGAAAAACAGGAGTTTAAATGTCTCCCAAAAATTTTGTTTATTTTTAATACAGTATTTACTGCAGTAATTCTGGGGGTTTGTAAATGACTAGCTCTTTTCAAATTCTGTTAAGTTCCTGGCCTCAGTGATAGCCCATCCTACTTTCAAGAAGCTCCAAAAGTTACAAATTTTGTTTTTAAAGGAAGAAGCAATTTAGCTATACATAATCCTCAAACTATTTAACCTTTGAAACAATAGGAAGTTTCTTTAAGTGACTAGGGGAGACTTTAATTTCACCCTATATGATCTTTTCTCCATGGGGGGGGGAGAAGAAAGATGCATTAAAATTATTTAATAAGTTGAATTTTTCTATTATAAAATTTCAGTTCCACTCCTCATCTTCACTGTAAAGACCAATAAGAGGGTAGAGGATGGCATAATCTTTGTCTGTAAGCTCAATAACCCTTTCATGTTATGCTTTGCTGGAGAGGATAACGAAAAAAGCAGCAGAGCACAGTAATAAGGGATTTGGTTTTTCTTGTCATTGACAAATCTTAGCACCCCCCACCTGCCTTGGCACAGGTGGATTCTGAAAGTATTTTCATACCTCCCATTGTTTTCAGATTATTAATTTCCATCTGTTATCACAGTACTTGAAGTTCTTTATTGTTTTTTTAAGCTCTTAGTAAACACCACTGAAAATTCCCTTTCCCTCTTATCAGTGGTTTAAGATAAAAATATGTAGCATTTTATTTAGAAGAATGCCAGGAGTCAGCTAAATTACAGCTAGAGCTGCTTTTCTGCAACAAATTTCAATTTGGTTGTGGTGCTGTTGAATCTAATTCCTTTTAATTACTTGAGCAGTCATGTCTTCAGGAGGCCCATCATTCTTGTAAGAAACTAATTTCCAGACTGTTTTAGAATAATCAAGGAGCTGGAGGATGAAGAGGCAGAACAATGCAACCATCCGCTCTCAAATTCTCATAAATCTACTGTGAACGTCTCTGGTATTGGGGCTGAAGGAGAAAAATTATACAACTTGCAGTACAATTTCCAGGAGGAGGGGGGAACTCTGCTGGAGGCATTGGAAATCTTGTATGTAACCGAAGCAGGGAAAAAAAATAAGTAAAACAAACTCCAACTCATTAATTAAAACACTGAAACCTCTGATTTTGATCACTTTCTTTCTTATCTTCACACCAATTTAATTTCTTTTACCAATCAATAAGCAATGATTTCAATTAAAAGTATGCCGTGTGAGCTAAGCATGAAACAGCTAAGTACTACAAGATTCCATTTATTACGCCAGATCCCCCAGCATGTAAATGATCCTCTAAGCCTTTCGTCTGGGTCACAGAGGCTAACTTGTGATGGTGTTGCTTAGATGGTCTGTAGAGCAAACATCAGAGTCCTTCTACACTATTCGCATAACAGGGAGAAGGGAATGTGATTGGAAGAAAGGAGCCACAACGTTTCCATGCAAATTCTTGACTTTTGTTTCAGGTTTCTGTAGCTACTATGGCCTAAAATAAATTAGGACAGCCCTAGGGCAGGGCTATATCACTATGGAGGGACCAGACTACACAAAACAGTAAAATCAGGGTAATGAAAAGGTCAGCTTTAAACCCTCTTTGTACACCACACCTGCCAATACAAACTCAGTGCAGTTTAACCATACTCCTTGTACCACTTCCCTTGCATCTGACTGAAATTTATGGTTTCATTGTTCCTAAGGAAGGCATTTTGTGTAGAGGCTAGGATTCCGTCTTGATGACTGACACCTTCAGGCTACCAGCTCTGTGATAATCTTGGCATTTTACACTATGATGGCCAAGTCTCACCTTCCACCAGGTTTACTAAGAACCTGATCTTCAGAGTGATATCTCAGAACAACAACTTTCTTAACATCCTTTCAAGTAATATGACTTTTGGTATCCATGTTATATGGCCAAATTCTCTGCTGACAAGATTCTCCTGACTTCAATTATGGAGCAGAGAATGTGGATTCCAGAATAAGCCAGTGAGACCTCTTCTGTTTTCCCCCAAGAAAGCTCATGCAATAAGTAATTTGTCAGTCTTTAAGTGCCACAGGACTCCTTGGCTAGGTCTACACTATGGACTTAGGTCTACTTAAAGCCCTTTCGGTCAACCTAAGTTAAACCCCATCTATATTTAGAAATTATTAAGTTGACTTAAGCAATTACTTAAGTTGCCTTAATAACTCCTGCCCTCTAAGTCGACTTAAGCATTTAAGTGATGGGCTCCCACCAGATCAAGCCAGAGGGTCCGATCTGGCTCCTGCCCTCTGGCAAGGAGCTGAAGGCTGGATCCGGCTCCCAGCCCCTCTCCACCGGTGGAGGAGGTTGGCAGCCAGTTCCTGCAGCCTGAAGAGAGGGGCTGAGAGCCCGATGGCCTGAGAGCGATGCTGGCTCCTCCCACGCCAGGATAGAAGTGAGCTGCCAGCTCCCAGATGCAGCAGAGAGGGGCTGAGCCTAATAAGGCTCTCAGCCCCTCTCTTCAGGCTGCTGGGGCTAGGAGCTGGCTCAAACTCCATCTGGCTCAAGCAGCTTGCTCCACAGAACAAGCAGCTAGGAGTCTGGTCAATTTCACAGGCACAGAGTCTGTGAAATTGACCAGGCTCAGAGCTGCTTGCTCTGCCGGACAAGCAGCTGGGAGCCAGATAGGCTCAGAGCCAGATCCTCCAACACCTCCACAGAAATATCTAAGAAGGTCCAAGAACAACTAAAAGGCTACTGGAGAGTACAGACTCTGCAAAATTTATTTGGACACTTCTATACTAGATCACACAAAAACCACAGTTTCCCTTATGTTCTGTTAATGAGGTATATTACAGTTCCAGACCTAGTTCCAAATTAAATTGAATTAGAATCAGGACTGGCATTGTATTATAATTTTCCAGAATACAATTGGAAAAGTAAAGTGAGACCTCTACTTAAGTACTTTTCTAAATGAAGACCTAAGACCTTAGAGTTTTGGTATGTTTTGTAGTTGACAATTATAGGTCTCAGCAAAATTACTTACACTAAGAAAAATGAAAGTCCATCGAATGACAGCAGTCTCTAAATTTTTTTAACTGTCAATAGTCAGCAGGAATTTTATAAGGATTTGATCAAATCAAAATGTGATATACTCAGATGGTTCAAAGTCAAATTAAAAAAATCTTAAACTCAAAAACACTAAACTTGATTTACTGAATTCATTGATCAGAAGCAACTAAATAAGTTAAGAACAACAGAACTTAAAAAAGAGCAAAAGCAAAAACTTTTAAAATATATTATTTAATATATTTCACAGATAAATACACTTTATGTAATAAATTATTTAAGACACTGGTGGATATAGTATATTTCTGAATGGAAGATAATTTCTCTTTATTTGATAATTTCCTTGGCTTCATTTTGACAAATTAGATTAGTACCAATAGAAGAGAGAAGAAAATCTACCTGGAAGTTTGGAGCTTGTATTATCATAGAATCATAGAACTGGCAGGGACCATGAAAGCTTATTGAGTCAAGTCCCCTCCACTCATGGTAGGACTTTTTCACCTTCCTCTGTATCATGGGGCATGACTTGCCTGCTGGTGAATTCTCTGTAACTTAACTCATGATTTGAGGACTTTAATAACTCAGTCATAGGTCAGAGCAGGGGTCTCAAACTCAAATCACCACAAGGGCTGCATTAGGACTAGTATGTTAGCCCAAGGGCTGCACCACTGACACCTTTTCATACAATGATATTGCAAATACTAGTAACAATAGTGTCATTGTGGACTGCAGGAAACAGCTTTACGGGCCACATGCGGCCCTCGGGCTGTGTTTGAGACCCCTGGGTTAGAGGCTCATTGCTGGAGTGGATGGATGAGGTTTTGTGGCCTGCACGGTGCAAAAGGTCAGACTAGATGATCATACTGGTCCCTTCTGACCTTAGAGTCTACAGCTATGTCTACATCTACTTATTTAGTTCAGACTTGCAAGTCTTAACTAAATAAGTCTGAGTTTAGTACAAACTAGCCTTAGGCTATTTCAAACTAATCACGGCCTTTGAGTTTGAAATAGCCATGTGACTTTGTTCAAACTAAAAAGTTTGAACTAAAAAGTGTGGCTAGTTCAAACTAACTGCTTAGTTGAATTGCCTACATTAGGCAATTCAAACTAAAGTTTGAACTAAGTGCTTGGTTCAAGCTTACTGTTTGAACTAACTAGTTTGAACTAAGCTTTGCCAAGTTCAAATTAAGCAACTATTTAGTTTGAATTTGGCAAAGCCTAGGGTAGATCTGGTCCAAATTAATCCAGACTAATTAGCCAGTGTAGACATAGCCTATGAGTCTATGACCAAGTACCATCTTAAACCATCCCAGGTTTAAAACAGGCATTTGTCAAACCTGCTCTTTAAAATGTCCAATGATGGAGAATCCACAACTTCCCCAGGCAACTTATTTCAATAGTTAATCAACCTGAAAGGATTTTTTTCTGAATGTTCAACCTAGATTTCCCTTGCTGTAATTTAAGACCATTGTGGATTTATTTACAGCTTTTTAATTTTTAACCATATAAATGTAATAACTGATGGGTGCCGATGGAAACATCAATCTAGAACCATCCTAGTTCATTTTCTGATTTAGGGCAAAGCAGAAAAATGTTGACATAACACAAACATGGTAAGGCAAATTTGAGGAACGATGAGCTTGTCTTGTCACCCAAGATTATCTAAACCTGGCTTTCTGATAACTACTCTCTGTCTGCTAAGTAGTTTCAGAAAATAAATCAATAGAGGACACAGCTCATCTCACTAATAAATGATAGGGTATTTGCACTTTTGTGTGTACCAAAGCTCCTTCTTTAGTGAGACTCAAGCAGACACATATGCAACACCAATAGAGCACTCCAGATATAGTTACCCAAAGTCTAAAATGTTTTTGAATCTTCAATGGACAGCCCTCGTGATCAACCATGCTTCTAGCTGCTGGGGAGTAATGTCATACACCTAGCTTGTGGAAAAGGCTGGATTTCTAAATTACATTTTCAAGATTAAACTTTTTATAGGTTATTCAAAATGAAGAACATACTTAATAGTAACCCCTATTGGGCTGACAACTTCCTTAGCAACAGCAAAAAACCTTAATTTCTACTTACCAGCAAAGCAGCCCTCAGAAAACAAACAAACAAACAAAGTCAACCTTATAATTAGATACCTAGATTCAAAGTCAGCTATTCATGCTCTGTTCCATTCCCATAAATCTGTCTCTTTCTTATCTTTGTTAAGGAATACTGAAGCTGTGCAGCTGCTCTGCTCTAACAAAGACCAAATTATTCTTGATTGTTTAGTGTTGTGACTTCCAGTTTATGGCAGCTAAGTACTCAAATTGACTGTAGGTTATGTCCAGTCCTAGTTCTCTCACAACAGTCTCTGAGCATGTAGATTGTAAGTTATATAAGAGGCATATTATTTTTACTGTGATGGACTGTGGAACACTAATTAACCAGAAGAAAGCAAGATTTAGGTCAGGATTTCATCAAAAGATAGGTTCTGTATGATATACTAACTACTACAGGAGAAGGAGAATAACATACCTTCATGAACATTATTCATCAATTTTGAGGAAGCTTCTTATTGAAGAGAATAAGATGTATATTAAAACAAGCAAGGAGACCTGTGGCACTTTTAAAGAATAACAAATTTATTTATTGCATTAACTTTTGTGGGAGAAAATCCCACTTTGTCACATTCTTGATGATGAGGAACTTACAGAATGAGAGGAAAAGAAATGCAGGGAAGGATAATTCTTAGGATCAAGTCATATTATTACAGCAAATCTAAGCAGTTGTTTAGATACTAACAATGGATAACAGCATAAGAGGGAGGTGGAGTCAAATCAACTGTTTTAATTTGAAAAAAAAAAGAACAAGATCTCTATTTAACCCTAAGCTAAGGCAATACTGTCAAATCTGCATATAAATTCCAATTCTGCAGTTTCTCTTTGAGTTTGAATTTACTTTGATTTATAATCTCTTTTTTAAGTATGAATTAATAGATCATCAATGGAGTGAGCAGGAAGATTGAAGTGTTCCCTTACTGGTTTTTGAATGCTGTTATTTCCAATGTCAGATTTGTGTCCATTTATTCTTTTGTGCAGAGACTGTCTTTTTTGTCCAAAGCATAAGGGAAAGGGGCATTGACTACAGGACAGCCTCTTCACAAAAGAATAAATGGACACTCATCTAAGCTGCAGGATAATACCCAGATTCAATGTCCTTTTCTATCAGATGCCAAAAAAAGGATTTGAATTGGCAGTTCCCAGGGGCATCACTGCCCTGGTGAATGACCCAGGGTACTGGCCCAGGCCCTGCCCTCTGCCCACAGGCTACACCCCCAGCTGGGAACAGGGTGGGGAATGGCAGCTGTAGCTGCGGGGCCGCCTGGCCTTGGAAAGGGCTGGAAGCAACTGCCCAGGCCCCGGATCTCTGGCCCGATCTGGCCAGAGACCGGGAGAGGCGGGGTCCCACCAAGACCCAAGGCACTGGCACCGGCATTCGGGGCACAGGCTCCATGTGCCAGGTGCCAGCGACATCTCTGGCAGTTCCTACTCCTTTCAAAAGCCCTTTGTAACCAATGAAATATGACAATACCAGATTGAGGGATGTGATTATTCCCCTCTAGTCAGCGCTAGTGAGGCTACATCTGGAATATTGTGCACAGTACTGGGCTCTGTCCTACAGAAAGGATGTTGACAAATTAGAAAGAGTCCAGCAGATGGCAACAAAATGATTAGGGGTTTGGGGCACATGACTTATGAGAAGAGATGGAAGGAACTAGGCTTATTTCATCTGCAGAAGAGAAGGCTGAGGGGTGATTTGATAGCAACCTTCAAGGGATGCTCTGGAGAGGAGGGAGTTAGGCTGTTCTCGGTAGTAAAAGAGGACAGAATAAGGAGCAATGGTTTCAAGTTGCAGCTGGGGACTGGAACACAACCTTGACTGGCAGTCAAGGTTGGATACTAGGAAAAACTTTCTCACTAGGAGGGTGGTGAAGCATTGGAATGTGTTACCTAAGAAGGTAGTGAAATCTCCATCTTTGGAAATATTTAAGGCCAAATTAGACAAAACCCTGACTTGGATAATTTAGTAGGACTGGTCCTCCTTTCAGCAGTGGGTTGGACTAGATGACTTCATGAGGTCCCTTCCAACCCTATGAGTCTATGGCTATGTCTACATTGGCAAATTACTCTGGACTAAGGAAGCTTAGTCTGGATGAATTTAGCCCATGACTATACTAGGCTTTGCCTAATATGAACTAAGAAATTTCTTAGTTTGAACTAAGCATAGCTTAGCCCGAACTAGTAAGACCTGGCACTAGTCAGTTCAAACTAGGCACAGGCAAGACCCGAGCTAAGGCTTAGTTTGAACTTAAAAAGTTCAAATTAAGACAATAGCTCACACTAACTATGTGTTCTTGTTCAAACTAAATGCTAGTTTGAACTAGAACGTGCAGTTAGTTTGAACTAAAAAATCCACTGTTAGTTTGAACTAGCCTGAGGTCAGTTCAGACTACCCCTGGACTTCTCAGTTCAGATTAGCAAATCTAAACTAATTTGCCCTGATGTAGATATAGTCTATGATTCCTCACTTTCTCCTATTGAGAAAATTCCATTTTAGACAAACATTCAGTCACTGGGCCAGATAGGGAAAGAAAGCACATGAGGGTGCACGAGAATGCTACCAAAGCCTGCTGGTTAGCATAACAACTTGTTATGTGAGAAACCAAGGTTTCAGTTCCTTCCTCTAATGACTATTTAGCCACAACCATAGGAGAGATTGAGGAAACCCTATATCAGAATATGTCATAGTTCAGTGGTTTCTAGCACTCTGAGAAGTGGGAGGCTTCTGTTTAAATCCTTTCTTCCTTTCTACCAAAAGAGGGCATTGAATTTTGGTCTCCCATGACACAAATGATTGCTCTAATTACTGAGATACATGTTACAGTTAGAGACCCTACCTCCTCCATCAATCATTTTGCGTGAAATTAGGCACCTGCCTAACTTCTCACAGAAGACAACTGAGGCACCTAAGCCATCTAACTCAGAGTGGGTTCCCAGCTACTGATTTCTAGCAGACATATGTGTCTTCCTGCAGCCTGGGCATAGATTCCTAATTCTGTGAAAAGCAGGTCTTAGGATATACTACTGTACTGGGCATCTCTCATTGGCTAAATTAGTCAGTGCTGCTCTAACTTTCTTAGCATGCTGACTTTTGTGGATTGCTGCCTAAGCTGCTTATCTCTCCCCATTCATTATACAGGAAGTTTAGGTGCCTAACTGTGGCTCTGTAGATCTCAGTTTTATTCCTGTGATTCTTGCGAGGTGCCTAAGTTAGGCTGTGCAATGCTCACACTGTCACTGTCACACTGCCTATGTTCTTTTGTGAATCTAATCCATTGGTTCCTTTGAAAATCTCACCAATTATAACTACATAAACTTACAAAGAGTACTGTGCCACTTAAAGACTAACAAATTTATTTTTTGCATGAGTTTTCATGGGAGAAAATCCCACTTTGCCAGCTTGTCTCTTTGTGGTTGCACCAGGGCCATGCTTAGCTTTGTGGGCTCATTTGGTGATCCCCTCCTTTGAAAATGTGCCTGTAGAAGGGGTGTTGCCCATAGGTGGGCCTGAGTGGGCTGGGGCACACCCACTTGGCTCTGAAGCCCACCCACCTTAGCAGCTAGCAGCAGTAGAAACTCCACCACTGTGGCCACAGGTCTACCCAGAAACCAACGGCTGTAAGTAGGGCAGAGGCGCCAGTGCCAACACCTCTGCTCTGCTTGTGGTGACTGGCCCATGCAGCTGCAACTGGAGCTGAGGCACTGGTGCCTCTACCCTGTTTGCTGCCACGGCTGCCAACTGGCCCCATGGCTTCAGTGGCAAAGTTTGTGCCACTGCTGGCCCAGGTGTCGTGCCTTTCTCTCTCCCTCAGGGGACAGCTTCTGGTCACATAACCAGAAGCTGCCCTTGGCCAGACCCACCCTGCACTTGCAGGGGCTTGGCCAGAAAACAGGGGCAGGCTATGTCCCTGCCCTAGAGTATCACCTCTGGTTTTCATGATATAGACTTTTGCTTTCCTGCTTTATACTACCGAACGTATGTTGTCAGTAAACAGAACTGCATATAGTTCCCAACCCAGGTTTGATTTCATTACAAGTAGTGACAAATGATGTTTCCTTTCCTTGCTACCTTCCTTCTTCTTGTATAATTTTGACTTCTCCTCAAGGTCAAACAGTGGAGTTCTACTATTTATATAAACCTCTCTTTAATATGAATGCATCCTTTACTCTGGATTTAACACAGAGCTTATTTTACTGAATCAATAGCTTCTTCAATTGATTAATAGCATGCATAGTGGTATTTTATTCACTCATCTCCTTTAATAGTTCCTGTATCTTGTGTCAGATGGAACTGATCTGTTCCACTGAATGCTAATCTCAACCTTTGAGGTTAGTCAAAATCACTGGATAGTTTGTTCCACAGTGCATTAAAATAATATCCCTCTTGTTTAGAAGGCTAACTGCAGGCAAAAAGTGACATAATTTTCATAGATTAGGGCTAGAAGGGACCCCATAGAAGGTCGGTCATCTTGTACAACCACCTGCTCAAAGCAAGACCAACCCCAACTACACAATCTCAGCCACAGCTTTGTTCGGCCTCATCTTAAAAACCTGTAAGTATGGTGATCTCATCAACTCAATAGATAACCAATTCCAGTGCTTCATCACCCTCCTAGTGAAAAAGATCTTCCTAATATCCAACCTAGACCTCCTACACTGCAACTTGAGATCATTGCTCCCATTTCTGTCACATGCTACTGCTGAAAACAGGCTTTCAGGTAGTTAAAGGCTACTATCAAATTCTCCTTTCATTCCTCAAATTTATATTTCCATTGCCAACTGGCATTTGTGTGCAAGATTATTTAGTCCATAGATGACAAATGCATGATCTAGAGCAGGCGTGGCCAAACTGTGGCTTGTGAGCTGCATGCGGCTCTTGAAAGAAAAGGTGCGGCTCGCAGAAGAGCACAGCAGGGAGAAAGGTGGCATGGTCGTGGATGGTGGGGAAGTGACAGTACAGTCGGGGATGGTGAGGAGAAGCATGGCATGGCTGGGAACAGTGGGGAGAAACGCAGCATGGTCAGAGATGGTGGGGAAGCAGTAGCATGCTTGAGAATAGTGGGGAGAAGCACGGCATGGTTAGAGACAATGGGAAGAAGTGTGGCATGGTCAGAGACAGTGGGAAAGCAATGGCTTGGTCAGGGATGGTGGGGAGAAGCACGGCATGGTCAGGGATGGTGGGGAAGCAGTGACATTTTTACTGTAGGCCTAGTTTTCATGGTAACCTTAAGTAATTATTAGAATCCGACATTAGTAGGATCAATATGTTCCCTCTTTTTATGATAAAATTAGTGTGCAATGAATGTTAAACTTAGTAATTTTGGAGTAAGTAAAAGTATATGGCTATATGCCTCAGTGTGGCTCACAAAGGTTTCCTAATCAACTTGTGTGGCTCTTGAGTTCCTTAAGTTTGGCCACCCCTGACAGAGCATGGTTTTCAGGCAATGTTTTAATTTTTTCAATTTGCAGTTCCAGTTAAAGTCAGTCAATGAGACTTGGTCTGACCATTCTGATATTAAAGGTAGTGGATGTGGCTGGCAATTGTGAAAGCAGGCAAAGGTTTTACATGCCCAGACACCGGTATTTGAAAATGGCCTTACTGTATGTCAGAGCACAATATTAATTTTTGTGTTCTGAATCACTCTGCTCATATTTATGATTTTCTAGGAATGCCATATTTTTCATGGTTTAATCTAAATTTATGCTTCATTACAAATGCTTTGCACATTACAACTCATAACAGTCCCTGGATGTATTTTTATATAATTATCAGTATTCTTTTACCCTGCTAGCATGAAATTTCTCTATCTGCATTGTTGAATGATCATTGTACTTTATGCAGAACATCTATTATACAGTCCCTCATTATTTTTCTATCTCTACAGCAGCACTTGTTTTCCACTAATATATATCCTACATCATGATCTTTCCCCTCACTGTCATTCACAAATCAATATATTTAACATTCAACCATTTACCTCACACTCAAGTTGGCATCTATCCAATCACCATATTTTTTTATTCCCCATGACGGCTTCTTGATTATCTTGCATGTTGCACTCACCTTTTTCATCAAATCCCCCTTGCTTGCTCTTGTGGTTTCTGCTACTGTTTGAATTTTCAAGTAGGTTCTGTCATTCAGGTCTTGTTCAGTTTCCTATTCCTTCGGTCAAAACAAATTTCTTACTTCATTTCCTTCTATCTTATCTATAACCAGCTCTTTCCATCCAGGCTGTCCCCCATACATTCAATCATCAGTTTCAAAAACTTTAAAAAAAAAAGAAAAACAAAAACCAAAAAAACTATACTTTATAAGGTGGGGCTTGAAACTTCGCTCTGACAGGGAGGTGTGTAGTGCTGCATATAATAAAACCAGTTTAATTCCTGGTTCCATGCACACATGCACACTAAGTAGCATATTTCACAAGATAAACATCAGAGTATTAAAGGAAAAGAGAAAGCTTTTAAGAACTATCAAAGTACATGGCAGTGGACAGATGACAATTTTTAGTTTTTACATTTATAAGCATTTCTCTGGTGTTCAGCACAGAGCACTTAAGTGGATTAATTTAGTCTCACAGAGCCCACAAAAGGTAGGGAAATGTTATCACCACCCATTTTATGAATGGAGATCTGAGTCACAGATGGGATAACTTAGATTGACATGTTCTGAGGGTGGTCTTGAATTTTGGAGGTGTTGAGCATCCACAGCTCCATTTCATGTCAATAGGAGCAGTACATGCTTAATGTCTGCACAAATCAGGGCAAAAGTTATTACACTGGTCACATGAGCTGAGGCAGCTAAAATATGTTCCCTGATTTTGGGGGGGAGGGGGGAATTGAGCCTCTGCAACTTGATAAAGGTCATGAAAGAAGTCCGAGGGAAAATCAGAAATCAAAATTAGCTTCTTTGACATCCCAGAATAGTGTTGTAACTGCAACAACTACATTTAGCTTTAAAATTTACCAAGCTTGGCTTCTTTCAATCATACAGTGATCAAACAGATTAATGAACCCCAGTTTTGAGTGTATAGCTTTTCATAGCATCTCAGCTTCCATCTAGTCAAATGAAATGTATGCTGCATTGCAGGATGACAAGGTCCCAGTTCAACAAGGTACTTAAACACTTGCTTAACGTCAGCATTTGAGTGACCTCACTGACTATATCTACACTTAGGAGATTAGTTCAAATTAATTTAGTTTGAACTAATTAATTTGAACTAATAATGATTGTTTTGAATTAAGTTAATTTGAACTAAGGTGGCCCCACTAGAAACCCAATTCAAACAAGCATGTCCATGGACAGGACTTGCTAGTTTGAATTAGGAGAGGGGCACGATGGGAGGTGTGGCAAGATGGCCCCAAGAAGGGCCATGCCCCCACCCAGTGTATAGAAAGAGAAAGGGACCCTGGGAGGAAGAAGGTCAAAAGCGTTAATTCAAAATAATGGTTAGTCTGAATTAACACGGATACTCTAATAAATTCAAATTAACTCTTACTTTGAAGTTAAGTGAGGTGTTATAACTCTGAAGTAAGCTTTCATTAATTTGAACTAAGAAATTCCTTAGTTCAAATTAATGAAAGCCAGTGTAGCCATGCATTAATTTAATCTGAATTAATCCTCATTAATTTGAATTAATTATAAGTGTAAACATACCCTTAAAGACTACCACATTTATTTATCGCATAAGTTTTAGTGGAAAGAAAATCCCTCTTTGTCAGATGCTTTGAAGACAGGAAACTTACAGAATAAGAATAAAATAAAAACAGCTAAGTGTAAGTCATAGGATCAGGTCAGACTGTTACAAAAAATAAAACCAGTTTCTTATTTAATAGTCTGACCTGATCCTATGATTTACACATTTTTCTTCCCATTCTGTAAGTTCCCCATTTTCAAAGCATCTGACAAAATAGGATTTTCTCCCAGAAAAGCTCATGCAATAAATAAATTTGTTACTTTTTAAAAGTGCCAACAATCTCCTTGTTTCTTTTTCTAAACTAGCCTAAGCTGGCTACCCCTTTGGAAGCTGTCAACCTGTGATGTGTAACATACTTGAAATTCTACTCTTTAGAACCATTTCATAACTTTATGTTGGAAAACTAACTGTTATTCATGAGAACTAATTGTACGGTAGATTAAATATACTTATCAGCTCTGTGTTTACACAACAGGAAACACAAATCAGCTCAACTTTTATGCTACAGAGACAGTTCCCACAAAAATTTAAAAGTTACCATGTAAATTCCACACAGTAGTGAAAAACTTCAACACTGAACTCTTGAACTTTACCCAATTAACCTGTTTCATTCAGAGCTCACTCACCCAGAAAGTCTTTCATTGCTTGGAAAAGAATATTGGACATCAGAGGTAAACAAAAAACTCAGAATTCTTTCCACTTTACTAGCTTGCGACGAAGAAAAACATATGGCCAGCAAGTCACTGAGAGACAGAAATGTAAAGATCTTTAGGCATTCAGTGGGAGTTAGGCACTTAAGTGCTTTAGAAAAACACACTAGATATCTGTCTGCATCTTTAGGCGGTCTGAAGAGAATGATTAGTCACCAATGCTTCCTTGTAGCATGGCAGCTCTCTAGTGGGTGTTTCTTGGCTGTGGTTACTCCACTTCTGCAGTGGCCTGCCTATTCCTCTGACTTGGGCCTTCAGGTCCAAAGTCATTCCTCTTCCAGTGTATTCAACCAAACAAAAAACTAAGGGAATTCACACAAATAAACTGCCTTTGTCACAAATAGAAGGGAATGATTCCCTCTCAGTACACTTCAGGATCTGGCCTTCCTATTTTTCAAGGAAGCGCCTCCAGCTGGAGGTGGTCTGTGAAGCCTCTTCCTACAATCACCAGTGTCCTCAAGCTTTTGTCGCTTCTTTCGTCTGCCAACAAGTATCCTGTCCTGTTCCCCAATTAAGTGGCTGTCCCAGCCTGTGCATGCCTTGCATAGGGTTACCAGATGTCAGGCAAAAGAAGGACATGTCCTCCTTTTTACCTTCACATTGTCCATCCAGCAGGATTTTAAAAATACATGATTTCATCTGGCTTTTTACTTACAGGGGTTAAAGTATGCTGGAACACCTCGGAGCACCCTATTTATAGGCGGAAGCATTCCAGGGCCCCCTAAAAACAGAAGAATATTACATTAATACTATATTTTCTCCATGTGTCCTCTTTTTGTACTTCCCTGTCCTCCTTTCCATGCTTTGGTATCTTGTAACCCTAGCCTTGCAAGAATGTGAAAGATGATAGCAGAACTGACTGCGTCCAGAGCAGCTCTTTAATTCTTTGTGGTTTGTATACCCCATCACAGTGTCTGAACATCATTAATCATCTAAATTAAAAATCCTGTGTTCTCAATTGTCCCCACCATCCCTCTTAATGCAATAGAAAGCCAGAATACAGTCAGTACATAGTTGGAGGTATTATGTCCTTGGCTAAAGGGGTCTGTGAAACCTAACTAAGTTAATATCCAGAGGGGTAGCCATGTTAGTCTGTGTACGGCAAAAACAACGAGAATCCTGTGGCACCTCACAGACTAACAGATTTCTTCAGTCATAAGCTTTCATGGGCTCCAACCCTCTGCATCTGACAAAGTGGGTTGGAGCCCACAAAAGTTTATGCCTGAAGAAATCTGTTAGTCCACAAGGTGCCACAGGGCTCTCGTTGGTCTAAGTTAAGCTACAATATCTAGTTAGGTTCATTCTAGTGGTTGTCATTCAGGGAACTGATATTTCCATACTCTTGAAATCCATTTTCTCTGTGTTGCATAGGAAGTCTTTCAAATCTTTGAATGTTCTCAATCTTTCTTTCTTTCTTTCTTTCTTTCTTTCTTTCTTTCTTTCTTTCTTTCAACAGGACAGTTCCTAGTTGGGGAAATTTGTCAAAGAAACAGTTTTTGAGTATTAAATCTATTATATTTTTGTAATGAGTACTACTGTGATGGTGTACTATGTATTATATTATTTCTAGTACACTTTTTAAAAAAAAAAAGAAAAGACTTTTTCATGACCTCCTTATGTCTTTATTGCAGCAGGCCTTGGGCAACTGTATATAATATATTTGGAGAGAGGGAAAGAAGATTTGTGAGAGCATAATGGCAGTCCCAGTATAGTCCTGGCTGCCATTGCTGGCACTGTTATTAACCCATGTATTCATCTGCCTTTCCCCCACGGCATAGAGGATTTCTTTAAAATATGGTTTGCCATTATATTTCTCTAGAGTATTGCCCTATTTATCTCTATCTGCACTTTATATTGAAAATATACCAGCAAACAGGAATTTCTTTGGTTTAAGGAAAATATTTTACAAATTACCTGACTCTACCTTGATGCCATGAAGTAATTCTGAACCTTGGCAATTTTTCTAAACCCTTTTTTTCTGTGGTTCTTCAGTCACAGTCAGCACTAACAGCACTTCTTGACAAGATCTACTGGGCATGTACAGAGGCCATAAGTCCCCAGAGCTCTCTCCTGTTTCAAACCACTGAGAAGGCTGAAGAAATGCAGAGTGATGTACTCTAGAAGAGTTCAAAAGGTAATAAGGTCAGTCTCCTCTTGGGACTACAATGAATCCTGGCTCCAAAGCCATTTTGATGTACAAATATTATTGTATACTGTATGTTTTCACAGAAATAAAACAATTCCTGAAAAATATACATTAAGTATACAACACCATTACTAAAATGATGTGACCTTCATGCATAAAATGGTTAAATATATAGGAAAGAGCTAGGTTTTTTTGTTTGTGTGTTTTTAAATTAGCTAATAGGATAGCAATAGCATTGGATTGGCCAGCCAATCAGCTAGTTTGGAACTCTCCTAAAGTTTTAGGGCTTTTTGAGTTGGAATTACAGCCTGGACACATTTTCTATTTTTCTGTTTTAAGTAACTCTCAATAAGTTAGGTTTAAAAAATGTAATTTTAATAGTTGGGCCTGCACTATGTTCAGCATCTGAATGTAAAATCTAGAAATAGCCAAGCATCACAAGAGGAAAAATAAGTATGGTAATTTGCCTTCTTAGTAAGGACTTGTTTGTTTCTGCAGTCTCTCATTCTGTTCAGTGACACATACTATATTTGGCTGGGGTTGAGTCAGAAGCCAAATGATAATGTCACCACCTGAAAATTTAACATCACTGAATAGGAACTTGTCAAATTTTGATACAGGATTTAAAAGAAACAATTAAAGTAGGGTGGACTAAAAGTATTTGTAAATGAGGAACTGTGATTAGAGTTTAAACAACAACAGCTGAAATAAATTTAATCTCTTGACCTATCTACAGCAGAGCAATTGTGCAAAACTGTTATCTTTGCTAATACAGACTCAGCTCCACCCAAGTTACTTATATTGGAGCCCTAGAGTATGGTCCACACTCAGTCTTTAAATCGAAATAATGGAGATTATTTTGATTTAAAAGATTGCAGGTCCACACTACATTTCTTTATATCGAGATAAAGAGCTCCCTTATCTCGCAACAAAGAAAGTCATTTTCAAATCAAATCAAATCAAATCATAGGGCTGGAAGGGACCTCATGAGATCATCGAGTACAACCCCTTGGGAATTGAACCCAGGACCTTCTGCATGTTAAGCAGAGGTGCTAGCCATTTTGATATAATAAAACCTAGTATTATATCAAAATGATGGTTAAATCAAAACTGTTATTTCCAAATAATGCTATGTGGATGTGTTATTTCAATTTAACACTTTAGCCCTTCTCCTTCCCAGGTGTTACCCCAGAAAATCGAATCAATTAATTTACTAATTTCCAAACTGTGCCATAGTCCGGGATCTAATTTTGAAACCCTCGGGGGCAACGAGGGGGGACCATTTTTCACCTACATGGACAAATACCGGCGCCAGGGATAAATGTCCCAAGTGGAGAATATGGCTACAGCCCGCCAATCAAGCACAGACCAGAAGCAATAAAAGACTTAGAGGCAATGATTTGTCCAAGACAAAATCAGGTTTATTGCCATATCTACTCTGAAAACTGACAGGGAACTTGTATTTGCTTCACGGATAGCTCAACAGTAATATAAGACATTAAAACTATTCTATATGATTATGACATAGACATAACACTTAGGTACACAAAAGGAACATTCAGCAAGTAGGGATCAGGCACTTGCTGGATGGAGAGATCTCAGCTCTTACTATTACTCCTTTAGATATTGATCTGGGTTTCTTATCTCACTCTTTCTAGGTAGTTTACTTATAATCATAAAGTTACATTGTAAGGCTTGGGCTTCCTGGCAGTATTAAAGTAATCTAAAGATCTTGGGGCTTTCTACTAGTGTTCCTCCCCTCCTTGGGACCCTTTTCTTACCCCAAAATTGGAGAGAGAGAAAAAGTCTCCGTCAGTGAGCTGGTGGATCTACTCTAAAATGGTGGCTGGTAGCTGCAGGCTGAAGATCTTCTGTCCCTGCTCAGCTCTGGTCTGGTTGCCGTGGAAACTGGAACTCAGGCACAGCTCAGAATGTTCCTGAAGCTTGCAGGTGCAGTTGCTCTGAGACCTGAGATACAAAGTATCAGTTCGTTGCTGACAAGCTATACGCAGGACTGAGTTGGCTGCCTGCTTGTGAGTTTTATCGGAGGCCCTTTTGAGACTGAATCCTGAGACCCAGCTCAAGGACTAAGTCCTGAGTCACCACTCAGAGACAAAGCCCCGTGCCTTTCAGAGACTAAGTCCAAAGACCCAGCTCCTAGGCTTCCACTAGAGACGTTGTTACTCTCTCTAGGGATGAGTGTGAGTGAGACTCCTTAGTGCAGCGGGAATATAGCCAGAGGCCAGTGGAACCCACTAAGGAGTGGGAGAGATCTCCAAAGTTCTGCTCTGTGCAGCACCTTTTATTCGCTCTTCTGTCACTCCCATTTTCTTCTTGACCAGTCCCAAAGGTGTGATTTCATCTTCCACCCAATTGGAAAAGGGTGATTTCATCTATCACCTGCACAGTGCATGATCAAAATCAATACTTTTGATGGGTCCTTTTGACAGGGGGTGGACACCTTAGGATCCTTGATGGGAGGGGGACTGAGTGAGTTCAAATTTCAAAATCTTCCTCCATCTTGACCTACTTTTCCAAAAGATATATCCGTTGAATCTGCTGAAAGAGATATACCTATGGAATCTGCTAAACCTATGGTCTCTCCATTTTCACTTGCTGAATGCCCTTTGAATACCAACTTTGTTTTAACATTTCCAAATGACAACTTATAAATTCTTGACCATTAATTATTACATATTATGCTTTATTTTGACATAAAACTTCTACTAGATTGCCTTACACTATTTTCTACCCATATGTGTCCTTATTCAATCAAGGTTTTTCTGTGATACTAAAGAAATGGCAAAAATCTCAGGCTACACAGGTTGTTGTCCTCTTTCAATATATTGGGTGGGGGGCATGGTCCTTCAAAGGGCCATCTTGCCACACCTTCTATGGTGCCCCTCTCCTAAATTGACCTAGCAAGTCCTGCCCATGGATAGGCTGGTTCAATGTGAGTTTCTAGTGGAGACCTGTTAAATAGATTTAACTTAAATCAATTTAACTGCCTAAGTGTGGACATAGCCCTAGTGTAGGTGGCCTGGAGATGACACACTGTAAAACAGCACATCACTTATCTCTACTGCGAGCTGAACATGTTGCCAAAGAAGACGTAGGACAGGTGAAACTTTGTACAGAAAAAGAAACAAGGAGCCCTGTGGCACAGGGCTCTATGCTTCTTTTACTGAATTAGACTAACATGGCTGCCCCCATTTGTACAGAAATTAGCTCTGGCACAGTTTGCTTCTTTGTTTCTGCCACACAAACTCCCTCTGAGGGTCAGGAGTCACTGTAGGACTAGAGAAAGTAAGGGAATGGTGGGACAGAAAGGAAAGATCAAGTGACTCTTAAGCCGAGCTTCACAGTCACAACAATGGATCAAAAGGGGGTACTGAACAGAACATAAAATAAGGAAGAACTCTGGGCTGCCCTCATATGTATCTAGGGCCATAAGCCCCACCCCCCAACAAATTCTATAAATGTGGCATGAACAGATCACTTACCTATTTGAGATGACTATTGATCTTAGAATTTTATGCTGTTGCTAATCAGCAGAGTATCTAGATAACTTCTACTTAAAATAATCTGCAATAATAAGGTGCTGAGCGAACTTCATGGAGTCTGACATGTTTTTCTAGGGTAGAATTCTCCTTGGAATATGGTTTGGGGTTGTTTTGGTTGGATAGTTTTTGCGGTGCCAGTGTGTGATTGTCATTCTTGTGGTGGCAAGCCTTTTCAATGGGGAAGCTTTTACAGCTTTTCCTAAAGATAGCCAGACCCTGGTTTCTCTCTCCCCAGTGCCAGAGCAGGGTAAATTTGCCCCAGCATTCTTCACACACTGCTGAAAGAAAAAAAAAAAACAAAAAAACAAAAACCAACAACTAAGGAGTCTTGTGGCACTTAAAGACTAACAGATTTATTTATCGCATGAACTTTCTTGGGAGAATATCCCACTTCGTCAGATGCTTTGAAGAGGGAGAACTTACAGAACTGGATGAAAATAAATGCAGGGGAGGGTAAGACATGGGATCAGGTCATACTGCAACAGATTCTAAGCTATTAGAAGAACCATCCCAGATGATGCCACAGCACAGCTTGTGACTGAAATGTGTGACTTTGTGCCCACACACAACCATTTCAGATTTGAGGACAATTTATACTTCCAAGTCAGTGGCACTGCTATGGGTACCTGCATGGCCCCACAATATGCCAACATCTTTATGGGCGACTTAGAACATTTCCTCAAGTCTCATCCCGAAACACCTCTCCTCTGCTTACACTATATTGGTGACATCTTCATCATCTGGACCCATGGTAGGGATGTTCTTCAAGATTTCCACAGAGATTTCAACAATTTCAACCCCACAATCAAATTGAGCCTGGAACACTCCACACAGGAGATCCACTTTCTGGACACTACAGTACAAATTAGGGATGGACACATCCACATCTCTCTATACGGAAAACCTACTGATCAGTATAGTTATCCACATCCCTCGAGGTTCCATCCTAAACACACCGCACTATCCATTGTCTACAGCCAAGCCCTAAGATATAACCACATTTGCTCTGATCCCGCAGACAGAGACAGACATCTTCAGGATCTCTATCAAGCTTTCTTAAAACTACAGTACCCACCTGGAGAAGTAAAGAAACAAATTGACAGGGCCAGATGGGTACCCTGCAGTCAACTACAAGAGGAAAGGCCCAAAAAAGAAAACAATAGAATGCCACTGGTCACCACATACAACCCTCAAGTCAGACCTCTACAACAGATCATTAAGGACTTCCAGCCTATTTCAAAAGATGACCCCTCACTCTCTCTAGCCTTGGGAAACAGACCTCTCCTTGCCTACAGACAACCCCTAACCTTAAACAGATACTCATCAGTAATTACAGAACTAACAACAGAAACATTAAAGCAGGCACATATCCCTGCAACAAACCACGCTGCCAACTCTGTCCACATATCTGCACAATAGATACCATCATAGGGTCTAATCAAGCCAGCTACTCCATCAAAGGGTCCTTCACCTGCTCATCCACTATTATGCCATCATGTGTGAGAAATGCCCCCAAGCCTTATACATTGGACAAACAGGACAACCCTTATGCAGAAGAATAAATGCACACAAAACTGATATCAGAAATCACAACACAAAAAAAAGCAGTTGCTGAGCACTTCCATCTTCCTAATCACTCCACTGATGACTTGTTAACGATGATCATCAAGAAAATCAATTGGACATCAAGACTTCAAAGAGAAACAGCTGAAATCAAAATAATATGCAAATTAAATTGTGTGAAAGCAGGGCTGAATCATGACTATGGATTCTTTTCACATTATAACAGGTAATTTGACTTCACCCTCCCTCTGTGTGCTCTCTCCTGGAGTTTGAATCCTTACAAGTGCTCTGATTTGCTGTTGCAGTATGACCTGATCCCATGTCTTACACTCGCCTGCATTTATTTTCATCTAATTCTGTAAGTTGTCCCTCTCCAAAGCATCTGACAAAGTGGGATATTCTCCCACGAAAGCTCATGTGATAAATAAATCTGTTAGTCTTTAAGTGCCACAAGATTCCTTGGTTTTTTTTGTTTGTTTGTTTGTTTGCTTGTTTGGCTTTACTAGACTAACACGGCTGCCCCTTTGGAACTTTGCTGAAACTATATTGCTGGTCTGTACAAAGTTGCCAAAGACTGCCAAGAGTGGTAAGCAATATCTGCAAATTGACTTTATCAAGTGCTCTATACTTGAGATAGGCAGAAGGACACTCTTCAGGAGCAGCAAATACACACATGGAGATATTCCATTATGGGACCATGGCATATGGGCAGCTCTGATTTCTGGTACAATAAGGGTAGGTATTTCTAATCTCATTATTAAACCTGAGATACAAGATTTAGTTTAGCACTGGCTTGTTTTTTTCAATTTTCTGTTATTCAGGTAACATCAGCCTTTGGGCAATTCAGTCCCACAACTAGGTAATGTACTGCAGTATGTTCACACAGAAGCAATGTGAGTCAAGAGGCAGATGTGTTTAAGCAAAATGTTTTTAAAAACAGCAGAGCAGCTAAGCAAAGGCGACAGCAGCAACTGAATAGGCTGTGGTCCAACTGTTGTTCCTGGCAGCAGTAACCCAGACTCAATCAAGCCCAGGTGCAGACTCCACCAGCTTGGAGGAAAAGTCTGTTTACAGCTGTCCTTTCCTGACTCCAGAGCTCTGCTCAGAGGGAGAAACATGCTGTTGGGAGATAAATTTCCCTCCTTCTAATTATAGGGCTTGCCATCTTCTGCCCATGTCAAGCGTAAATCACCTAATCATAAACATTTCCCTTCAAAACTGAATACAGATTGGATGTAATTCCCTGACAACACCAATCTGTTTACAGCATTGCATGTGAGAGCCAGAATTACATTAAAGATCCTCCCAGTCTTCAAAGAGGAACAAACAAAGAAAACCAAGACTCAACAACAAAAACAGGCTATTGTTCTTCTACTGCTTTAGAAATGGCATTTAATATCACTGGAATGCTGCTACTTGTTATCTAATAAGAAAAAAAAACAGGTATAAGAGCCTTATCGTGTATTTAAAAATATTTTGTAGCCTATAGATTGCTTCACAGGAGTAAAACAAAGTAGAAGAGCAAGGAATTGCTTTGATATGTATTTATTTACATTTTAAAATAAAAAGCCTAAACCATGCAGATCCATCAGGTTATGCTCACTGATAAACTATGCACCTATGTGACATTACTGCTGCTCTTCTTTCTTTCACTCTTTCTTCCTATTGTTTGCCACAGGCCCCTGATTCTGCAAAGAGTTTAGTATATTAAGTAACTCACTGCATGTGAACCATCCCATGTAGCGTCAAGTTCAAAATTTCTGTAAGATCATGGCCCTAATTGCGAGCTCTTTGGAACAGTGGTCAGGTTTTCCTAGGGCTTGTACAGTGGCATCTCAACCTTGTTTGAGGCTCTTGCGGGATCCATAAGAATGATATACTGAGTGACCAATGGCCTGTTTATCCCAGTGAAAGCTGCCAGTAGCTTCAGAGGGAATGAACAGTATAGGGCAGTAAAAGGGAGATATGCAAGCTATGTAAGATACCTGGCACATCTCCTTGCAACTTCCTAAGCCTACTCACCAGGGCAATCGCCACTGCACTAAATTAGTGGGAAATGCTATCCTATCAATCTGTGCTACACTTCTTGAGAGGGTTGTCTTAATTCATCCTAATTAATTTGAACTAAATTTCAAGTGTAGACATGCCCCATGAATTTATCTAATTCATTTTAAACTCCATTGTAGTTTTGATTTATAATATATATTTGAAAAGTAATGTAAGTATCAGTAGCAGTTAAAAAGCAAAGGCTGATGCTAAGACCAAAATACTGATTCTGCTCTAATTTACACTGATTTTACAGTGGTAGAACTCCACTGATTTGAACAGAATTCTTCCTCATTTACACCTGTGTATGATAGATGAGAACAGAATAAGGCCCTAAGAAAGTTGGAAATTATAGCAATTTAGAAATATTGAACTATAATAACTGCAGTACTCTGAAATGTAAAAAAAAAAAAAAAAAGAAAGAAATCTATATCTCATGACGCACCCTTGCAAAGGTCTCTGTTACTTAGCTGTAAATCAGTGCACCATGAATCTAAGACAGAATACTTCAGCATTCATCTGTCAGAAGGAAATTGGGACAGAATTTTTTTTCTTTTTCTATTTTGCAAATATTCTGGTGGCAGAGGAAATAGTTATTTTTAGCCTATTTAATCTGTTTTCAAAATGTACTGAATAGTTTTAGTGATAAATAATTACTGGGTTTCTATATTTATGGGAAATTGACATAGATTGTAGCAGGTAAGAATAACTAAAATCAATATTTATGAAGTACAAGGAATGAAACAGAAAAAGGGCCTAGTAAACCAGTCCCCAGTTACTTACGTCAGCTACAACCCCCAAGTCAGACCTCTACAGCACATTAGGGATCTATAGTCTATTCTACAGAAGATCCCTCACTCTCTCAAGCCTTGGGAGACAGACCTCTCTTTGCTTACAAACAGCCCCCCAACCTTAAGCAGATACTTACCAACAACTACAGACCTAACAACAAAGCCATTAAAGCAGACACATATCCCTGTAACAAACCACGCTGCCAACTTTCCCACATATCTGCACAAAGGACACTATTATAGGACCTAATAAAACCAGCTCCTCCATCAAAGGCTCATTCACCTGCTCATCCACCAATGCGACATATGCCATCATGTGCCAGAAATGCCCCTCTGCCATGTATGTTGGATAAACAGTACAGGCTCTGCACAAAAGAATAAATGGGCACAAATCTAAAATCAGAAATCACAATATTCTAAAACCAGTGGGTCAGCATTTCAGTCTTCCTGGTCACTCCATTGACAATTTATTAATTGCTGTGTTCAGACAGATGAATACCAGATCAAGGCATCAAAGAGAAGCTTCTGAGATTGAATTTATTTGCAAATTTGCATTGCTTCAGGGCTTAATAGGGGCTTTGAATGTTCTCTTATTACAACAGGTGATTTGATCTCATCTTCCTCTACATGTTGTTCCCCAGTGTTTGAATCTTTGCAAAGTTTTGCTTTGATTTCCTGTTACAGTGTGACCTGTTCCCATGACTTACACTTCCCTTCATTTATTTCCACCCATTCTGTAAGTTCCCCCATCTTCAAAGCATTTGACAAACTGGAATTTTCTCCCATGAAAGCTCGTACAATACATAAATTTGTTAGTCTTTAATTGCCACAGAACTCCCTGTTTGTTTTACTTCAAGTAGTTCTGTACATGTAATACACAGTGGGAAAATCACTGGGTTTCCTTCATTTACACTGATAGGTCAATTAACTAATACATGTAAAGAACTTGACATATTTTGCTTTCAGGAGATAAACATTATAGATGTTACTATTCAGAAATAGTGGTAACATTTCTAAGTTGGCAGACTTGTTTGTGTTCCATATGGGTATGTCTACATTATGGGCCTAAGTTGATTTAAGGAGGATTAAGTTGACTTAAGCAAAGCCCTGGCCACATGTGGAGTCCATTAAGTCCACTTAAGGGCTTAAATAACTCTTTAAGTCAACTTAGGCATTAACTTGACTTTATTAAGTCGACATAATACAACGTGGCCAGTTAAATTGAATTTACCGGCCTACAGCCATCTCCCACCCCCCACTGGCAACCAGGAAGAGTGTGCCCTGGCCAATCAGGGCAGGGCAAAGCTCCAACCAGTGATAGGGCAGGAGGAAGTCCTGCCCTGTCTGCTGGCCAGAGCTGGCCAGAATTGGCATCTGCAAACATGAAGAGCCAGAGCCAAGGCCAAGGCAGAAGGTGGGCCATTTCCCATCTTGCCCAGCACCTCGGCAAATTCATCTATATTCAGTGGAATTATGCCAAGTACTTCTTTGTAGTCATGCAGATACAAAGCCCAGGCAAATAAGATACCCTCCCCTTTCAGCTGACTGAACAGGGGGAATGGCTTCAGACACTGAGACCTGGGTTACATTTTTCCTGCTCTCCCTCTGCCCTCTGACTCCTGCCCCACTTACCCCTCCACCCCACCCTTTGCCAACCTGATGCCCAACTCTTCCCTCACTCCCCTCTAGCCTCCTTGTGCCAGCCCATCCTTTCACTAGTGTCGCCCCTTTTCTTACCCCACCTTTAGCTGCCCACTATCCCTCCATCCTATAACCTCACTCTGCCCCCTGGCACCTGCCCCTCTCCTCCCCCTACTCTGCCCTCCAGTGATGACCTCAGCTCTAACCACCACCTCTGCCCCCAGGCGCTTGCCTCACTCTCTTCTTTTGGTGCCTGCCCAATGCCTTATACCTGTACTGCTTGCACCTGACCCTCCTGACCCTCCCCATGACTCTCTGCCACTGGAGCCCAGCCCTCTATTTTTCCCCCCCATGCTCCTTGAACCCCTTCTATTCTCTCACACCTTGCTCCCCTGTGGTGCCCATCCTTTCTCTTTGCTCCTGAGTCTGTTCCCTTCTTCCCTGGAACCCCCCCCATCCCCTCCCCCTTGAGAACCCAGTGGAACCTGCCCCTCCTTTCACCCCCCTCTGACCTGGTGCCTGCTCTTTCCCTTGTCCCCCATTGCCCTTGTGCCTGCCCCTCCTCTCTGCTCCTCCTCTTTCTCTCCAGCATCAGCCTGCTGCCACCCCTCACTCCCCCAACCACCCTGATTCCCTGAACCCTGTCATTCCCCCCAAATCTGCTTCATCTTCTCCCACACTCTCTCATTCCACCCAAACCCCCTAAGTCCCCCCAAACCCCACAGATCCCTCAGCTCCTACCCCTCAGGTCCCCACCAGTTCCCTTCTGTAAATAAAACACATCCACATTGTCCTTCTGTGTGCAGTGCATCCTTTTATTGTGTTGGGGCTGGAGGGGGAGATGGGTGGGAGGGGGTGGTGACAGCAGCCAGAGGCAGCTGCCTTGTCTCATCTGCAGGTTCCCCAGCCAGTGGTCATCATCCCAGGTGATGAGAATGATCCAGTGCCACCAGTCACTGATGGTTTCCCATGTGCAGATGCGCAGGTGCATGGAGGGCACCCTGTCTGGGCCAGCTCCAAGGAGGGCAAGGGGGTTGACCTGCTGTGGCCTGCCCCCATGCTGGCAGTTGCCCTGAGATGCCTAGTCCATGTTCAGAGGGGTCTGGCCACCGCATGCGGGATGTGGAGTGCTGTGTTGGCACACTGCTGGGGCACGTTGGGGTCCCAGACTTCCTTGGGCGCCATGTTGCCATGCACAGTATGGAGGGTGTTGCGGTCACTTACTTCCTATAATAAAGGAGTGGCTGGGTTAGAGGGGCACTTCTGCTGTGATGCACTGTGGGCCAGCTACTGACAATGCATCACCCTTAGGGTGGCCTGCCAATTGCCAATGTGACTGTGAGCAGTCTCCTGTCATTTTGAGCGTGGCTGCTCTCAGCAGATCTAGTAAAGTCTACTTTAAGCAGGCTTAAAGTAGACCTTATTAAGCCAGCTTAATAAAGCACTGTAGTGTAGACATAGCCTATGTGACCAAAATACTTGGCCTACTTGTACACCTTCCTCTTATAATATTCCTATGTTTAGAATGTCATTTCATGCTGAGGTGCTTTTAAGCAAAGGTAAACATTTCTTGTTATGGACAGTACGAATCATCGTTACTTTTAAGAAAACAATACATGTGATTTGTTTTTTCTGTTAAAAGTTTTTCTTCTAGTCATTTACTCCTCTAGTCTCTGTTTGCAGTAGTATCTTTTATAACTTTACAAACTGATATAGAAAGGAGTGTTAATTTCCACAGCACCATAGAAGCACTGCAGCCTGTGTTGCTGGAGTGCTTTTGGATTTGTTCTTGTCATTGCTCTACTATAGGTCATGAAAAGGTTTAATGTCAGCAGATGGGGCTGTAATATAAAATAGTGCTACTGTGGTAAAGATAGTTTTTTGCTCACATCACTAACTTGCTGCAAGTGTTTGTCTTTACTTCAGAGTTTGTATGCAGCCCGAGCATTTGGAAAGGTCAGAAAAGAAGTTACATTTATTGATGTAAACACCACAAGAGCACTCAGGGAAGATATGTAAAGTTTGGTTATTGAAATTGAGTTAATATTTTAATTCTGAGGACCATACAGTACAGTACATGCACATGGCACTTTTTAGGAATGTAGGAAGACATGGGCTTATCAATCATTTCTCTTCCTTTGATTAGAGTTCAAAATGACCCTGATAAATTGGAGAATTTGTCTGCAATGAAGAAGACTAAGTTCAATACAGAAAAGTATAAGTACTTAGGAAGGAACATTTACTTGCAGAAACACAAAATGGGGCATAACTGTCTAGGCAGTAGGACTGCTGAAAAGGATCTGGGGTTATGGTAGATCACAAATTGAATGAGTCAACCATGTGATGCAGTTGTGAATAAGATTAATATCAGTCTGGGACGGGGATCAGCAACACAGGCTCAGTGATTCTCCTGTGTCTCCCTGAGTGTACTCTTCTGGCTCCCTAGCAGTCTCCTCCAGGGAGCCAAGTATGCTCCAGGGACTCCCGGCTGGCCCCAGCATCATGGCCAAATCAGGGGCGCTGGGGTTGCTTCCACCCTCCCACCACAACTGCATCTTCTGGAAGCAGCCCAGTGGCCATGCCGCAGCCCCTAGCGCTGGTGAGGGGGTGCGTGGGTAGTGCACACTCCCTCCATCCCTCCCTCTGCTGGCAGGGCAGAGCAGCAATGCCTTGCCTACCTCCAGCTGGCCGCCCCTCCCAAGAGTGGCCGGTGGAGAGCTGCAGCTTGCAGAGTCAGGCCCCTGGAATGGCCCGATCCGTGGAGTTCAGGCGGCTCTGACCCGGACCACCCCAGGGCTGAACAGAGGCCGCTTTGCCCCCAGGCCCTGGATCGGGCATGTTCAGTCTTCAAGTGGTCAGGTCGAAGCAGCCTGAACTCTGGAGAGCAGGCCATTCCAGGACTCAGCCTCCGCAAGATGCAGCTCTCCGCTGGCCACTCTTGGAAGGGCGGCTGGCTGGGGGTAGGTGGGGTAACACTGCTCCACCCGCCAGTGAGGGAGGGATGGAGGGAGCACATGCTGCCCGCACCCCCCACCATCAGCACTAGGGGCTGCAACACAGCTGCTGGGCTGACAGGCTCATGTGGTTTTTGTGGGAGTGTGGGGGGAAATGGCTCTTCTGCTCTTTTGGGTTGCTGACCCTTGGTCTGGGATATGCTAACAACAGTATTGTTTGTTAGATATGGGAGGCAATTATCTTGCTCTACTCAGCACTGGTGAAGCCTCAGCTGGAGTACTGTGTACATTTCTGGGTTCCACTTTAAGAAAGATGTAAACAAATTGGAGGAGAACAAAAATGAACAAAGGTTTATAAAACTTGATCTATGAGGAAAGGTTAAACAAACTGGGCATGTGAAAGAAATGTTGACAAAACAAGACTGAAGGGCGACCTGATAACAATCTTCAAGTATATTAAGGGCTGATATAAAGATCTCAGTGATCAGTTGTTCACAAGGCCTGCTGAAGGTAAGACAAGTAGTAATTGCACTTATCTGCAGCAAAGGTGACTTAAGGTAGATATTAGGAAAGCTTTCTAACTAAATTCAGGAGTAGGCTTCCAAGGAAGGTTGTGGAATCCATCACTTGAACTTTTCAAGAACAGGGTGGAGAAATACTTGTCAGGTTGGTCTAGATAATACTTTGTTGTGTCTCAGTGTAGGAATCTGTGGTAAGACACTACTTGAGGTTCATTTTAATCCAACAATTCTAGGATTCATTGGGAGCTGCTTGCTCAACACCTCTGGAAATTAGGCCACTAATTTAGGATCTTTACTCACAATACCTTAAATTAAGCAGATAAAGGTAAAATAATAAGGACTGGCTATCAAAGTGGGAGCAGATTGTGTCCAACAAGAGATTAGTGTTGGAAGACTGAGAATGAAGTGGACCTTAGGAGAGGAAATAATTTGATGATCTATAGAACGAAGTAGTCTATTCCAAGCTTAGGAGTATGATGATTTAGGGGAGTGGTTCCAAACTTGTAGTCTGGGAACCCCCAGGGGTCTGTGGACATGTTGCAGGGGGTCCACAGAGCCTCTCCCTACTAGAGCTGAAATCCAGCTACTGCCCTGATGCTCCCCGCCAGGACTGCCTCCCCCCCCCCGCCCCCGTGGCTGGATCCTGGCAGGGGGATTGGGCTGTGGCAGCTCCCTGGCAGGGGCAAGGTCAGGGGGCCATAGCTGCTGTGGCTCAGCTCCCCAGCGGTGCGGGCCATGGTGGTGGCAGCGCTGCTTACTGGCTGTCCCAGTGGCACCGCCAGAGTGATGCAGGCCAAAGTCTGCCCACAGGGGCCAGATTACATAATCAGCTGGGGCGGGGGGCACAATTTTTTTTTTTGTTAAAAAGGGGTCTTCAGCCTGAAAAAGGTTGGGAACCACTGATTTAGGGTAAGTTACACTATATATCCCTCTTTCTAGCCCCATGAGAAGGCCTATTCCTGTAATTCTCTCAAAATGGAATCTTATGATTCACTTCACATTTAGTCCATAGCACCCCCCTTTACTAACTGCATTTGTCTCCAGTAGGTGCAACTGAATTTAACCCCTAGCTTTAGTACCCTTTCCAGACTATCATCTGTTTATCCATAGAACTATCACAAGAAGAGAGAAAAACTTAAGAATAACAAAAGTCTAAACGCAGAGGGTATGTCTGCAGTGGAAGCTCTGTTAAGTCAACAAGGTCAACTTCAAGTCAAGTTAAAGTCAACCTTGTTAAGTCAATGTATAGCACCCACATTCAAAACACCTGTAGACTGTCCATGTCGACACTGGTAGCTGCTAGGTCGATTTAATGCTTAAACTGACCTTACTAAGTTGACTTAAGGGCTATGCCCCATCTACACTGGCTTAAGTTGACTTAATAAGGTCAACTTAAGCATTAAGCTGACCTTAAGAGTTGATTGAAGGAAGCACTTAAATTGACTTAATAAATTCCCAATGCAAACAGAGCTTAAGAAAGGTTAAGAGAACCTAAGGCTTCAGTGCAGAGATACCCATATTGTCATACCTAATTTACTCATTCTTTAGCAGTTTAAGTAATTTCCACTTCACCCAGGCACCCAGTGAGCATTGTGGCTGAGCAAGACAGGTTATCCCCTGCAATTTTGCCTTTAGGACTATCTAACCCCCTGTCACTGTGTCTCAGTTCACAGGCTGTCATTAATCCCGTTCAAAGTTGTTTTTTCTGACCAGGAACCCTGAACCTGGTCCAAAGTAGTTTTAGGTGTTTTCCAGAGGGGATGGGTGGTTTTCATATAAAAGGCTGCCATGTGCTTGAATGGCCAATGGCCAATTTAATTCTGAATATAACTACTGTTTTGAGTTCTTGTAGGATTTAACCCTTAGATATCTTAGTCAGCAATACGATGACCACTAATCCCACCTGCACACATACATTTGTGCATAGACATACATAGAAATGAAATAAAATAATTCCTACATTCTTCACAAGTAGATAGAAGGAAAAAATTACAAAACTGGGATGAGGTAAAGGAGAAAAAGGAGTAATAACATAAAGCTAGGGAAAAGGACAGGACTTGAAGGATGATGAAGAGATATATCACAGATAAACAGGGATGGTGGATACAAATACTGATACTGGACCTGAGAATCTCATATTCTAATCAGGAGCTGTGCAAACATGTCATGTTGTTCCCTCCAGAAAACTAGTGTGAAGTTGAGTGTGAAGCATATTATACTGATGATAGCTGATCCTGCAACATAACTCAAGTTGTATTTGTTTTTACTTCTGCATATGCCTATCACATCCTTCAGTGTTAATTCTAGAGGTAATTAGAGATAAACATGATGAATGAAATTATCTGAATTCAATATCTAGCCTGGAAAATCTACAATCACACATGAACACAATGTATATCAAACACATACGTGGATGTACAAGATGGGGGTATATGCAGGCTGGCAAGGACAATTTTTTGCCAGCAATTTCTGTACTGAGGGCCTCTACCAGAGACAGAACAACTAAAGAAAGAAATGCTACAGCCTGGGTTTATTTATCAATGTAATACGTTTAGGCCTATTAATCCTACAGATTGGCTTTGTGTCTTTATGGCCTTCTCCTGCATCCTTTCAGGGCTACTCCTGGAAATAGATACTCTCAGGGACAAGCAGAAAGGGGGTTGCACTGCTGGAAATGAGAGATCCTATCAGCATATTACTTTTCTGGGGAATATCTTTTCAGGATAGGTGGGGGAAAAGATGCAAGTCTACTTAGATCCTGTCCTCTAAACTCCCAATGCTCCAAGAATTAGAGGGTACCACTCATTCTCCAAACACAAATCTGTGGAGCTATGAAGCGCCATCTGGAAAATGGCCTCTGCAAAGGGACCTGTTCCCTTTGAGCTGGAAGAACTAATTCACTTACAAAAAGTACCTTCTATGCACAACTGATGACAAACATTTTGGCCCACTGTTTTTAATATGGCTTTATAGTGAAGAAACAATCTGAGGGGGCATAAGGATAGGGAGTTCTGTAATTAAGAGTTAGAAAAAGTATTTTTAAGAAGTACAGAAAGGGATTGGGGCCCTTTACGAAGGTTAAGAACTCTCTCTCACCTTAACCAAAGTCAACCTCCAAAAAGGATATGTGAGACATAAGTCGTCTTAATAGGATTTCAAGTTTTATATCATAGTATTATCCCAGTGGAATGTGTCTTTTTTTTATAAGTGCTGTCCTGAAGTTGATTTTTAAGAGACGCTGTTATTGTATCTTGTATTTTATATACTGTAGTTATGTTATATATTACAATCTGCAAGAAGTGATGAGCACAGTTCAGCTGAAGGCCATGCTGGTGATTTATGGAGCTGAAAGTCTATAGACCCTAAATTAGGTTTCAGAATTACAGTGTAATTTCATTTACAAAGACTATCCCACAGCTTTAAAAGTAACTATAAAGATTATGTTTGGTTTGACAGAAGGTGGCCGATTTAATTTTGAATTCTTAGGGTGGGTAGGAAAAAAATCAGATTACCAATCATCGTGAGAGATACTGAATTCATTGTCAGAAACACTGTTCCCTCTAAGCTGTGCACGTGTGCGCACGCACACAGGTTGTGAAACCTGCACACACACAAAAAATGAAGTGTGCGCAAAAAAATTCAATAGTGCTAATACTGGTGCTCACAAAGAAATGTTTTTGTGAACACAAAGAAATTGTTCGCGCACACAGTCTACGAGTAATTAGAGGGAACATTGGAAATGCTGGTCTTCTTTTCAATTGGTTACATTAAGTATTAATCAGGGATCTGTGTCTTTATCACATTTCCACATTATTCTTATACTCACCATTGGTGGAGTGGTTACTGTATAGATATTCAGGTTTTCTCGAGGCATAACAGAATGACAGCAAAGGATGCCTACTTGATAATCCAACAAAATCCAGAGAATGAGTTTAAAAAGTCCTGCTTATACATTTGAAAAAAAGTTCTTCCAAGACATTTCTAGTGCAGTCTCTCCCTCATGGATGAGGTTGTCTGACTCTCATATGATATTAAATAGTAGCCCTTAACACCCCCTTATTTATCTTTGTAAAGGGGGCAGGGATTATGGTAGAATGAATCTATAGGATCTTGGTCCCATGTCAGGAGGTGTCCGCCTAACTCACTGATGAGTCAAAGTCAGAGTAGGAAGCAGAAAGCTCCACAGTGGACTTGGCTATTTCACTGGGGAAGAGGACCAATTAAATAATCAAAACAAGAGAGTAACATTGAAGTCTGATTGAATTCAAACATAGATATTCAGTTTCTAATAAGGCCTGGGTGAATAGTGCAAAGAAATTTCTATACATGCTGGATTTTTCAATGACTTTGTTTTGATCTTTCTCACAGCACTTGTGCATTTCCTGCAAACACCTGAGACATTAAATTTCACAAGATCAGATGTTTGCAGAAAGAAAATGTAGAAGTAGCTTGAGTATAAGAAAGAAACAAATGATACATCCCAACATGAACTGCAGCTTCCTACTCTCTTCCTTTAAAGTCTTTACTCATAGAGCATTATTGTTCTCATCACTTATTTGTCACTGAGTTATCAAATCCCATATATACACTGCCAGCAACCTGTACCACCCACCAGTCCAATTTTTCTTCACATATGTTTGTGCTTTCCCTCATGCCACTTATGCAAGGGAACAGTTGCCTGTAAAAAACAGAACAAAACAAAACAAAACCTTCAGAGGCACTATAGTAACCTCCTTTAAATCTCTCCCTTAAAACTCACCTCTGCCAGGATGTCTATGAAACAACTGACAAGGCTTGAAGAGGAGATGTTATAAAACAACTGCTTATGACATTAATCACATCCATCTCACTATTACTTCATGCTTCCTTATCTATTTATCATACCAACCTATTGTATCTCATGACTTGCATATATAGTAACCTTTCAGAGACAGGGATTTTATTTTTACTTCTATGTATGTATAATGCCTAATATAATTCAACTCTGACTCCTGATCACAACCACTAGGCATTACCATAACACAAACAATAAATAATAAAGTGGGATTTTCTCCCATGAAAGCTCATGCAACAAATGCATTTGTTAGTCTTTAAATGCCACAGGACTCCTTGTTTGTTTTGTTGAATTAGACTAGCATGGCTGTCCCTTTGGAACCCAGTACTGGCACTGGATGATTTTATCCAATCAGGAAACAGAAACAATGCTATTCCAAAACAATAATATAAAACTAAGGCCCTTCATTTTCAGTCTTCACGCTTTTTCTCCAAGAAGTTCCTCGGTTTTGAAAAAAACAGTATTCTGTCTTTACCAATTTTCATGCAAATTTTGGCTTTTTGGGTACTTAGATCTCCCTTGCAGTCTCTGCCAGGCTTCAGCCTGGCTGGATTTGCTTCCTTTGCAGTGAAGGAGTGAGAAGAGATGGCTGCTTGAACATACAGATCTAAAGGCTGCATCCTGAGACTATCCACCCTCCTCCCATACAGAGATCCCTTCTGACCTGGTCCCTTCAACATGGCCCCAGCCCCACCTGGTTTAATTCAGCTCTTCCAGGGCCAGTATGGGGAACGCAGCCTACCATATGTAGTACCATGGAAGTGTACGATCTCTCTGTCAGTGGAAACACAGTTCTCCTAGTTTCAAGAGCTGCTTGGTTGGCAATTCCCCTTTCCCAGTCTCACAACTCTAGAGAAATCTGAGAGTCTGAATGCTATCTGGCCAATGGCAAACAGCACCTAGCAGTTGGTGGGCTTTCTCCTCAAATAAGAAAGGAGAACAATGAGAGCTCCACAACCAGTTAATAATACATGACGGGGATAAGTGGCATTGAGGAAGAAGAATTATTAAGTGCAATTGTAGATGGAAGAACAAATGGATATGAAGTGGCCATGAACAAGGTTAGTCATGATATTAAGCAAAGCTTTTTAACCACCAGAGAAGTGACCTTCTGGAACAGTCTTTCAAGTGAAGCAGCGGGGGATTCAAGATTCAAGACTGAGTTTGATATGGAGAGAACGGTATGTTGAGACTGCCTGCAATGGTATGTAGCTTACTTGTGATTCTTAGCAGTAAATATGTCCAGCCACTGGTGATGGGACACTAGACAGGGAGGGCTCTGAGTTACTACAGAGAATTCTTTCCCACGTGTCTGACTGATGGGTTTTGTCCAAACATTCAGGGGCTAACTGATCTGGAAGGAATTCTTCCTTGAGTCAGATTGGCAGAGATTCTGGGCTTTTTGTTTTGTCTTCCTGTGCAGCATGGGGCATGGGTTACTTGCAGGTTTAAACTATTGTAAATTGTGGATTCTCTGTAACTTGATGTCTTTAAAAGAAGGACTTAGGGATTTCAGTAACTTAGTTAGAGGTGAGGTGTCTATTACAGGAGTGGGTGGGTGAGGTTCTGTGGCCTGCATTGCACAGGAGGTCAGACTAGGTGATCATGATGGTCCCTTCTGACAAGTAAGTCTATGGCTATGTCTACACATGCATTGTTATTTCAAAATAAGTCCTTTCAAAATTACTTATTTCAAAATAAAACCCTTATTTCAAAAGGGCTTATTTTGAAATAAGCAAAACCCCACAATCGAAACGGCCGTTATTTTGAAAGGGATATTCTGAAATAACGCCAATTGGCCCGTTGTTTCGAAACAGTTCTTTCGAAACAACAGGTCTACACAGTGTTGTTTCTAAAGAACAGGTCTAAACGGCGTTATTTCGAAATATCCCTTTCGAAATAACAGTCGTTTCGAAAACATCGAGGTTTTACTGGTTCGGAACGATGATTCTTATTTCGAAAGGACGGGATCCGTCCTTTCGAAACAGGAAAACGTTGTGTAGACCTAATTTCTTTTATTTCGAAATAACGAGTGTTATTTTGAAATAAAAGTGCCATGTAGACATGCCCTACGAGTCTCATAAATATAAGATTTTTCATAAATATCCATCAAAACCATCACTTTTCTGAAAAGGGAGGCACAAGAATGCAGCTACCCTTTAAACACCTTTGAAAACCATTAACGTGTTTGTCTCATGAATTCTGGAAAGTACAGACATTCAAAGAGTTAAAGTTCTGCTCGCCTTTCTTGTATTGTAGTACTTTCTATTATATATAGTTAGTGATATATTGCAGTCTGTAAGGACTGGCAAGGACAGTTCACCTAGCTGAAGGCTATCTAATGATTTATGGAGCTGAAAGGACACAGACCCTAAATTAGGGTTCAAAGCAGCAAAGTGGTGGTTTTTTTGTTTTGTTTTGTTAAAAAAACAAACAACAACAAAAAACACCAAGGAACCAGAAAATTTATTTACTTCAGGACCATCTTGCAGCTTTGAAAGTCACTAGTAAGGTAATGTCCTGCTCAGCAGAAGGCTGGGAGGGGAACTAATGTGAATTTGGGGGAGGAAAAAAACAGGTTAGCAATCATCTGGAGAAAAATGAAGGAGGTTTACACATGCAGAAAAAGCCTAAGTGGCACCACAGAAAAGATGGGTTTATCTTAAATTATCTGTGCCAATGTACAATATGTCAAGCTTCTCTTAGTGCTCTTCATGGATTTACATAGTCTACACTTTTCAATTTTTTTATTATATTATTTTAGATGTGCCATGAAGCTATTATTCAGTAGGCCACTTACCAGATATTCTGTTAACTCTCTATTATCAACACCCCAGCTTTTGGAGTAAGTAATCTGAGCTTCTCTTGGAGCTCCTCTTATGCACATATGTGATGTGAAAAGTCCATTACAAGGACAATTCATAGTTTACTGTAACAAAACTCTAGAGCAGGAGGAGTCATATATTTTCAATAATGTGCAATGCACAGTCTAGCTGTTAAAATATAATAATTAATCAGCTGTTCTGTTTAAAATGCAAATCATTTACTGGAGCAGTATGCAAGCAGGAATGGAAATCACTTAGGAAGCTGACATGTTTTAAAATGAATCTCTAATAATTTTCTTTCCATGCTATCTGATTCCTGGATATGCCCACCACATGTACAATATTCTTTTTCCACGACTTGCCCAGAATAGCACTTACCTAGTAGCAACCCGCCCCCCCCCCCCCCCACACAAAAAGTAACACGGGTCAAATTATCAATATGGCAATTTAAAAAATTCTTTGGGAGTTATACAAATTGAGATAATTGTTCCACTTCTCATAGACGGACATGATCTTCCAGATCAATTTCTTTGTCTAAATCAAGGGTTGGCAACTCCAGGCATGTGTGCCTAATCTGGCACATGCACCTATTTCCAGAAGCACACAGGACTCCCAGCCCTATGATGCCATGGCTGCTCCCTCATGCTGTCCCCATCTCCAGCAGGACCTGGAGTCACAAGAGCCAGGCACACACCATGACTCCTGTCCTCTGCTGGCTCTTTACCCAACTGGTGGGTGGGAACAACAGGAAAAAGGATCTGCCTTGTGTGTGCAGCCTGTCCTCTGCTGGCCCTGCCCCTGGCACCTTTCTGGCCCTGCCCCCTGAATTTGCTCAAGGTTCAGGGAGGGACAGAGGGGAGCGAGACTGTTACCAGGCCTGACAAAGGTTGCTGACCCCTGATCTAAAACCCTCTCCTAGCTTTTTAGAGCCTAATTTTAGGCACACAGGTTTGAAAATTTTGGTTATCCATAAAAGCAGCCCTTTGCATTCAACTGCTCAGTACACTTTTTCAATAAGGACTATCTCAAACCATCAATATTTCAAATAGTGCTCCTTCCGTTATAGCTGATAAATTCAGGTGTCTTTAAGAAAAAAATAGAAAAAAAATGTCCTTTTCCCCTGGTATTTCTTACGTTGATATATTCATAAGTAAGGATGAATATTAATCCAAATGAAGATTTTTGGACAGTTTTTTAGCTCAACAAAGAAGTACTACTCAGAGTTTATTAATCTTTCAACAAATTTACTGCTTCTTAAAGTCTTTGGAGATAAATTGTCTTAAACTGCATAGGATTAATGATAACCAGAACATTATCATGAATATGATAAACATATGCCTTTAGTACCCCCAGGAACTGAAGTTGAATGCAAGTATAAAATTATATAGTTTATCTAAAACTTTATTCATGTTACCCTAAAAATGGCAACAATGACTTAAATTCCAGTTGCAAACAAAGTCATGCCAGATTTAAATCTTCCAGCCTTTTGTTCTGATATAAATCCCGGTATTTTTTTTTAAAAAAATGCACAATGTTAACTGATACACATATTATTAATATGTGGTATTTGTCCTGAAATGAAAGTAATTTATTTATATGTCTGGAGTTTTTAGTTAGGAAAGAGACATTATGTTAAAAATTACCTCAGAAACAGAACATGAGAAGGAAGTTATCGTGCATTTCTGTGAAAGGAATTCATTTCTTATTTGATCTAAGCAAGAATCTATGGTAGTGGTGTCCAAAAATTTACCTGAAATCTGTACTGGCAATTTGCCTGGTGATAGAAAACTCCACCTAATCTGCATGAAATTAACAAATTGCAGACATACTTCTGTTGCTGCAAAATCATGGAGACTACAGGTCCCAACATGCAGTGTTCCTTACTGATCTCAGCAGTCTTCTCTCAGAATGAGAATTATGTGCTGGTGTCTTTATTCTTTATTTTTCAGACTGATTTAAGACAAATTGATAATTAAATATTTCTCATTTCAGATAGCTGGCTCCTCCTTTCCATGTTAAAGCATGTCACCTTGAGTACAGAAAACACATGGGTCAAATTCCTGAAAATCAAAGCTTTTCGAGAATGTGTGCAGACTACAGAATAAAAAGTTATTTTAAGGCAAAAATATTCCTTTATCTACTTTTTAAAAATTTCAAAGAATGTTTCTAGCCTCCTGAGGAATTTTTTTCATACTCAGAATGATCTGAGAGAAAAAGAAAGGAAATGGTTGTGAATAAGGGGCTATGTCTTCCCAAACCAAAGAAGTTGTTGAAAAATCTGTCCTTATTCTCTTTGGAAGTTTCAAACTCAGATGTGCTGTGAGTATCCTTGAAGTGACATTTGATGAGTTCAGAACAGTGAAACCAAATACAACCCCGTGAGTTTAAATTTTCCATATAATAAAAATGCTCTTGTGCAACACACCTCTTTTACCTTACTTATTTAAGTTAGTGCTTGATCTAAAATTAGCCATCTTTGAAATATATACGTTTTGTAACTTAAAGGCCAATAATTATAGCAGAGCTGAAGTCCTGTGTACCACTAATAAATTCAAGAAATAATTTTTTATCTTATTTTCTTGTTTTCATTTGTGTACTCCATCACAGATTTAGAAGAAGACAGTGTTGTTTGTAAAATAGAGCAGTAATTGGGAGTTAGGCCTCCTCTCAATCAGATTACTGACCTCCTGTGTGACCTTGGTAAAATTACAGTAAAATCTTCCCTTTTTATCAGGGGGAGGGACAAAAAACACAAGACAGGAAGAGTTATTTACCCAAACCATGATGAAGAGTTTTTTACCCAAACTACTAAGTGATAATGGCTACCTTGTGGAAGGGCAGAGGATTAAGCATCTTCAGGAAACTATGGGCCAAACACTGTGGATCCCAAACCACACTCCAGTTGTGCAAAATACCTTCTGCATCTTCTTCTCTAGTCTATCATATGCCTCTGTTTCTGACTAGTTTGCAGACTGCTACCATTAGATTTCCCATTGTGGCTATGCAATGACAGAATCAGGGAGTTAATGATGAGAATAGCATTTACACCTATGGCTATTTGCTTTTAAAAGGATTTCTGCTCTCCCCATCCAGCACTTCTACTGATGGCTATTTCTCTCCATCATTCATAGACTCCTCTATGAGCGGAGTATACACAATGTTCCCTCTAATTTTTCATAGGCTGTGTGTGCAAAAAATTTCTTTTGTGCAAATTTGCATAACCAGTGTCCAAATCTGTGCACACTCCAGTGAGTGTGGTCAAACATCTGATAAATCAGATTATAATCCGTCTCCCATTTATGAGCAGAAATTTTAAAATATTAGCACTGTTGAATTTTTTGTGCATGCTTTATTTTGGTGTGTGCATGGGTTTCACAACCTGTGTGCATGTGCACACGCGCACAGCTTAGAGGGAACATAGCACATAAACACTTCAGACATGAAGCTTTTGCCCAGCCTTCCTAGAGCCCCTTCCTCCCAGGGACCCAAAATTATGCAGGTTTTTTCTGCTGGCTGCATAAGTGAAGGGATCATCTGTATCTTAAATACTGTGCCCCTCAGTTTGCCCACCTGCAAAGTGGGTTTAGTGATATTTACTTTGCAAGGTTGACTGCAGCTGAATTAATGTTTGAAGAGCACATTGAGGAGCTCAGATGAAAAATGCTAATGTTCACTGTTATAGGAACTAGAAGAATCATTGTTATCATGGATTGATTTGCAGTGATTAAAAGAAACCACCAATATTCTCGGTTTGTGTGTTGCAAGTGACGGAAAGTGATTTTTTAATGTTTTACTCTATTTTGAAAATGCTTTGAATTTATAAATCTCAGAAGCACTGTAGTGGCTATTATAGCTCACTTTTGCCATCTAAGTGATAGAGTACCACTTATAAAGCATTTTTACTTAATAGATAATACCATTTTCTATTGTAATGCCTTACATAAAATATACATTATTGTAAAATATTAAAATGTATAAGTAAATAAGCTAGCTTCCAATCAAAAAGATTTCAAAGAAGTTTTCTCCAGTAACAAAACCAAAATATTTCTAAGGCAAATAAAACACCATTCACCTTATACTCATTGCTTTACTTATATACTCACAGCTTTTTCAAAAATATAAAATGTCCCTCTTTTCTTCTTGTCCTCCTCACACTCTCTTTGAAATCTTACAACTCTCACTTCTAAATCATAAAATTAAATTTTCCCAGTGTTCTGAGTAAACCTTAAATTGTGTTCTTGAGGAATAAATTGACATTACTTTTGACTGATTTCCTTAGAAATACTCAAATAACTTACATGTTTAAATCTGAAGGCCAAATTTTACCCTTGTATGTATATGTATGGCCTTCCACTAATTTCAACAGCAGATGGGAAGCCTGAACTCTTGTCTGTAGCTAATTTTATTGATGATAAATCACAGTTCAGGCAGTCAGTTTGAATAACTGATTAATGCATTAAGGGATAAGAGCCTCCCTTACTTCTTTTACCCACAAAAGTGGTCTGATTGGCATAGATGGGATTACTCAGGTAAGTAAGCACTACACAATCCAGCCTGAAGTGGTGAGTTATGTCCAAGAATACACACTGGATCATTATTTTGTGAAAAGCTGACATATAATTTTCTCCAAACCAAAACACATCCAATCGGATATATGTTTTATTTAGAAAGATGATCTCATTAATAGAATTTGAAATAAAATTATAGTGATCATTTATCAAGGATAACACTATTTCTGATTCTGTTTCATTTATAGTTTGGAGTAGACAGTTTCACTATGTGACACATCAATGGATGGGGGAACTTGGTACAGAGGAGAAAAGAGACAGTCTCAGCAGCAAGGGAGAGAGACACTTCCCAAGGGACAATGGGTATTTGCTCCTCCCTTGGGAGTCTCTGGCACCACTGGTCAGCTGGGAGAGAATGGTACAGACTAACCGGTGTTCTCCAACTCCTGCGATTTAACCCAGCATTGGGGGGTTATGAGGATCCTCTTTCAGTGCTGTTCCAGCCGCCCCACCAAAACTGGTAATGGAAACCTCATCTGTTTAGGGGGTCAAGAAATAACTTTTACTCCTGTGGGACAATTGGCAGTTTTTTGCCTTTCTCACAGCACCTTCAAAACACCATGGGTTAAGTGGAATATACTTCATGCTTAATCAAGTTATCAGGCTGGAATTGTTCATTCATCGCTACTTGTGGCTGCTTTTCAGTGGGGTTAAGGAAATAAAATGAATGCTTCCTAGAGGTAAAAGACATGCAATTTTGGTGATAGGCCTTATGCTAATGTGATTAAGTGAGATCCCCATCCTGCTGCATGGTCGGGGGTGCTAGGATTCAGAAACTGATGAGTCCAGGGCTATGTCTACACGGCACTTTTATTTCAAAATAACACTCGTTATTTCGAAATAAAAGAAATTAGGTCTACACAACGTTTTCTTATTTCGAAAGGACGGATCCCGACATTGATTCAAATTTATGACTCAGCAACATTTGGGTGTGGTGGAGAGTGGAAAAAGCAGTGAGAAGCTTGTAGCTTCATGATCTGTGGCTGGTTGTGTGGGGAGGAGTGGGGTCAGTTTGAAAAGGAGGTTTAATAAACCTTATACCAGTCTGTGAAACAGGAACAGCCAAGTTCCACTCCCCCTGGAAATTCCAGGCTTTCCCCCCTGAATAACATTCTGACATCCTGTACCCCACATAACACTTTGTACCCCATGTTGACAACTTAAAAATGTTCATTATATATATTGTATGACGCATCTTGGCAGGTATTATTTGAAAATTCATAACCTGCTGAACCTCATTTTTCTGTTAAGATGTGTATAGCACTGTGTGTAAAGCTAAGAATATGTCCACACATCTCTTTTATTTCGAAATAACACTGGTTATTTTGAAATAAAAAAGATTGGGTCCACACGACGTTTTCTTATTTTGAAATGACAGACTCTCATTTCGAAATAAGAACTGTCATTTCGAAACAGCTTAAACCCCATTCATTTTGAAACATCTGCTATTTCAAAATGGTTATTTCAAAATATCGCCACTTGGACATGTTGTTTCGAAACAACAGCCATTTCAATAGCAGGCTTTCCCTTAATTCGAATTAACTTATTTCAAATAACCCATTTTGAAATAACTTATTTCGAAATAATGACATATGTGTGGACATAGGTAAGAGATTTTACTGTATTATTGTTACTGTAATACATTGTACTTCCAATAATGCCCACAAACCAATTTCTCAGAGACAACTAGAATGCCAGCAAAGGGCTATTACCTGTTCAACTGGCTATTCACCAGCAGGGGGACAGTATAAACAAAGAACAAATATTTTTCTCAGACAGGCTTTAAACCTCATGTACTGGTACACAGGATATATTTCGGCTATGTCCCGGGGTAGGGTGGGTAATCCTCAAAGAGAAGAGGAAGATATAAACATATGAGACAGTGACCTCCATGTCAACTCTCCCTTTTTCTCTACTTATGGCAGCAAGATCACTGGAAAGAAGCATCACTGATTTGAGGAATGGCCCTGCTCTGGAAGTTTTACAGTCAGTACAGGCTGCAATAGACTTTTGGTGAGGAAAAACTACTTTCTTGCTGTTTAAACCTTAAGGGCTTGGTAAACTTTAGGAATAAGCGTGTGTGTTTTATCTTTATATTTCTTTTGTAATCAAACCTGCCTTACACACATATATATACTTTTAATCACTTGTAATTTATCTCTTCCATAGTTAATAACCTTGTTGTATCTAAACAAGCATGTTTTGGCTGAAGTCCTTGGATCAGCAAGTCAGATGCATATTCCTAACGCATTGTCAGAATGACAGACTATCTATGAGGTTATACAATCTAGGAAGGCCCTGAAAAGTGTCAGATGCCCATTTCTGGGGAGCAAGGCTGTGACTGCGTGGGATAGCAGGTGTCACCTTTTATGTGATTCATTGATGGCTGGGTATAAGCTCTGTGTATTCAGCTGAGGGTGAGTTTACATGCTGGTGTCTGTGAATGAACAGAGCCTGGAAGAGTTTGCAGCTCACCAGCATCCCAGGCCAGACAACTAAGGAGAAACAGACGTCCAGCAGTTCAGATTGCACCTTGGGGAATGTGATAGCCTTTCCTCCCCTGATGCTAAGCATGGGAGGACAGCAGTCACTGGAATTGGTGGACCTGCCTCTTCCAGTTTTCTGCCAGTAAAGAGTTCTAGTATGCAAGGGGAAAAGTAATACAGGATGTGAGTTACCAATACTGTAAGATGCAAAGTCATACTGCAACATGAGAACAAGTTTTGATCTCGTATAGTATTTGTGGGCTTCCCTAGAAATAGGTTGGGAAAGTCTACATGTCTACACATTCACTGAAGGTATGTGCAGGTGTTCCATTGTAATGTTGCATACCTATCCCTCCATGTAAAGAATAATATAGGGCCGCACGTATAAACTGGTGGTCTGGCAGTATAGTTAAAGAACGCCAAATTGAAATCTTCATATTTACTTAAGATTCCATATACTGTGTTAGTATTTGTAGTAGAAATAAGAGTAACAACACATTATTTTATTAAATGTCTGCAACCTGTGAAATACAGCATGGGGAAAAAAGGCGTATTGTGCATTTAGTAGAGAAAGAAAGTGTAATACATGGCAACTCAGGAGGAGAGAGATTAGAGGAAGATTACAGAGAACATTTTACAAGAAATGAATGGATTTTCTATTATGATAATACAATAATACTGCAATAAATGAATAATTAGAGATGGATAAAGAAGGAAGAGCCTGCATGGAAAATAAATCAATGTTTTTAACAAATTTTACACCTTTTTGTCAGATTTGCATTGAAAACTCAATAAAGAAAAAATTAAGGTTAAAAATAAATTTAAAAATAAAATTAAAATTTAGTTTTAGGACTCACTAAATATTCATGTTGTGCATGATAAAACAATAAATATAGTTTTATTTTGTTTGGTTTTCTGAAGTAAGGAATTTTCTCAGTATACTGTTTGATTTAACTGTTCTGTTGCTTTTACCATGGAGGTTCTTTTGTGAATAAGTCTTCCTTTAAAAATGCAACAGCTGATGTCTTAAGTCTCAGTTTTCTTTCTTTTATTGGTTTCATATTGTTAAAAACAATCTCCTGTTCATTATACTATTCAGTATGATTATGATTTTTGTTCATAGTACAAAGTATGTTGAACATAATGATTATGTCAGGTGCTACATTTGTTGTGGGGTTTTTTAAGTTCTTTAAACAAAACAAATATTCATTTTATTTTTTCAGGGCAGTTAGGCTTCAGGCCAAAGTGAGCTTTGGTATACAGAATTCCTGAGCAGAATGCCACTATAATAGCTGTTTTAAGCCCAATACACTTTTGTCCTGGAACAGTTGGTCACATGCCAATATCATTACTTACACTGCAGATTATTATGTTACTTAATGAATAATGCTATTGATCTATGAGACTACATGCAAAGTAAGGTACTACTCAACATGAATAAGGGTATGAGAATATGGGCCAAAGCTGGCAGTATTTTCAACAGTAATACATAGTCAGTATAATATTATATATCCCACAGCCAAGTATGGAAACATCCATTGCACTCCACTCCACCAATGTATCTCAGATCATAAACAGTATTAGGAGAAAGCAATAGGAGAAAATCCCTTGGGAATCTTATTTCTTATTCCTATTCTTTGAGGATAAGGTAATAAATATTTCAAAGTGATTGCTGTTGGAAATATATAAACTAGTATGTGTAGTTAAGAGATACATGTGGGAGGATAAAGAGATTTTGGGTGTTGTAAGACTTTATATTTTACAGTTATTTATAATATAAAGGAAATTACTCAAAATACAAATATCAAAATAATCACAATCATCACCTCTACTTCCCAATACTCACCAACTTTTAGGGAATGTGATTATTTTCTAGTAAAGGCAGAAATATTACACACAGAAGAGTCCTTATGAATCCTACATTCCTTCACAAGTATGCTTTAAATTCTTTGATAGCTTCATTATGAAAGCATGTCAATTCACTTAAAAATGTAAAATAAGACTAAAAAAATACATTTTAGCAAACCATAATAACAGTATCTAGAAATGTTCCATCAGCATATTTATATCACTCTTCCTTTATCAGTATTGCTGAGGTTCTCAGGTTAGAGCACAGGACTTGAAATTATCTTTTTTTCCTATTTCCTGTACTGTCCCCGACTCACTATTTGACCTTAGAAAAGAAAGTCAAGGCTCAACTATACATTGCAGATAGTGTCCACTACACTAGGGTTTAAATATAAAGCCCACTAAGTACTCTCCAACAATTCCTTTGTGTCTTCTCTCACCACACATTTAGAGTGCCTTCCAGCATTTTAGTTTAGAGCTTGTCTAAATAACCATATAACTCACGGCAAACTGAGTCTGAACATTCCCTGCCCTAGTCTGGTTGTGTGTACCCTACTGACTGCTCACCAGTGTGCTTTAATTGAGTCCTCTGTGAAACAGATCAAAGTATTAAACCGTTAATGCAAGTCAGTAGGGTACCAACAAACAGCTCATTTATGGCAGGCTACAGAAAGATAGGCTTACACCCCAGCTTGTTTCAAGCTTAATGTTTGTGTAAAGACAAGCCCTTAGTATGCTTCCAAAGTATATTAAGGTAATTCATTCAAAGGCACTTGTAGTGCACATCGTTTCCACACAGGTAGACAGTGATAAGTAGCTAGTACTGCAAAATTTTCTGCATGTTGACCCTTGGTCACTCTGTGCGGTATTTTTTTTGATCAGTAAAACTGGCATAATACCTGCCTCACAAGATTGTTATAAGACTTAACTACTATTTTTAAAGTGACTTGAGAATTTCAGATAAAGTCATTATAAAAGGTAATGTGAGATTATCAATATCAAAATAGTTGGGTGTCAAATATATTGGATATTTGACCAATATCAGTGCAAAATTTGGCCCAAGGACATCACAGGAAGTGCTAAAACATGGTTTGATTTAACAATCACAGATGCAACAAACAGTAACTGTCAGCTATACTGTGACAAGTCCACAATTAAAGCCACCTAAGAGAGCACCTGCCTTAACAACTGTGCATGTTTATATGTCTCTGATTATGCCATAACCATTCTATTGTCCACACCTAATCCCAGAAGCACAAGTCTGACAGTGAGTTGAGGATGAGTTAGCTAACATGCCTGAGGGGTGTGGGTATGTACATGCCTGAAGGTGTGACACAGCCCAATACCTGAGCCAATTTAGAGTATGATGGTGATAAGGGATGTGTGTCAGAACTTGAGTTTCAATAGTCCTCCACTACCATCCCAGAAAGAACTGAATCCTTTTCTTCCTTGCCTTTAAGCAATTTGTGAAGGTCCTTGTCCTCTCATATTCACCAGTAACAGTCAGCTGCATTGACCACATCAGTACAGCTTTCCATTGTGCTCTTGATCAATACAGGTGAAAATGGATCCTGTTCTGAAAGCCAGTTGCATGGCCCACTGATCACACCTCAGTACTGATCAAGGAGTGACTTCATCCCGAATGACAGGAATATATAGCTTTCCTGGCAAATTTTACAGATAGTGGAGCACCCGCAGATGCCAGTGTTCAGCAGATTTCAGCCAAGTACTGGGAAGGCCTCGAGTACTTGAGGCTCTTTTGTGATAAAGACAAACACTCTCACAGTCGCTCCTTGAGGGCTTGTGATACATCCTCCTTCTTCAAGGAGATTGACCAGGTGCTATCAAGAGCTCCCAATTCAGAGCACACCAGCACGCTGATCAATGTGTGACTGAAGTATATACATTGCTCTGTCTTTATGAGTTTGAACTGCAGTGCTGAAGCCACAGCATTTTCTTGTCCAATCTGCTGTACCAAACTCTTCCAACTTTTCCTCTATTTACCATCCCTATTGCTGCTGTATGAGCTCTCCCTGAAGGGAGCCAGGCTCCCTGAGTCAGGGGAAGTAGGCGTGGGAGAAGGATCTGATCTGGTGACTGGCTAAACCTAGGAAGCTGTCTCTTTGCAGTGGAGAGGAGAGATGCTTGTTTACTTCTCTGGCAAATTTTCAACAAATTGCTACTGGTGTTTTCAGGGAACTAAAAGTTAAAGATTTTTAATGGATTTCCTAACAACAAAGACATTCATTATGAAAAGTATGTCAAACTGAAACATCTATCCCCAAGACTGCTTACTTCCACAAAAGACAACCCTGAATCATTTTTTATGCATCATGACAGCACAAAGCATGAGCAATTTATACTACAATCTGTGAAATATGGTGTGGGATTTTTTTGACACAGTACATATGCAGTTACTCTGATGGAGAGGGTGGTAACTCTGTGAAACTTGCAGGAACACTGATAAATAAAACTTGTGAAAGTTCCCAAAAGTTAACACATGCCAAAGGTGAAAGAACATTATGTCTGTGTTTTCAATACCTAGATTTACAATGAATATATTAATTATTACTCATCTTAAGCGATTGCATTCATTTATTGAAACTATCATACCATTTTAGCAGCACCAACGTTATTTAACAAATTGTACTGAAAGCCGCAAATACACATAGTAATTGAAACATCATTTCACTGATAGCTGATCGCTGTCACAACAGTTTTACCCTTCCCAGTCAAAGAGCACATTGCACCACGTTTAAGTTTTGACTCCTTTGCCTCAGGACTAGAAGCTAAGAAGCAGCCTGTCTCATGCTTCAGTAATCTCAATTCTGAAAGTTAACTAAATAAAAATCCCCCTCAACTGGAAAGAAAACAAAGATGGAAAGACAAAATCAATTGCTTTCATAAATACTCTGGTTTTCTGAATATGAATAAAGTGATATATCTTTCCTTTTCCGTTCCCAGCTAAATGATTTTCCATTTGTCAGTTGAAGCCACCCTTTCTGAAGTTGAAAAGAAGCAACTCAAACATTTATTGACATCTTAGCAGCTGATCAGTCTAATAAATGATCTTTGTTAATAGCAACCTGTGGGCTTTATAGAACAGAATAGAGATGTCTGTGTCTGATTCATTCAAAATCATTCTTCTTTTTGCAGTTTATTAACACTATCAAAACTAATCTTAATTTATTACCGTAATGGGGAGCTCTTACCTCTTGAGTTCCTTCTAGCAACTGGATATGGTATTGCAGCCCTTGTGCACGGAGCTCCCTGCAGGCTGCCAGCTGACCTTAGCAAGTCTTCCATGTCTTTACTGTCAGGGCAAGTTACAAAGTCCATATAAGCTCCTACCAGAGCAGTAAAGTGTCAAATAAATGAACAGACCCGTTGCCCATACCAGGGTCTTCAGCCCTGGCTCTAGGCCCTTTCAGTTCAACTCTGTGTTTAGGATCTCAAAGTCCTGTCCCTTTCTTGGGGTTTATAACACTGTGGCTAGTAAAAGAACCTTGGCTTGCCCCCTACTCCAGGTTTCAGCCCAGAGACTCTATAAATAGTAGATATGACCTTAATTTTAGTTCATTGTTTCTCCTTTGGTGGCCCTCTTCTTACCTATTTCCTCTTAGCTTCACCCGCAGCTCAGGGTTAAGGTTCTTAGGTCCCCTTACTCTCTGAAAACAGTTTAAACAAATGCAGCCAGAAAAAAACCCTTTATTCATCCCTTGAGCTCCTTGGTCACCTTCCTTGCTCTTCAGGTCCTAGACAGGAATTGACCTGCCCAGGGCCTGCAGCTGCTTTTGTTACAGCCTGTGAGACTCTAATTGGCTAAGTCCACATGCAAAATTTTATTTCAAAATAAAAGCTTATTTTGAAATGACGTATTTTGAATTTAAAAAAATATTTTGAAATAAGTCAAGCCCCTCCAATCGAAATAGCATGCCCTGTATATGGACATGCTATTTCGATTCCCTGTTGCCACCCAATCCCCTGCCTGTCTCTCACCTGGAGAGCCAGACAGGGGAAAAACCAACAAGGGCGGGGAGAAGGGGGCAGGTCACCAGCCGGCTGGGTGGCAAGGGGGCTTGCTGGGAGCCTGGGGGTGCAGCAGCTCCCCAAGCCAGGATACAGGGGGGACTGTGGCATCCCCCTGTCTCCGCATTTGCCCCGCCACCCCCGCGGCAGGGCAAGCAGCTTGGGGAGCCACAGCATTGGACTGCAGCTCCAGTGGCAAAAGCCAGCTGGGAGCTGTGGTCCCCCCTGACTGCCCCACCACCTCGGCGGGAGCGGTCCGGGGAGCCCTGCTTCTGGCTCTGCCCCGTCACCAGCTCCAGGAGGCTGCAACACCCGCGGGGTGGCAGGACCCACAGCAGCTCCGGCCACCCCACCAGGGCTACAGCCCCCTCAAGTCAGCCATGGGGTGAGCTGGACGGGTCTGGTTACCCTGTGGGGGTGCAGCCCCCGGGAGCTGGCAGCAGGGTGAGTTGCTGCAGCTCTGGCTACCCCGCAGGGGCTGCCTGGTGCGCACCCCTTCAGCTCCCCTCAGCACCCTGGTTCCCTGGCCATGCAGGAAGGTCAAATGTGTTATTTCAAAATGATGTTTATTTTGAAATAACGTGTCCAAACAGCATTGTTTCAAAACCACCATTTCAAAATAACAGCCATTTCAAAAAGAACTGGGTTTTAGCTCTTTCGAAACGATGGCTCTTTTATTTCGAAATGATAGACCCCGTCGTTTTGAAATAAGAAAACGTTGTGTGAACCTCATCTCTTCTATTTTGAAATAACCAGTGTTATTTCAAAATAAAAGAGATGTGTGGACTTACCCATTGAGTGTTTCTGTGAGGCCTCACTAAGTAGGCCTCGAGGATGAACTTTCCTGGATCCTTTTCTGTAACTTTGCTACTTCTTAGAGTGTAGTATAATAGGAAAAAGGGCCTCCTGGAGGAAGCTGAAAAAGCCAGTACGCACCATCACACTTACCTAGACAATCAACAATCAACATATGTATGTTACATGGAAGTTCTAAGGTATCAATATAGTGAAGAGCATTCATTTAAAATTTAAATAATCTACTTAATTCTGAGCAGAAGTAAATCTTAACGTTGATGAAGATTAACTACCTTTTTTGTTTTAAATTCCTGATTTTCAAAAACACTAAAAAATTATATACCCTATGCATAAATTATACCTTATTTAATAAAAATAATGTGTGAAATTCTGTCCTTTCAGATCTTCTTGTCATTGCTAATGCCAGAGCTTTATTTGACACATGAATAAGAATTCAGATAATATAGACCATATGTGGCTTAGCAGATGAGAATTTTGGATGCCTTTGCAGATGTACACAAAGTGAGAGATACTGGGCAAAGTATCTGGATGAAATCAAGCAAATGTCTCAGTGGGATATATTAAGTGAGCCCTTTGCCCAGTGCTTCTCATCTATGCCTCAGTCACCCAGCAGGAGGGATATGTGGCATTCAGACATGTTACCTACACTGAACTCCTAGGATTAGAATGGCCTTTAAAATGAGGACTGAGGGAACTAAAGGAAAGTAAACGCCATAAATATTACACCAGCTCACCAAGGAAAACATGAATTACAAGCAAGGGCTCTAAAACAGTAATTTTCAGCCTGATTTGCAGCATGGGCATCACTGATGCCAGGTTTATGGGGCTCGAGCTCCAAGTGCTGGCACCAGAGCCTCGGGTTTGTCATGGCAGCGGTTGCAGCAGTGGCATGCTTAAAGCGCATGAGCCCCAAATCCTTCTGCCCGAGCCCTGGGTCCTTTTCTAGGCCAGGGGCGCTCCTGATTTGTAGGTCAAAAACTCTTCACAAGAAGCAACATCTTGTGGGATTATGAGTCACTAATCTTCCCCATTCCCAGTTTTTGTCTTTTTGCTGAAGTTCATTTGTTCCTTCACTTGCAACTAGCCATCTGCACTTGGCAGAATAGTCCCATGTACCACTGTGTTAATATTGAACTAATTCTTCACAGTATCACTGGATTCTAGGACTTTTAGAAGGAAGATCAAAAGTGAGAAGATAAATATAGGATTCTCACAGAATGAAGTCATTGAGAACCCTTGTACTGACAAACCTGAAGATCAACTTCATAATTAAATTCTTAAAAAATCAGATATAACTCCTATGGTTTATGTAAGGTTATGGAATTCTCCCTTTTCTGAAAGGTCAGAAAGCATGGTGGAAAAGGTCAAAAAATGTGTGGGAATCTTAGAAGGATACAAAACTCCATGATCATCACTCTACTATCTCCATAAAAGTTTGAGAAGAACATAACAAATGGTGAATTTTCTTAATCAGTATATTTTTCAGTTGAGAAGGACCTATATTGTATACATATAGATAGTACATGCTGCTTATGTGTGTGCATATAGAGGGAGTATAATTTACTAGAGAAACTATTTTCATATTAATTAATACACAATTTTATGTAAGCCAAGTGTATAACACATATGTTACTTAGGTATAATTAATATGTAAATTACACAAGTGCCATTTCATATGGGTTGTTACTCTGTGAAGGATGTTAAAAGACAGATATAACAACGACTGGAGCCCCAGCTACTGGAAGGTAGAACTATAAGAATAATTCTTTGCAGGCATTGTCAAGTCTTGTTTCATAACTTAAGCAGCAGCTCATGAGATCACAATGTGCTAATGTCTGAAACAACCAATTTCTCTGCTGTATTTCTCTCTTACCTCCTCCCCCCCGCCCCCCGCTCCCTTGGTACCTGACCTATTTTACAGTACTTCTCCCAAACATGCCATTTAAAAACACTGGAAATCCTTCAAACCATCAAATTGTCTAGATACAAATCCTCACTTAAGATTGCCCATCACTACAATGTACATGCCGATGGTTTTTCACAGAGATAATTTCTGTATCGTGCCATTCAACTGTTTCAGTCCCTGTAGCACTATCTCTTGGGGGCTTCCCTATAGGATCTTGTTATTACATACAGCTAATGATTAGAATAAAGCGTTTAGTATCTGTCTTCTCTATAGCTAGCATGTATAAACTGTAATTCTATTATTACTTTGATAATTAAAGATATCTTAGTTAACACTTGTCACAAAACAAGCGTGGCGGTGAGTCTCACGCTCTACAAAGCTAGTGGGTCACAGGGGTCCTCTTCTTTGTTTCTGACTGTAGGGGCTGTCACAGGTGTCACTCCTGGTGTAAGGAGGGGGTTTGGGACCCAGGCCTGCCCTGTCCTCTGGGTCCCAGTCCAGGGGCCCTAAAAGATGCAGCTATGCACTGCTGACCAATCCCAGTCCTGCACTCCTTTCCCTTGGGCTGTTTCCCCCCTCCTTTATACCTTTTTAGGGTTTTCACACAGTCTCTCTTTCATCTGGGTTTCTTCTCCAGCTCTCTCTGTCTTTCCTCTGTTCGTCTGTTTGTCTGCAGCACAGCACTAACCTCCTGCTCCTTCTCCAGCTTGTGCAACTTCTGTTTGGGGCGGGGCACCTTTTATCAGGCACCTGGTTTGGCCTTAATTCCAGGGTCTCAAACTCAAATCACCACAAGGGCCACATGAGGACTAGTAGAGGGCCTCATGAGGATTAGCGTGGTAGTCCAAGGGCTGCACCACTGAAACCTTTCCATACAGTGATATTGCAAATCTCGGTAATGATTGTGTCATTGTGGGCCGCAATAGCTTTAGGGGCTGCATGAGGCCCGTGGGCCGTATGTTTGAGACTTCTTCCTTAATTGATCTCAGGTGCCCCTGACTGCCCTGCTTTGTAGCCGCAGCTAGCCAGGAGGGAAACAAGCTCTTAACATTCTACAGCTTATACACCTCCCTTCACTCACTCTTAGGGTATGTCCACACGTCCCTTTTATTTCGAAATAAAAGAGATTAGGTCCCCACGATGTACTCTTATTTTGAAATGGCAGGTTCCATCATTTCAAAATAAGAGTAATCATTTCAAAATAGCTTAAACCTTCTTTAAATCAAAACAGCTATTATTTCAAAATGGTTATTTCGAAATAACGCCATTTGGAGATGTCATTTTGAAATAACCATTATTTTGAAATAACACTTTTGCCCTTCTCCTTCCCAGGGTGCCTTCCTTTTAGCCTATATTAGGTGGGGACATGACCCAGGGAGGGGGCCATGTTGCCACACCTCCCATGATGCCCCTCTCCTAAAGCGAAATAGCAAGTCCTGTGTTTGGACATGCTATTACACTTCGAGCTTTTCCCTTAATTTGAATTAACTTATTTCAAAATAACAATGTACGTGTGGACATAGCCTTAGAGTGCCTACTGCCCTTAATATCTCACAACTGCTACACAATGATGATATAAAAATTTGCCAGTAATTCTAGGTACCAAAGATGGAGTACTTCTTAACTAGAAAGAAACAAAAACGTTCCTGAAAGGAATAACTCATTTTTGAAAGATGATGTGGTTAATAACACATGCACATACACACACACCTGCTTTTTTGTTATGATTACAATCCATCCCAAATTACAAAAACATAAAAGAGAGAAAAGCAGGAAATGGCAGAAATAATTGAGAAACCACATGAAAAAGCCAGTATAAATTTATAATTTTACATAGAAATTTTCACAAAAAATTGTGGAATTTTTAGGTTACTATACATCAAACCACTACCTTAACTCTGCGACCTTAGGAATGTTAGTATTTCATAAACTCCTTTCCAAACAAAATCTAAATGCATCAGATTTACCTTCAACCTTTACTTCTACACACTTCCTTTTCTACAATACCCTCTCCTAATACTATTACTTGGGAATACTGGTATATTAGCAGAGTTGCCAAATTTCATGATTGTACTGAAAGTATCCTGGTATTTGGTGCTTTTCTTAAGTCTCCAACTCCTGAAGGCCTGTGATTATTTCTGCTTTGATTTGTTTTAGTCAGAGTATGTTTCTAGTCATCATGGATGTGAAGAAAAGCTTGGAAATATGATAGAAGGGGACTATAAAGGCTCAGTAGCAAAAAAGAAACTAAAAAAACTCAAATGCTATTACTCTAGAAAAGTTTATTTTTCACACAATTTTATTTTTTAATGTTGGGGGGTTAGGAATATTGTAATAGTTTCTGATCCTCTTCTAACTCCTTGTCATATTCAGTCTTGTATGTCACACATCTTTTCCCTCTCCATGCTGTGCTCCTGAATTTGCTGCCTTCCCCTCTGCACTCTACCACAATATTCTCCCTCCAACCTCTCATTTTCCTGCAGACCACATTTTGCACCTTTTCAAGTATATAATCACACAGAGTATTCCTGTTATGTGCCCCTATCACTTCAAAATATTCAACTGTTCCTTCCATCTCTGTTTTTGACATAAAGGATTTTGCCATCTTCCCTAAAAATAGTTTGCCTTCACTCCCACTGGAGTCATGGAAGATAGTGACCATCTTTGCTAAGGGCATCCTAAAGGGCAGGAGCTTGGGGAAGAAGGTGGAGGAGGGTCGGGGCCTCAGTGAAGAGGTCGGGCCTTGGGGATCCAGTTACCAGCAACTGGAGAAGTAACAATCCTAATCTGCAACAACTCAATGACAGAAGCACTAATGGATTTGAGTAAGCCACCAATTTCAAAAATGTTTTCTTAAAAATGTTCTACCCAAAACAAAACAAAATCTACAAAGAATATTTTAAAAGTGTAAAAACTAACACTATCTAAAATTTCACACTGAAAATTAAACTGCATTCAGAGAAAAGCAAGAATGTATACCCTTTAGGACAATTTTAAAAAGCTACCAGAATTATATAGTCATAACCAGTCGTGACAGGATCAGACTACTTGGCTTCTAAAGAGTCCTAGAAGGCCAGTATATGAGCCCCAGGCTCAGGAAGTCCCTTTCCTCTGGTAGCTGAGCAGGGGTTATTCCAGGTTATTTAGAACACTTGGAGCCAATCAAGGCCCCACCTAAGATTTGTTGAAAGACTACCTTCCTGAGAAAGGCAGACTGAAGTTGTGAGAATGAGAGCTATCAGAGTGTCTGAGCAGACAAGATGCTGTTAAGAACCAGGAGGATTTAAGAGAAGAAGCAGAACATTGACAGAAGAGAACACTGCAGGTCCAAAAACTAGGGGAGGGGAAACCCTGTCTGAAGAGGGCAAAAGACTTTTCCCAGGCCTGGAGGCCTAATGGAAGAGACCTTGCCAGAAGGGAGCTCTTAGAATCTGGACATTTGGTTTTGGGCACTACCACACTCTGTGAGGTGTCAGGGATTAAGAGCCTTCCTTGGCATGGAGGCCAAGAAGAGCTCCTGTCTAAGCAGGGCATGAACATTAACTAAAGGGGCATGGGAAACTAGGAAGCTAGCAGTTTTCCTGAAATCATGGTATGAGGCTCCTACTTGTAGGGTCCCTGGTTTGGGGCCTAGAACTGAGGGTGGGACTAGGCCTCCCTCTTCCCTTTGGTCATTCACTGGAGAGGCAAGAGCCCCAGAAAAGAAGTAAGGACCTCTGAGAACCAGAGACAGGACTGGGAGCCAGCAGGGAGCAGCCATCTTGGACAGACTGGGTATGTCTACACACAGACTTGAATTCAACCTAATGTTCATTAGGTCGAATTAAAAAAATAGCTGGTCTACACAGATTTCTGCCGATTCATCCTCAGGCTTCCCTTAGGTCAAATTGATGAGACAACACTTCAAAGTTACAAAACCTGCCGTAACTTTGAAGCAACCATTGATTCGAACTAGTGAGTTTGAATCAATGGTGTCTAACTCCGTTAATTCAAATTAACGTTAGTTCGAATTAACCGTGATTTCCCCTTCCCCTTCCCATGGTGCCCAGCACCAGGAAGAGGAAGTGCCCACCACAGAACGGGCTGCCCAACTGCACAGGCATACTCAGCCATTGTGAGGGAGAGGTGCCAGCTCCCACAAAAGCAATGGCAGAGGGTAGTACTGCTAGGCAGAGTTGGTAGAGAGCTCCAGTCTGGGGCCACTAGGAGGTCCTCTGTCTCCCGAGCATTTGGGGGACAGAGGACATCCTATCCCATCCTATCCCACCGCAACAACAATATCTGCACACATTGCTGCAGCCCTCACCGCCAGAGGGCACCCCTGGACAACTGAGCAAGTCTGGGTAAAAATAAAGACTGATTTTTATGAGTCATCTGAGGGAAACATTCCTAGCTGACCAACTATTATGTGAGTGCTTCTTCTTTAGTGGCCATTTTCCCTTTAATCAGACCAAGATGAACTTGTGTAGTTGCCACAAAGGAATAATTAACAGTATGTTGTAGAAAAGTTAACATGAGCTGTCTTTCCTCTCTTTCTGCCACTTGCTTCTCTTTCACATGGATTTTCTGCATTTTTGCTCCCTTCCATATTGTTCATGCATAAAGGGGCAGTTATCATAATACATTTATTGGATGAGGCAAAAAAATCCATACTCCATGAAACTCTTAAGACTTTATTAAATCATTGAAAGAGAGACAGTGATCATTTATACTTTGTCTTCATCAGCCATTATGGGAACTGCTAACTTCTACTTGTTGCCACCACCATGAAGCATAAAATTAAGTATCAACTATTTCAGATGCCATTAAAGAGACTAAAAAGATGAATTCTCCCTTACAAGGTTATGGCTGGAATTAAATCTAAACCTTACAAATCGTATGAAAGTCTAGGAAGCTCTAGCTTGCCCAATCATTCTAGTTATATTTGTTGAACAGCTTAAATTTAAGTCAATAATATTTAAGCATTCTAAAGAATGATGAGTTATTAATGGGGTTTCCTTGAATGTCCCCAGGGCTAGATAGTGATTTTTTTTGTTTGTTTCTTTGAATAAGTCCTGATGATTTTCTGAATCATCCTCATTCTTATGTTTTCGATAATGGCACAAATCTATGGCAGGGTCACAAGCCTGGAACTGTGACAGGGCTGTAGTCAACATTACCAATTTATGCTGGTATAACTAAATTGCAAATGGGGTATGTCAAATGCACATCTTTAAACAATGTAGTTATACAGACCTAAATATGTTGATTGGAGACTTCTCCTGTTGACAGAGATACCACCTATTAGGGAGGTGAAGTACGTATGTCAACAAGATAGACACTTCTGTCGCCATACATAATGTCTTGATTAAGGGCTATAGAGACTATTATCAGTGAAGATCTTCAATGAAATAATTTGGTGATTGGAGTTTCTGATTAATACACTTCACAAAAATTGTTCCATCAATGACATTTATAAACAACCATGTCCATGAAACACTGTCCCTTATCAACAGTACTGCTAAAATTATGAGTTATGCCAAACTTTAGCTTCCACTGGTAAAGGGCAACTGACAACCTTTGACTGAGCATACACAATATCTGACTGTAGAACACAAAAGACAACTATTTCCATTCCTCTTCTACATGCCTTGTGAGAGACTTTCTAGATGTTTTAGACTCAGATCTAGTTCTGCACCATACAAATTTGATATTCTTGCTCATTCTCCCATATGCCCTCTGCTCCCAATCACCTGTAATATTTTAGATTCAGTTGGGCAAAGAAAAAGGAAATAGAGGACAGCAAGGGAGAAATCCCAAACCTATTGAAGTAAATGGGAGTTTTGCCACTGATTTCAACAGAGCTAGGTTTTTGCCCTAAGAATATTATGAGCCAGCTGGATTCCTCATGAGCATGGTAGTAATCCTCAATGAAACATTTAGCATACTTTGGAATTCATGATCCCAAAGGAAAGGAAATTATTGCTACTGGTCCAATGGGACCTGGTACAGGAGGAAGTTACAAACTGCGGGTGAGCAAGAACATTAGGTCACATGGAGGAGCCTGGGAGCTGGACAGAAAATCATAGAATCAAAGGCTGTGTTCACACAGCCTCCTTATTTTGAAACAACGGAGGTTGTTTCGAAATAAGGTTTTGGCTGTTCACACGACGCACGGTTGTTTTGAAACAAGTTAAACCTAGTCTGTGGGCGAAACAACATTGTTTCGCAATGGTTGTTTTGAAACAACGCCATGCGAACGTGTTGTTTCGAAACAACGGTGGTTTCGAAACGACTTGTTTTGAAACAACCGTTGTCTGAACATGTTGCTTCAAAATGACGGTGAGTCGTTTCGAAATAACTGTTGTCCGGAATTGCTATTTCGATTCCAGTTTTTCTCCTGATTTCAAAGTGACTTTTTTGCTAGTTCGAAATAAGTCATTTTGAAATATGGCGTTATTTTGATACAAGTTGTTTTGAAACAACCATATCGAAATAACCCCCTGTGTGTGAACACAGCCAAAGAAACCAGAAGGGACCACAGGAGGTCACTGAGTCCAGTCCCCTACATTCATGGCAGGACCAAGTATCCTCTTAAACCACCCTTGGCAGGTGCTTGTTTAACCTGCTCTTAAAAACTTCCAGTGATGGAGATTCCACAACCTGCCTAAGCAACTTATTTCAGTGGTTAATCACCCTGTCAGTCAGGAATATTTTCCTAATGTCCAGTCTAAACCCCTCTTGCTATAATTTAAGCCCATTGCTTCTTGTCCTATCATCAGCAGTAAAGGAGAACAATTTTTCTCCTTCCTTGACAACCTTTTGATACTTGATAACTGTTATCATGTCCCTCTTTTCCAGACTAAACAAACCCAGATCTTTCAATCTTCCCTCATAAGTTAAGTGTTCCAGAATGTTAATAATTTGTGTTGCTCTTCTCCGGATGTTCTCCAATTTGTCCACATCCTTCCTGGAATGAAGTGCCCAGAACTAGACACAATACTCCAGTTGAGGCCTAATCAGGACTGAGTAAAGCGGAAGAATTACTTCTTGTGTCTTACAGTACTCCAGTTAACACATTCCAAAATGGTGTTTGCTTTTTTTGCAACAGCGTTACACTGTTGACTCATATTTAGCTTATGGGCCACGATGACACCCAGACCCTTTTCCACAGTACTCCTTCCGAGGCAGCCATTGCTCATTTTGTATATGTGCGATGGATTGTTCTTTCCTAAGTGGAGTATTTTGCACTTGTCTTTATTGAATTTCTTTCAGTTTTCTGGTTTCTCAGACCATTTCACAGGTTTTTCCAAGTCATTTTGAATTGTGATCCTATCCTCTAAAGCACTTGCAACTCCTCCTAGCTTGGTATCATCCGCAAACATTATACATGCACTCTCTGTGCCACCCTGTAAATCATATATGAAAATATTGAAGAGAAATGGCCCCAGAACTGATCCCTGCAGTACCCCACTCATTATGCCCTTCCAGCATGACTGTCAGCTGTTGATAACTACTTTCTGGGAGTGGGGGTTATCCAACCAGCTTTTCACCTATTTCATAGTTGCTTCACCCAGGGTGTATTCCCCTTAGTTTGTTAATGAGAAGGTGATGCAAGACCATATCAAAAGCCTTACTAAAGTCTAGATACACCACATCTACCACTTCCCCTCTATCCACAAAGCTGGTTACCCCCATCATAGAAAGCTATCAGATTGAGTTGACACAATTTGTTCTTGATAAATTCATGCTATCACTTAATACCTTATTCTCTTCTAGATGTTTGCTAATTAATTCCTTAATTATTTGCTCCATTAGTTTTTTCTGATACAGAGGTTAAACTGATTGGTCTATAATTCCCAGGGTTGTCCTTACTTCCATCTTTATTGATGGGTGCTACATTTCTTTTCCAGTCCTCTGGGACCTCTCCAGTGTTCCATGATTTTTCAAAGATAATAGCCAATGGCTCAGATATCACCTGAGTCAGGTCCTTCAGGATTCTTGGGGGCCTATCGTCAGGTCTTGGTGACCTGAAGACATCTAACTTGTCTAGGTAATTTTTAACTTATTCTTTCCCTATTTTATCTTCTAATCCTACTCCATTTTTATTGCCCTCCACTACATCAGGATCCAATCACCACCAACCTTTTCAGTGAAGACTGAAATGAAGAAATCATTTAGTTCCTCTCCCATTTCCACATTTTTCTTATTGTTTTTCCCTCTTTGCTGAGCAATAGTCTTAAACTACTCTTGTTCTTCCTCTTGTTTGCAATGTATTTCATAATAACTTTTTTTTAATTTTTTCTTTACAGTTTATGCCTTCAGCTAGTTTGATCTCAGTTTGTGCCTTGGCCTTTCTGATTTTCCCCCTACATAATTTTGTTATTTGTTTATAGTCATCCTTTATGATTTGCCCTATTTGTCCTCTTTTGGTAAAACTCTTTCTTTATTTTAGATGATTGAAAATCTCCTGGTTAAGCCAGGATGGTCTCTTGCCATACTTCCTATCCTTCCTCCACATTGGAATAGTTTGCTTTTGTGCCCTTCATACTTTCTCTTTGAAGGAGTGCTAAGTCGTCAGTTTTTTTCCCTCTTAGACATGCTTCCAATGGGATTCTACCTAGCAACTCCCTGAATGTGCCAAAGTCTGCCTTCCTGAAACCCATTGTCTTTATGTGAAAAAGAGTCTGACAGAAGGCTAAAACAAACAAGGAGTCCTTTGGTACTTAAAGACTTACAAATTTATTTATTGCATGAGTTTTGTGGGAGAAAATCCCACTTTGCCAGAAGGCTGAGTAGCTTAGGAGCTAGGCTGAGAAGCAGTTTGTTACTGCCAAGGGGAAGAGTGGTAGTTATGGTTGCTGGACACATGGGAATGGTCTGAAAACAGGTGGAGAATAGGAAGGGAGAGTTATGCAGATGGGCCTGAAAGTGACCACAGGTGCTGGATAAAGACAGCCCTAGTAAAGCAACCTTTTGTTATTCATTAGTGTGACATACCAGGGCAGAATCCAGACTAATGAGCAGGTATGTAACATGCCTTATAGTGGCCTGCTGAAGTAGTTCCTACCTGAGTCATTTGCAAACAGACTCCTAATATGCAAGTCATCCTCTGAGTAAGTATGTAACCAAAATCTCCCAGCCACATTTGGTTACACGCTAGTTCTCAGCAGCCTGTAGGGCACGAGTTGGCAACCTTTGCCAGCCCCCATGCCAGCCCCACCCACCACACCATGACCTGGTGTCAGGGACAGGACCAAAAGCAGGCAGGGCCAGGCCTCAGATTCCCAGATGCTGGCAGGACTGAGTCTGGAACCTGCTGGTGGGGGACCTCCAGGTCCCAGCCAGGGCTAGAGCTGGCTGCCACCTCCTGCAGCACTTCCAGGTGGGCCAACCTGCCCTCTCCCTAGCTAGGTCTAGCCATGGAGCTTTTGGGTTCCCAGCTGCACTGGGACAGCCGGATGCCTCTATTTCCTGGCCGGGTTTGGGGCCGGAGCCAGCTCCTGCCAGCCAGTGCACCTCTGGCTGAGTGTCTCTGTTTCCCACCTGTAGCCAGGATCAAGACCAGCTCCTGTCCCCTGCAGCACCTCTGGTTCCCAGCCCAGGCAAGCTGCAGTGCCTCTGGTTCCTGGCTAGGCCAGGGCACCTAGGTGCCTGTTTCCCAGCCAGGGCTGGGATTGGGGTCCAACCCGCACTCTTTCCCATGTGCTACAGCTTTTTTTTTTTTTTTTTGTCTGCTGGCTGCACTTCCCAGCAAATGTCATATTTGTAGTTAAAGTTTTGATATACTTAATGTTTGTATTTCGGTTTGTGCTGTGTTTCTGGGAAACACCTCAGACAGGATGGTGGCAGCAATAGCCTGCTTAATGGCACATTAAGGGAACTTACAGTTACAGTGGGCCCAAGAGGAGAGTCCCCGGCTACACTTGATGAGGCACCAAGATTTACTCATATGACCCTGGACTCCATCTTATTCCCGTAAATTTCAACAAGCAGCACAGTGAAGGCCAAGGGACATAAAAGGCAGCTGCAACACATCCATTTTGTCTTTAATCTTTAGATGTCAGTTGTCTTTAGGCTTTAGCTACCTATGGATTTACTCATCTACAACTGAACCTACAAAATAAAGGACAGAGAGCCATCCAAGTACTGGATGTACACCAGAGGGATTATACAAGCCTGTAACTCCATAATTCTACTGAAAATCTCATATATATGAATTTTCAAATGATTTGTATCCATGTGATTGCTTTAATTGTTTAACAATTCTCTTACAGTTTGCTTCTTTTCTTAATCAACCTTTAGTTTTAGTCACTAAAGGACTGGCTAGTAGACAGTGGCAATTTTATATGTAGGCGAAGTTGGTAACCATTAGGGACCCAAGCAACAAGAGGCCCATCTTCAACTTGGTGGACAGAAATGAAAATACAGTAAAAAAGAGAAATGATTTAGTAGAGCCAGTAGGGCTGGAAGCTTCAGCACTTTTCAGTCTTGACTCATCAAGGCAAACTATCTTTAGGCTCAGTGCTTCATCTGAATTGCAGATTTCACCATTTTCAGCCCATCACCTTTACACTGACATACTAAAAAGTCAGAAGAAAACTCTCTGTGACACCAATAGACAGCACAATAGCAAGAACTTTTCCAGTGGTCTCTTTTTTTAGTTCCTTGGTATGGCCATTCATTTTGCCATTTTTTAAATTCCACTTGGCAAGAATTTTTTCCATGAGCTTTGCATTTTTCTTTTTCTTTGTGAGAATTTTTCCTTTGACTTTGGTTAGCTCAGACTGTTAGTTAGGTCTATATAGTCTGTTACTTAGCCCTTGAGAAGCCATTATAGCTGAGTATAATGTCAATGCTATATGCCTTTCTTTTTTAGCTACTTTTGGTAAGTAATTTTTTAAACTTCTTTTTTACTTATTCTTTATAAGTCTCTGGACCTCTCAAAAATATTAAACATGAGCACTTCAGTGCATCTTATTGAAATTTGGTGTTTATTTTTTACTTTTTAATTTACAGCTACACACTAGAAATCTTTTCACTTATTTTTAATTGGTTTTAATTATTTGTATAAAACTTTATATAATGGAAACCACTCCATACAAGGGAATACTGCATCCACAGCACCTTTAATTCCAGCCCCTATTACCTATTTAAAAGAAAAAAACAAATTTATAAAACCATATACTACAAAAAAGATTCTGAAACCTTTTTAAAAAGGTGATATATCTGACTGAAAATGGTTCTTAGACTAAGATTCCTGTGCAGTTTGCAACCCAAACATTGGAGCACTTACTAGCATACTGAAAGTGAAATGAATTACAAGTACAAGAAATAATTTTTCCCATTGTCTATATTTAGAGAAATGCAGAAAGTAGATCACATAAACAGTTACCAACTACACAAAACTTTTTATTTTCTTTTTTTAATTTGTGATGGCCTAGCCCAGTGTTTTTATCAGATTTGAGATTGGGAATATTTTGTTGTATTATTTCCCAATTGTTTTAAAGTTATAAATTAACTTAAAATATGGTTTAATTGGTGTTTATTTTTTATATATTTTTAAGTAGGGTGCTCATGTCAGCTGAAGTTCTAACTTATTACTTGTGGGGGGTAAAAGGAAAAAAAAATCCTTAGAGCTTTAAAGTGCCTATATAGTCCATGGAATCATGACGAAAGTTGCCCCATAACTGTTGCTGCTGCAAAATGTTGTTTTTCCTGATTAAAAGTAATGAAGACATATGCTCTACTATGCACTAACTGTCCTCTCCAATGAACAAGACACTCTATGCTATCTGTTCATTTCTAAGAACTTATTACTGGATTTAGAAACAGATAGAGTAGGAAAGTGAACTTTTAGATTGGTAACCTACATTTAACATTGAGAACAATTTTCAATTTGCTCATGATATGGTAATTGCCTTTTAGATTATGTACATTATATTCACCATCTGATCATTGATTCAACTGATCACTAATCATTCATCATCTAGAATACCTATATTGCTTTCAGATGTAATGTATGGATTTTTTTTAAAAATAAATAAATGTAAAGCTCTAAATATGTGCTTAGTTCCTATAGGGGCCCTGTAATGGGCCTTCACCTAGGGCTTCAGATGACCTAAGACCACCACAGCATGGTATTTTTGTTAAAATCCAAGCTTATATTGATCTGATAATATAGCTGATCCTCAGAAGTCAGAAGAATCTTTTTTTGGGAAGAGCATAAAGTTTTAAATAACTTATCTCTTTACTGGGCCTAGCGGCTGATTGGCAGTCAAAGACTGAAACACAATAAAGTGGCTATTTATATTTTGTTTTGTCTTCCTGTTGATCAGTGTGGGAATCAGGAACATTTTTTATGACTGGCTGGGAAGTCTGACTTCAGCGTCACCCTCCAGTATTTAGAGATTCTGCTATCCTTTTGCAGCCTGCCCAGACATTGCCATTTTCAGGTGGCTACCCCCAGGCATGGAGGGGTCACAACCCCTTCTCCCAGAGTCCATCCAACACTTACTTTGTCACTTTAGGTACAGTGAATCAGATGGGCATGGCTAGTGAGCAGGATCCCTTGGGGTTTTTGTCTCTCCTTTTTCTAATTTCCATCTTCTTCTTGAAAAATAAAATCATTTCGGCACCAGCAGGCAAAGTCTATGTGGAAGATGTTTCCTGCTTCTTTTTTTTTTTAAACTAACCTTTTGGACTTTTTTCTTTCCCTCTCTGTTTGATGACTCTTTTTGGAGCTGAGAGGGAATCTAGCAGCCCCACCACTAGATAAGGAAGGGTTATCCCATATTCTGGACAGAGGACATATCCTCTCAGCACTCTTGGGCATGTTCTAGCTGAAGTCTTAGTAGAAAAGGGAACAGCCCAGTTCAGTCAGGGCTGACCTCCGAGGAGAGAGGAGACATACTGTGAGCTCCCTTTTGGGAGCTGCTAGAGCTCCACACCTCAGAGGCAAGGAAGGCTCAGATCTAGGTGGAAACTCAGCCACCTTAGAAAGTCCAAGAGTGGATGAAGCCATCAGGAGCTTCGCTAGCTGATGACCCCAGAAAACCTCTGAATTATGGTATGGATAGACAGGGTAGGAAGTAGCCCAGAAAAACTAGACATTTATCCATTTATAGAACCAGGAACTAAGCCAGCATGTTTTGGCTGGATCTCTACTGAGCTAGTAAAGAAAACACTTGCTGCTGACAGGGCCCTGGGCAGCAACCTGATGGAATAGGGATGGCCCATGTCACCCTACTTCAGCTGTCACCCACCTCTGGGTTATAGGCCAACCCCACTCCAACCAATAGGCCACACAGCCCTGCTAGGGAGTGTGACATCTATATTGGCTCCTACTGATAGGGCACACAGCCTTGATAGGGAGTGCCAGCTTATTCAGCCCATCCATTATACAATATTTCTCTGAACTTAAGGTCAATTGTTTGAACTGAACCCTGGGGCTATAACAGCCCAACACCTATCCACAGGGTGACAAGATGTACCAGCACCATGACAGCTGCTAAATGCAAGTTAAACAGAGCACCTATCCCTTTGTTTATAACAGACCTGTTTACTAACTTCAGTTTAGGCAAGGTTGTGAGGTTTGGAACATGTGTTAGTAACAATACCATAGAATGAAACCTTATAACTTCACATATAATGTTACCACTCATATTTCATTAGGACAATACTGACCAGCAAATTATGAGTTTTTAGATGCTGCCTCACCAGACCTACTTTGTATAAAAGTTAGTATGATAGTGTGTAGGACATGGATTCAGGGGAGTATTCTGTCCCAATCAGTCACTATAGGTATGTCCACACGTCTCTTTTATTTTGAAATAACACTGGCTATTTTCAAATAAAAAAGATTAGGTCCACATGACGTTTTCTTATTTCAAAATGACGGGCTCTGTCATTTCAAAATAAGAACCATCATTTCAAAACAGCTTAAACCCCATTCATTTTGAAACGGCTGTTATTTTGAAATGGTTATTTCAAAATAATGCATTTGGACATGTTGTTTCAAAACAAGACCATTGTTTCGAAACAACTGTTTCGAAACAACATGTCCAAATGGCCTTATTTCGAAATAACCATTTCAAAATAACAGCCATTTTGATAGCAGGCTTTCTCTTAATTCGAATTAACTTATTTTGAAATAAGGACTTTATTTTGAAATAACTTATTTCGAAATAACAATGTATGTGTGGACATAGCCTATGAGTGTTCATGGAGACATGGCTAGTATTCACTGTGTTCACACAGCCCTCTTATTTCGAAACAACAGAGGTTGTTTCAAAATAAGATTTAGGCTGTTCACATGACACATGGTTGTTTCGAAACAACGGGTCCCATTGTTTTGAAACAATGGAGTTGTTTCGAAACAAGTTAAACCCCATGCAGGGACGAAACAACGCCATGCAAACACATTGTTTCGAAACAACGTTGACTTGTTTCGAAATAACTGTTGCCAGAACCTGCTATTTCATTTTGAGCTTTTTTCCTTAATTCAAATTAACAAACTGTTAATTTTAAATAAGTTATTTCAAAATAAGGTGTTATTTCGATACAAGTTGTTTCAAAACAACCGTATCGAAATAACCTCCTGTGTGTGAACACAGCTGAAGAGTCTAGAGGCCGGAGAATCGCTCTGTGCTTTGCCTTCAGGCATATGGTAGGTACATCAACTGAACTGATGTATCATAGCATTCATCATGATACCCTGCTGTGGGGTTGGTTACAGTAAATTAGGGAACATTTTTTACACTGAATCTCCCAGGTTTAACTGTTATAGACCTTTTCTAACACTTATTTCTATGGACTGTTTCTGACATTCCAAATACAAAACAGAATACCCATTGTGGTATTATATTTTACTGAGCACTGATGGAGAAGAAATTGGCACACAGCAGGTACTGTACTTTCTGTGTTTTTGTTTTTTTTTTGAGTCTTTCATTCTGGCTATTTCCCTCTGTGCATCCTACATTTGGAGCTTGCCAATTTGAAAGGCATGACCATCCAAATGCCAAATTAATTTCTTGTATATATTAAAAATGAGCCATTGTCTTGTTTGAAATGAGCAGATGCAACATGGAGATGCTGTTTTTTTGACAATCTGTTGATACTATTTAGCAGTTTGGTAGCGGTATTAAATAAATATGGCAGCCAAATTTACCCAGTTCAGCTGTTCTGTTAGTTACCTTTAAGAAGGGGTAAAATCTTTAAATAAGACCTGTAGTTTATGTGAATCAGAAAATATTTATTTTTGCAAATAGGGTACCTAAAAAATTATGTACTGCCTTTCATAGCAATGCAGCACTCAGGTGTAATAAAATTGATGAGCCCATCTAATAAAATTTATGGAACCACAGTGAATTCAATTTATGTGAATATGCTCAGTTATGTTTTTGTTTATTCCCATAGCAGATGTTTAATTTACAAACCAGGCAATTACTATAGCTCTTCCAAGCAAATAAGAGCAGATTAGTCAAACGTTCACATCAGTTTTTATGTTTATCATTAGTTTTATGACGTGTCATGAATATTCATTGGTTAGAAAAATTATCATTATGGTACCTGAAAAAATCTGAAAATGATGTTTTGTGTCTATAAATGCTATTTTTCCCTTTTTTGATTAAGTTGTTAGTATATGTTCTCATTGCTATCAATTGGACTTATTTTCTAATAGAGAGCTCATAGAGATCTTCCTGATATCTCATATGGACCAGTCATTGCATTTATAATGCTTGAGTGTGTGTGTCCAACTTATTCCATTCTAGCTACATAAATAACTACCTTTTATAGTAATCCAAGAGTATTCTTGAGATTGAAGTGTTCTCTAGCACAAAAAGGTGAAAATAAATCCAACCCAACTGTTTGCATTAAAGGAAATTAGTCTTACCTCCATGTTCTAGGTATAACTAGAAATGGCCTTTGGCTTGTTTTATATTTTCTACAGTATCTCCTTTTCGGCTAGGAAATAATTCTGGCCACTTAGCTGACATCACTAACTGCACACTCCTGGTAATGCATAGCTGTTGGCAAAATGCAGTCCTTGCTAGCTGCTTTGCTTTTGTCTCTTTGCTAAGCTGTCATGGGTTTCAGAGCTCCTCTCTCAGTGACACTGCAGGTAGTTCCTTGTAGTTTAGTTCAGCAAAACAAACAAGGAATCTGGTGGAACTTAGAAGTCTAAACAAATTATTTATTGTGTGAGCTTTCATGGGAGAAAATTCCACTTCACCAGCTGCTTGAAAATGGGAAATTTAGAGGAAAAAAAAATAAATTTGTTAGTCTTTAAGTGCCACAGTACTCCTTACTTATTTTGCTGAACTAGACTATCATGTCTGCCCCTTGGAACTTGATAGAAAGTGTTTCCCATCTTCGAGCACCTGACAAAGTGGAATTTTCTCCCATGAAAGCTAATATTATAAAAAAAAAGTTAGTCTTTTAAGTGCCACCAGACTGCAAAGAGTGTCAGTATGTCAAAGTATATGTGAAAGTGGGGGAGAAGGTGAACTATGTCTTGTTTTTCTTTACATAGATTAGAATTTGCTGTGTTTTATTTTAAAGGAACAGAAAACAGACTCAGTATACATAAATTTCCTAGCCCACTGCAATAACAAGCCCTCTCTCATTAATTGACAAGTCAGCTAAAAATGGCTTTAAGAGATCAATTTATTAAAACAAATTCTTTTGGGAATATGTTCACTGGAAACAAGTTGTGCCATGCAAGAACTACCAAATGGTACAACAGAGTCCATTGAAAAAAAATGTTCAATTGTTAAAGGTGCTCTGTACCTTTTGTGTTTTACTCACTAGCAATCTTTGTTGACAACGACAAAAACATCTGCTTCCTCTTCATTAGTTACAGTACAAAGCCCATTGGAATGCTTAATGTTAAAAATAGCTTCAAAATAAACATGTATACAGTAATTATACATTTTCTGGATTTATGCCATTACAGGATTCTTTTGAATCATTAATTTGGTCAGTTCTTATCCTCCCTGATTATAACTGGAGTTTCATACACTTTGCCATTATAGGAATACAAGTCAAGAGCATCTCATGTTTCCTGCATGCCTTGCTATTGTGAACAGAGCAGCACATAGACTGAATTCTTATGTTCTTGTAGAGGCAAGTGTAGTTTTAGCTTAATTAATTGTATAATTTAAACTAGAGCTCAAGCCTCCCAGGACAACAAGCAAACCATGGTCCATTCACATAGAATTTTTTTTCTCACTGTATTAAAAATGTCAAGAAATAACATCTCTTAATATCAGAAAAAAAATAAAAATCATCAACAAGACATCCTGCAATAACATATGATCTATTGGGAAAGAACTGTGGTATTGACACACCATTGAATAAAGGCACCAGCATCAAAACAGTAATTGCACCATAATATTAGTTTCTTTAGGGAATACTACATATCATGCTATTAGGAGAAAAAGTAAATAGTGTGTACATAATCTAATTCAGTAAAGTAGTAGCATTTTATAGGGCATGGACATGTCTACACATGTTTTAAATCAAAATAACACTCGCTATTTTGATTTTAAAATGTTTGATTATGTCTATACACACATCATTATTTCGAAATAAGGATTTCAAAATGAGTTATTTCGAAATAAAGTCCTTATTTCGAAATAAGTTAATTCGAATGAAGGGAAAGCCTGCTATCCAAATGGCTGTTATTTCAAAATGGTTATTTCAAAATAAGGCCATTTGGACATGTTGATTCCAACTGCTTTTAGGAGGATTGGGTGCTCATATATCCTTTACATGTATTAAGTTAAAGTGGGCTGCACAGGAAGTTGGGGATAGGTCTATGATATACCAATACTGAGTTCTTTAACAAGTGTTAGATTCACAAACATAAATTATATATAGTCTAGTTCAGCAGAACAAGCAAGGAGTCCTGTTTGTTAGTCTTTGAAAGTACCACAGGACTCCTTGCTTATATATATATATATAAAGAGAGAAGGGACAATTATGAATGTCGAATTTGACTGTGTAACAAATCACAATATTTCACCCAGTAGTATCTACATTTTAGGGAAAAAATATCTAATATTAATCTAAATCTTCCAAATGTTGGATTGTTTTTAGATCCTTTGATAAGTTATCCCAGGGATTCATTATCCTCACTGTTAAAAAAATTGTATTGTATTTCCATTCTGAATTACCTAGGTTCAACTTTCAGCCCTTGATAGATCTTTCTATTTCTTTTCCTGCTACACTAAAGCATTCTCGAGTATTGGCTACCTTTTCCCTGAGGGAGTAATTATAGACCACAATTAAAACATTTAATATTTTTTTGGGAAGTCAAACAAACCGAGATACTCAAGTGTTTGATTTTCAGCCATTTTTCCGAGACTGTATATTATTCTGCTAGGTCTTCTTTGAACCCTCTTTGACTTTTCTACATCTTTTTTGAAGCATTGACACCAGACTGGGACACAGTACTCTACTTCTCTAATAATGGTCTTAACACGTCCTACACAGCTATCTTCCTATGCACTATTCCTCTGTTAATACATTCAAGAAATGTGCAAGGTTGTTTGGGAACATCATCACCTGGGAGCAGGAAAGGTCACTGCCTGAAGAGAATGCAGTCTTAATAGACTGACATAACCACAAGGAAAGGGAAGGAAAACAACAAACACTCAACCCATTACATCCAGGATTATGAACATTTTATTTAATTCATTCTGGGCCTGGTTTAAAAAAAAATCTAATGCAACCAGTGAAGATCTTTGCACTGGCTTCAATTAGTTTTTTTTTTTATTAAGATGTTTGTATATGGTTTTTTTTTTTTTTTGAAGGACAGAATAAAAGTTCATAAACTTCATGGTAGAAATGTCTTTTGATGTCTTATCTTCACAGAAAAGCGTAGATGACCCATGCAGTTTGAATGCTTGGATTCTAATAAACTCTATCCTGTCAATCATGGATGGTGGGCAGTTCACAATGGTGGGCCAAAGATATTAATAAAATTTGCTGTTTGACATTAAACAGTGATAAACAAGGTTTGGTATATAGAAACCTCAGCTTACTTATTACCTTGGAAATTACATCATTAATAGCCCATTTAAGCCTTTTTAATAAATGTAAAGAAGAGAATGGGGGAACAAAAAATTGAAATGTAAAGTTTTAAATACGGCTTTCATTTTAACAATATTCTTTGTTCCCGCTCCTTCTAGCTGGAGAGTGATTTCAGAAGTGGGGGGTGGGTCTTATTTGATAGTCTTTTAGATGGTATCAAAGATAGCTATTGAGAAAAGAGAAAAAAAAATAAGTTGAGATGGACTGGAGCTGTGATTGCTAAAGTCTAAGCCTGTTTCACTTCCAGTGCTATTAGGGATTCAGCTGGAGGTAGCAGAGGGAGTGAGGTCCTTTCTGTCCCTCTTTCTGGCCTGGTCTGGTTAAGACATCTCTCAGGATCAGGAAGCAAAAGCCCAGGGTCTCTGGAGATTTTAGGGGCAGTAGCCACGACAATGTAGCTTGGTCCAATAGCCAATCCTCAAAGTCTTTCTTTCAGGACCCAAAAAGGGAATGGTTGATGGAATAGTTGATCAGCTTATTAATTTGTACACCAAGTAGGCCTAGCTTCCATATACAAATTTTGGGTCACTGATTACAGGTTCCCCATTTTTCTTTTTTACTAAACATGATCTTAACACAGTCCTTGAATTATCTTGTTTGAAATAGTTTGATTTGTCTCTCTTTTGCACCTTCTCACATCAATATTTGTTTTTAAGATTATTTGGATATCTTATAAACTTCCACATACTTTTTTTAGAGTTGAGTTCATAATTAGAGTAAAATTGTAAGCCCAATTATTACAACAGATCTACACTCACTAATAAAAGAGCACTATAGAGTTGCTCTCTGCATGCAAATTGTGCATCACATCATCTTGCATCCTGTAATTCTTGGACTTCAGGGAGAGATGCACATGGTAGAACAAATTAAGTCAGATGCAGTTACTACATATCTGGGCTACATTTTAAAACAGTACTTTGTGATGATATAACCATACTGGGATTATGACATGTTTTGCAAATAGAGCATTTTAGGACACAAGAGTAATAAGGGTATGATACTACTGCTTTGAAGTATTCCAAACTGGGCAAAGGAGTTAAATTCCAAAAACTTGGTCACAATGTGTGGTGAGCCTTAAAAAGAAGAATTGAAAGGGTTTTTAAGCTCTGATAAAACAATTGCCTCCTGAATGCAGTCTGTTTATATTTTATTCATAAAGTTTATTAGTAGAGAAACTGTCTTTAAAATAGCTAAGAAGTGAAATGATTCCCACAATTAAAGGCATGGGTTTGGACTGTGGCTTCTGTGTAATACGTGTGGTGCAGAGTGGCAGAGCTCCATGAACACCACACTTCAGGAGAAAGTCTCTCCTGAGGCTATACATGCGAGTTTGCGCCAGTCATTAGAGTAGTTCAGATTCCTCTGCATTCTGTAGGCTATGACCTCTTTTCATCCTTACTTTCTTACACACAGTGGAGAGCAGGAACAAGCATAAGGGGTAAGTAATACTGTGTGAGACTTCTAGACACCTGTGCAAGGGAAAAGATTTCTTGCACACCTGCTCTGGATCTATAGCTGAGTGAGCTCTTTACACTCTTTACACCCAAAGGTTAAAACATGACTCCTGTATGAAAGCCAGACATCACAGCAGTACTCAGGAGGTCACAAATTATACACTATATCTAAGCTAAATGTTCAGATGGTGTAACTAAGAGTATGTCTTCATTGCCATGGCACGCATCAGTGCAACAACATTGATTAAGCAGTTCTACATAGACCTACTCAGTCAATTGGAGAGCACACTAGCAATTACAGGGTCACCAATAGGTTTGCAACTTTATTAATTTAGTGGCTTATTTTGCCCTGTTAATACATTAGCCTTTCTTGTCTGGATATCTGGATCCAAGTAAAGGCTATTGTAATAACAAGCACAATTTTAATAATTCACTTTGCACTGAAAATAAGAAGGCTTCTAGGAAGTACTTACTCAAGCTCTGATTGGGTTAATTAAGCAAAAAGAACCGACACAGTAAGCAACAGGTTTCTTTATGCTCTTCCCATGTATTACTCACCATCTTCAGATTTCTTGCTTAAAATTACTCTAAGAAAATTCATTTGGAATATGAAAGTTAGCATCATGTTTTGTACAGCACTGTTAATTCCTCATTGCCCTCTTTTACTTCTCTCCATTGCCATACAAGTTGTATTTTTAATATAGGCTCCCTCATGGATCTCTGAGCATTTTAATGTGGAGTAGTAGGGCTTCTTCAACAGCACTCTTGCCATTACCATTGCTGTCTGGTTTATATGTATATCTATAGTAGTGATATGGAGAAAACAGTTTTTGCTGTACAATTGGTTTCGCTGCTTAGCTATTATGAAAGTTCATAATAATAAGCCCTACTAGTTTGTGATATAGGGCTTCCTACTTTTCGAGGAAGCCTATCATGTGGAATATTTACCCCTAGACTGTAGAAAATTTCAGTTTGAGGACTGTAGATAATCTTGCATTGTTAAAGGTGTGAGCATGAGAATGAAATATATCTCTCCTTTTTTTACTCTCCAGTACAGATTTTTTCCTGCTAGCTGACTGCAAATTATTTGCCAGGTATTTTAACCTGGCTGTTGCCCTCTACACTTGCTGATTACATAGTGGTCTTCTCTTGCTACCCTATCCACCTGCTCTCTGCTTGATACTTTTCTCCTGCTGACTGGTTCACAAACGGACTGCCAGGTGTCATCACTTGCTTGCTGCCCAGTCTGCATGCCTGTTGCCAATTACTATGCTCCTGCTGCCTGACTCACATGCCGACAGCTTCATGCTGCCTTCCCGCTGTTCTCATCCTACACTGAGTGGCAGGTGTTGCTCTATTGCCCCATTCACCTATTTCAAATTTAATTCCTCATTGCCCTGTTTTACTTCTCTTCATTGCCGCACGGGTTATTTTTTTTAATATAGTCTCCCTCATGGATCTCTGAACATTTTAATGTGGAGTAGTAGGGCTTGTTCAATAGCATGCTTGCCATTACCATTGCTGTCTGGTTTATATGTATATCTACAGTAGTGATATGGAGAAAACAGTTTTTGCTGTACAATTCAGAACCCATTTCTGAATGAGGCTGCAGGCAACATTTGTGGAGCTATGAATTCCTTGATTCCCTGCTGACTTGCAAGAACACCGCTGAGATTTCTCTACACTGCACACCATAGAGCCTTCTCCTTTTGAAAGCATAAAAGGGCATATCTGTTTCTAGAAGAAGTTGCAGAGCATTGGTACAAACTTACTTAATAAGTGAGTTGTCACAGTTTTTTTCAGTGCTGCCAAAAACTGAGTCTTTCACACTCCATGATGGTTTGACAAAAGTGCCATTATTCAAGAGCAACCTATTCCTACTTTTAGAAAATAAGGAGTGGCTTTCACTTCTCTAGCGCTGAGGAGAGTTGCATGGAAGCTGGGAAGTAAAAACATAATATTAAATCTATAGTACCTGGCCTGCCCGTGAATGCTGGGAAATAGATTACCTATCCTCTCTTCCCAGGAATTCTGAATTAAAGTGAACTCTTGCTGGAGAGATACAAACCATTTATTTGTTCCTACATACCACTTACATCTGGCTGTAATGACTGACTAGGTACAATCTTTATTTCATTGTTTGTGATTCAAGACACCCTATAAGCCAGAGTCTCAGACTTACTCACGGTGTCTAATACATCATTCTGCAAGTAGTCCCAATAAAATCAATACATCTGCTTAGAGTAAAACATCACTGAATGTGACAGAATCAAGTCTAGGAACTGAAGACTAGATATTAGAGTATATACGATACTAGGTTACTGTATATAATCATATAGTACTTGCAAATATGATTGATTATAAAAAACAATTTTTGAGTTGCTTATTAATATATTAATATTTGGATTAGCTGGCCATTTACTTTAGTTTGAGAGCAGAACCACAAATATCGGACCCCCCCCCCAAAAAAAGCATTGGAAAGAAGAGTAGATTCTGCAAAAATCTAGAAGATTAGCCCATACTTAAATATAAGTTTTCTTTAGTCATGTTTGGACTCTTTTGTATTCTTTGTGTGCTAAAATGCAAGTGATTCAGCTTTACATGCCTTAAATTTGTGGGTCATCAAGGTTGTACATTGTAATTTTCTACCAGTCATGGAAAAGATATACCTTAACAGAATCATGGTTGGCTACTACTGTGCCACACCAATAAAGTGGGCTTAATTAGCGCAGTTCTGATCTAGTGTTTTGGGACCCAGTTACCAAGTCATCATTGCCCTAGAGCCTGTATCAGGTGCTTGGCATAAAAGAATTGTAAGGTAGCAGAAAGTCTCCACTGTGACACTCAAGCACAGAGAACCGCTCAGCCAGGTGCAGAGCAAGGGATGCAATAGAATGAAAGCAGGATTCAGGATAGAAAGTGTGGATCAGCATTGCATGGCCAAGGCTGACCTGTGCCTTGGCAATTCTACATACCTGTAATTGCTCATTGGGCTACTGAAGCAGGGGCACAAGTTAAGGTCTCCTTCAGAGCTGCTCTGTTAAATGCTGAAAGTTGAACAGGTCCACAGCAGTCCTGAAAAAGGAAAACACAAGTAACCTCCATTCTGTCCCTACATTGGTGCCTGTGTCAGTCCAGGGATGAATTTGCCCTACAATTTACATATTGCTATGTTGAGAGAACTGATAACTGCATGCACATGAGCAGTGGCAGTTCAGTGGGAGTAGGGGGCAATGCCCCAGGGTATCAGCTGAGCTCTCCTCAGAGTGGCCAGAGGTTGCTGGGATTTACAGTATCCATGCCAACCCCAGCTCAGGCTTGCTGACAGCTGAGGACTCCCGCTGCACCAGGTGGGGGTAAGTGTCCTCCCAGACCCTGAGCACCCACGCTGGGTGCAAGAACAACAGGGACCCAGGCAGACAACCTAACAGCATCTGTCCTGTCACTCTCATTCCCTGCCACACGCCCTGCCACCACAGTGGGAGGAGCAGGGAAGAGCAGGAAACAGGCCTGCAGAACTCCATTGCAGGGTGCTGCTGCCACTGCAGCTACTGGTGGAGAAGGGAGGGCAGCACAAATACAAATATTGTGGCCAGGGAAGAAACTGGGAGAGGTGTTTGGGTCAGGAGTGCAGGCTGAAAAGAACATTCTTGGTCATGTGAGTGAAAGAAGCAGTTTCCTGCTATCTGATCCCTCGTGTGCAAAGAAACACAGAAGTTGGTGCATTCTTTGTAAATAACAAAACTGCTTGAAAGAAAATACCTGGGTACAGCAATTTCTCCTCCTATCTGGAACAAATTACCAGGCCCTGAATTTTTGGCTTGATGGTTGAGCATAAAAGTGTAACCTGCTAGGGTGGGCTCAAATGCATTCACCTGCCCCTCTCCAGGGCCCCACAGAGAAAACCCCTGCAGAAAGCAGCTGGAGAGCCAGGATCCAGTCTGTTCAGGGCTCACAGTGAGGACTGCTCAGAGTTCCCATCCCACATTAAACTACTACTCAGCATAAACATACAATGAACTTTACTAACTAACTAAACAAACCTTATTCTAAGAAAACATGATGCATTTAAACAAAACAGCAAGAAACCCAGGAGTCCCAAAGTTCACGTGGAGTCACCCTTATCTCAATTGCAGTCTTTTAAGTCCTTGAGGCTTAAATGAAGAAGGAAAGCAATCCTCATTCTCTCTAGCTGCAGGAATCTTCAGGCAGATGCCATGCAGTCCTTTCTTCCTCCTGTGTTGCCCGCACCATGCAATCAGGTCACTGGCCATCCAGCTCTCAGTTCTGCTGCAGACAATTCCCCTGCAAAACAGTCCAAAGCAGGGAGAAAACATCTTGCAGTCCTCTCCTGCTCAGCTCCTTTCACTGAGTCCCTTAGCAGATGTACTCTGTAGCTCTCTGTTTGCTCCTCTGCAAGCTGCTCTTCTCAGGCTCCTCTAAAGCATAACAATAAAACTTGTGGAGCATGCTCAACGTGCTCCCACAGCCTCTCACCAGAAAGTTCTGGTTTCTGGGCTGCAAAATCTGTCCAGCAGCGTAACCCAGCCATAAAGGACCCCTGAAAGAGATTGCACCTTTTTATGCACATAGGTTACAAAAGCACTAACAATATTAAGGGAACTGCATGTCAAATCCAGGGGCGTTGCTGGCACCTGGCACACAGGGAACGTGCCCCAAGTCTCAAGGCCAGTGCTCCAAGTGTCTGGACCAGCCCCATCCCTGATCAGGATCCAGGGCCACAGCACCAGCAGCAGCACCCACCTTTCCCAGCCCCAGCCAGGGACTGAAGCCAGGACACCTGCAGTGGCACCTGCTTCTACCAGCAGGGAATTGAGACCAGATGCTTGTGGCCGCACCCACCTCTCCAGGCCCTGAACCTGGCTGGGGATTTGGGGCCAGGCTGGAGGCAGCATGAGCCTGATGCACGATCGGGCCTGGGGTGCCAGATCGTGGTCTAGGGGGTGTGGCCCAGGACCAGGGAGTGGGGCCTGGGCCCATGCCCTGGGCCTTTCCTTGAGACAGCGACATTCCTGGTCAAATCAGGTCCACACACAGCTTTGTTAATCAGGTGAGCCACAACAGGCTCTCTGAATGACTGAACAATTAGAAGCTGTGCTATGCTTATGTCTATGGTAACACTTGCTTCTTAACTGTTTTAGCTCACACACTGAAGATTAATTCCTAAAAAAGCGCTTTCATAAGAGGGGCTGTATTACTTAGGAACCTACTAAGATTTTATCATATTCTCTTATATATAATTACTGTGAATGCTTACTAGTATGTTGCTATCTTGATAAGTATTCTTCAACTTTCCATTTAAACCTCCTAGAATAAATTTTAAATGTAATCTTTGCAAACAAGCATGTAATTTCCAGCAAAGACTGAATAATTTCCTACTTAAAGTTGAGAGAAGACTCTTACCTGAATAATGTGCAAACCTTTAAATTGTTCTTCCCCTGATAAAATGCAAAAATTTTGCTGCCTGCCAGCAACAAAAAAAAAGAAAAAAGAATAAACCTTTCTTTTTTTGCAGTAAGACCCATCTGATGAATTTACATTTTCTTCACACACAGCAAATCTAATTTAGAGATGCAATCTGTAGAGCTGTTAGGAGATTAGTGCTTGTTTCTACAGCTGCCATTGGAAGTAAAAGAAAAAAAGCAATAGAAACCCAGAACCTCAAAGAAACTTAGGTACCTAAAATTCAGATTTAGGCACTGCTTCAATTCACAACCCCCTGCTTAGTCTCCATAATCTCGGTAGGTGCTTAAATTCATTAGGCACTTACATTTTTTGCTATAAAGTTTCCCTTTCAAGCAGGCAGTGCTCCAAGCACGCCTACCAGATCTGCGCCCATGGAAAATCAATGAAGTGGCATCCCCTTATAACATTTATTTCAGTGGCTAGCTCACTCACTGTGGATATAGAAGAACCAGGTACAGTTCCCTCCCTCTGATGAGGACAGAGAATTTAAATAGAACACTCTAACCACTGGGACATAGAGAAGTCTGAGAGGAAAGGAAATCACCAACAATCTGTCTTGTTGAAGGTGTTCCACTTTGGATAGCCAATTAAATCACCATTAGGAGAAGGGAACTAGACATTGGGTCTCCTATCTGCTGTGTGAGTGACCTAACCTAGAGAGAGCTTCTGTTTTGTACAGTAACAGTCCAAAGTGGGTAGTATGGGAGGAGAACAAAATCAGAATCTCCCATATTTTCTGAGTTACGGCACTCAGACGTGTGAGATCTCTGGCAGAAAGGGGAAGTGAACCTGGGTATTTCACATCCCAAAGTGAACTCTCTAATCCAGTGGTTTTCAGACTTAGGGTTGGGACCCAATACAGCGTCGCAGACCCTCTGGTACTGGGTTGTAGTGCCCCCTGCTGCTGCTGCCAAAAGAGTGGAATGCATTGCTCTAAGACGTTATTGTAGGGTCATGGGCATAAATGACTTTTTTCAGCTGGGCCCCAAGAAAAAAAGTTTGAAAACCACTGCTGTAATCACTGCTCTAAAAGTTGTAAAGTGGCACCTTTTCCTGCGAGAGCAGCTTAGGCACGTAACAGGTCTGACTCCAGCAGAGAGTCCTTGGTTGTGGATTTAAGCAGAGCTAGTCCCTACCTACAGCCTGGATTAGGTGCCTCTCTCATCAGTATCTACATTAGCTAGCTTAAGTAGCTTCCTGCCTAATGTCCTGGCTTTTGTGGCTTTCATTTTAAGGCTTCTCTCTCCCTATCCTTTTTTGGGAAACCTACAAGCCTAACTCAGGCTTTGTGGATGCGACAGATTGTTTTCAAGGCACCTAAATCTTAGCATCACTGGCTGCGTTCACACACAGGGGGTTATTTCGATATGGTTGTTTTGAAACAACTTGTATTGAAATAACACCTTATTTTGAAATAATTTAATTTGAATTAACAGTTTGTTAATTTGAAGTAAGGAAAAAAGCCCAAAGCGAAATAGCAGGTTCAGGCAACAATTATTTCGAAACAAGTCACCGTTGTTTTGAAACAACATGTTCACACAGCATTGTTTCAAAACAATCATTTCGAAACAATGTTGTTTCGTCCCCACATGGGGTTCAGCTTGTTTCAAAACAACACTGTTGTTTTGAAACAACCGTGCGTCATGTGAACAGGGTATTTCTTATTTCAAAACAACCTCTGTTGTTTCGAAATAAGAGTGCTGTGTGAACACAGCTACTATGTCTAAAATCCCTTTGTGGATCAAGCCATGGTGAACAAATTCTCCTGAAAAACATTTTGGACTGTATTAAATATACAACACTTCACCTTCAAGCAATTTAAAACCAAAACTCATATTTCTCTATTTTCTCAGATGAGAGTCCGGTTTCAGTTGTACTGCTGCAAATTTAGATTATTTTTGTTCTTAAAAATTAGTAGTGACCAATTTTCAGTAATAACAAGGCCTAGTTTACACCTAAATTAAGGCTCCACTACAGAACCAGAATGACACAAAGGATTCTTAATAGTAAAGAAATGCAGAGGAGAGTAACTCAATGGGATCAGGTTATACTGTAGCACAGAGCCATAACTACAGCAGGGCCAATGGGGCAAAGCCCCGGGCGGCGAGGAACAGCTCAATAGAGTCACTCTATTCAAGGGCGACTTTCATGGCACTAGCTCCAAGTACTGCTAATGGCAAGGGGCATGTTCCAATCAGAACGCACCCCAGGTGGCAAAAACTGGTGTACGGCTCTGCTGTAACAGCAAATAAAAGCATCATAGGACCTAATCTAACCTAACCAGCCAGCTACTCCATCAAGGGCTTCTTCACCTGCTCATCCACCAATGTGATTTATGCCATCATGTGCCAGAAATGCCCCCACACCTTATACATTGGACAAACAGGACAATCTCTGAGCAAAAGAGTAAATGGGGACAAAACTAACATCAGAAATTTCAACATTCAAAAACCAGTAGCTGAGCACTTCAATCTTCCTAATCACTCTGTTGATTGATTGTTAACAACTGTGCTCAACCAAATGGGTAACACATCAAGACTTCAAAGAGAAACTGCAGAATCAGAACTGATATGCAGATTTCATTGTCTGAAAGTAGGATTAAATCATGACTATGGATTCTCTTCCCATTACAACAGCTGATTTGACCTCACCTTCCTCTGTCTGCTGTTTCCTGATGTTTGAATCTTAACAGTTGTCTTGATTTGCTTTTAAAGTATGACCTGATCCCATGACTTGCACTTCCTTGCATTAATTTTCTTCCCTTTCTGTAAGCTCCCCCATCTTCAAAGCATCTGACGAAGTGGGATTTTCTCCCACAAAAGTTCAAGTGATAAATAAATTTGTCAGTCTCTAAGTGCCATAGGAATCCTTGCTTATTTTGTTGAACTACACTAAGACGACTACCCCTTTGGAACTCAATAGTAAAGGAGATTCATCCCCTGTATGCAATATCTTGGGTTGTAACACTCCTCACTATGATGGTCTGTAACCCTGAGTTCACTCCTTTTTCAGGACTATGAAAAACTTTGTACAAAGTATGCCTTGAGAAGTATCATTTGAAAACTTACAATTTGCTGATCATTATTATCCTGGTAAAATATGTGTAGCAACAGTGAATGTAAAGTTATAAGATTCTACTCTATGGCTATGTCTACACTAGCAAATCAGTTTGAATTAAGGAGCCTTAATGTGAACTAATTTGAACCCCGTCTACACTAGGCTTTGCCTAGTTTGAACTAAAATATTTTTAGTTTAGCTTAGTTCGAACTAGTTAGTTCAGCTGGTTAGTTTGACTAACTGCTTATTTTGAACTAATTTGTATATTCTGTTCAAACTAGCACAATGTAGACCTGCTAGCTTGTACTAAAGAAGTTCAAACTAGGAGTTACTTTGAACTAAGTACTCTTTTTTTTTTTTTTTTTTTTTGTTTAGTTTGAGCTAACAGTGCTTTCTTAGTTTGAACTAAAAAGTTAGTTTGGACTAAAAAAAGTGTGGCTGGTTCAAACTAAAAGTTAGTTCAAACTAAAAAAAATGCACTTAGTTTGAATTAACTTTCAATTAACCAGGTCCACACTAAGATTTTAGGTTTAGAAGTAGCCTATGGTATTACTAAGACACAGTCAAAGTCTGGGGAGTGGCCACAAACCAGTTCCCTAGAACTTACTGGTCACTCAGTGGCAGTTCAGTTGCTTTATCTGCCATGTTGGGAGCAAAGCCCTTTCCACTCTGAACCCATCCCTCCACCAGCATAAGAATGGAGTAATAGCCTCTTAATATTATGACTCTGCTTTAGTACACGGTTCCATAGGCGTGGCTACAGTTGGTCTCTAATGGGGGAAAATGGTGATTATCAGAATGAATGGGGGAGGTTATCATTGGGATGCTGCTCTGACAATCAGTTAGATGCATGGATGCATAGACAAGCTAATGGTAGAGTTTCTGGGGTGGTTAAGATGGTAGAGTTTCTGGGGTGGCTGTTCTAGCTACTTTAATAATGACAAGGCCAGACTGTGATGTCTGATAGGCTATGTCTACACATGCATTGTTATTTCAAAATAAGGATTTCAAAATGAGTTATTTCGAAATAAAATCATTATTTCGAAATAAGTTCATTCGAATTAACAAAACATTAATTCAAATTAAGGGAAAGCCTGCAATCCAAACAGCTGTTATTTCGGAAGGGATGTTTCAAAATAAAGCCGTTTGGACCTGTTGTTTCGAAACAGCTCTTTCGAAACAACAGGTCTACACAGTGTTGTTTCGAAAGAACAGGTCTAAATGGCTTTATTTTGAAATATCCCTTCCAAAATAACGGCCGTTTTGGGAGGGCAGATTTTACTTTTTCGAAACGACGATTCTTATTTCGAAAGGACGGGATCTGTCCTTTCAAAATAAGAAAATGTCGTGTAGACCTAATTTCTTTTATTTCGAAATAACGAGTGTTATTTTGAAATACAAGTGCCGTGTAGACATAGCCATAAAGTACTTCTTAAGGTGAGTAAAAGTAAGCAGTACCATTGATGTCAATAGAGATGCATCCAGTAAGGTGCTACCTTCAGGAGTACCACAACTAAGTCAAAAATATCTATTTTACTGTCGATGTTGTTTCCATGCAAGGCCCTGGATCAGTAGATGACAAATTGTAGTAACACATCACATCAGGTACATGAGCTGGTTTTTCAGAAAAAGAATCCAGTGATGCTACACCTATTAATGTTACAAAGATGGGATTCTAACTGCTAGTGGAGCTTTAGTTGTGGCACGGTGAATCTAAAAGTTTGAAGCCCATGCCCTAGATGATAAATGCAAAAGGTGAGCATGTGTCAACTCAGACTAAAGAAAGAAACATCAGCATTTTGCCTCTGAAGATAAATGCCATTCAGACCTGTATGTCCTTTCAGAGTGCTCTTCACTCTTTTTCAAGGCTCAGTCCTGCAAATGTTCTATTTATTGACAGACCTCTTTAGGAGTGCCAGACACCAATTACTAGCAAGACCATATCCCTGCTTAAATACGCTTCCCCTCCCTCCCTCTCAACCTTGGCTTCCTGGAATAACCACCTGAATATGTAAAACTCAGGGCAAGCTGCAAAATGAGAGCTAAACTCTCTGAACCCTGATAGGTGGCACTTAATCCAGATCAACAACAAACCATGGTTCTTGTTCCTCACACAGGTTAGCTAGAAGCATAACAAAATACAAAACAGCCCCCTTTATTGATTTCCAGTCCCTGGCTCCCAAATAGCCACTGTGTTTAGTAAAGATATAAGTTGCTCACAGCACCAAACTTTTTGCTCAGAGAGGTTTCTCCTGACCCCAAACAGCCAGCCATATTACATAGAACATAGGTTTGTATTTTACCCAAAGTACCACACTGCCAGCCTTTTTACAGTACACCTAAGGTATAATATAAAAAGGAAAGAAACAAAATATGGGAGATGTTAAATGATCAAAGTGAATCACGCACATACAAATTATTAAGAGTCCATATAAAACAAGTCCTTGGAAGAATCTGGATTTTGCAGGCTTGTTCAGTTCCTCTGGCAGACACCCAACACCTCAGTCCTCTGTCCACTCACAGATGAATAGATCCAGAGATGGGTGTTGGCTGAAGACTAGAAAATGAAGACTACAAGGAGTTGGGCGCATCCACCTTTATCACCTCTGGCTTTCCCCCTGCTCTAGAGAGATTTTTACAAATCAAAATGGAGTTGAGTCACATGAGCAAGTCTTAGGCTATGTCCAGATGCAGCTCATTGTTTTGAAATAAGTTATTTCGAAACAACTCATTTCAAAATAAAGCCCTTATTTCAAAACAAGTTAAATATAAGTAAAAAAAAAAAGTGCAATTGAAATAAGGGAAAAGCCCCAATCGAAAGAGCATATCCAAACACAGGACTTGCTATTTCGATTTAGAAGAGGGACATGATGAGTGCTGTGGCAACATGGCCCCCCAGCAGGGCCATGTTGCCAACCAATCCCCTCTTCCTCTGGCTTCCCTCACTGCCCCTCTGTCCCATCGCCCTAAGCAGTGAAATTTCACAGTGAAATTGACCAGGCTGGGAGCTGCTTGCAGTCTGCCCCAAGCAGCTCCAGCCCCATCGGGCTCCTAGCCCCCTGCTCCTGCCTTGAGGCTGGGGTGGAGAAAGGGGGTTGCAGGGGGCTAGGCAACCCATGCCCCCATGGTGGGGAGCCTGCTCTGCCCCTGCCGGGGCTGGGTGTCTGCCCCCCTCCCAAAGCAAGGACAGGGGCACAGGCAGGGGCTGCCGCAGCCCTACCTGCCCCCTACCCATCTGCCTCAGGGGCTGGGACAGGGGAAGGGGCTCTGGCAGCTGGCTCTGCTCCCCACCCATGCTCCCCGCTTGCTGCCTGGGCGGGGGAGCAGTGGCAGCCGGCTTTGCCCCCCCCAGGCTCGGGGGGAGCTGCCGGCCTCGCACAACCTCTGGAGCCTAGGTGTGGGGCAAAGCCAGCACCCACAGCTCCCACCCACTGGGGAGGCATTTGCCCAGCCCTAGTGGGAGAGGACTGGGGACACCAGCTGGGTGCCCTGCTCCCTCAGACTGGCCACCTGGAAGTGGCCAGGGAAGGTGCAGGCTGGGGCTCCCCTGGCCAGTTGTGAATGGTGAGGGGGGGCTGCCGGTTCTACACTCCTGGGAGGCTCTGAACCTGCGAGGAGCCGAGGAACCGGCACTCCCCCTCACCACTGACACCAGTGACAAATATACAGCTAAAATAACCTTCCTAATCCAAGAATTACCTTAGCTCTTTAGCCACTGAAAGCTCATATTTCCCCACTGCTTCCCCTTGCTAGGGGCAGAGGGGCCAGCAGGCGCCCCAGCCCGCTTTGCCCGCCATTTCCCCTTGCCGGGGGCAGGTGGGACGAAGCAGGCTGAGGCACCCGACCTCCCCCCTGCTTCCAGCAAGGGGAAGCGGTGGGGGACACCCCCCTGCACCTCCGGCCATGCACCCCGGGAGGAAGGTCAGACACCTTATTTTGAAACAACAGTTGCTTCGAAATAATGTGTCCCAATGGCATTATTTTGAAACCATCATTTCAAAACAAAAGTGGTTTAAACTGTTTCGAGACGATGGCTCTTATTTCGAAATGATGACCTCCGTCGTTTCAAAATAAGAAAACGTCGTGTGGAGAAAACCAGTGTTATTTTGAAATAAAAAAGACATGTGGACATACCCTTAGCATCTTAAAATGATTCTTCTTGGGCCCACTATACCTGTGAGCTTCCTTAATGGTCCATTAAGGAGACAATGACTCTACAGAATCTGGGCAGTTTCTCAGAATCACACAAGTTGGAATACAGATATAACATACACATTCACAACTTCTAATACAAGTGTCTGTGCATATAAACAATATAATCATTCTTAATGAATCATAACCTTTCTATTGGTATGAAAAATGGCATCTTTCCTATGGGTTATTGCAATTTTGAAATATTAATATGAAATACAGTCATAAGTTGTCCCTTAAACTCAAACACCACTACTTCCGCCAGTGAAACCCGTGGTTTCTCTAAATAAAGACAGCTGAATAGAACTCTCAAATAGTTCATGGTAAAGTACCAGAAACTGCTTTTTTTCTGCTCTGCATCTTGTAGGACTCTATAGCTATGTTCACACACAGGGGGTTATTTTGAAATAAGTTAATTCGAATTAAGAAAATGTTAATTTGAATTAAGGAAAAAAGCTCAAAGCGAAATAGCAAGTTCGGACAACAGTTATTTTGAAACGAGTCACCGTCGTTTCGAAATAACATGTTCAGACGGGATTGTTTCAAAACAATCATTGCGAAAAAACGTTGTTTCGTCACCAAATGGGGTTTAAGTTGTTTCAAAATAATGCCGTTGTTTCAAAACAACGTAACCCATTGTTTCAAAACAATGGTACATCGTGTGAACATGGCGTTTCTTATTTCAAAACAACCTCTGTTGTTTCGAAATAAGACTGCTGTAAGAACACACCCTGTTTCAATTCCCTACAAATAGTATGGTTGCACACTAAACTATGAATATTTACTTCACCAGCTGTTTCATAAAGACATCAAATCATATTAAAATGATCTCACATACAAATAACATTCATTTTTTGGATATATATTTAGACGCTTCAACAGTTTTCTGCTGCTGAAAAGGTCCTGAGGAGCATCAGAGATAGCTCAGGAGGCATTGATGGGAACAAACTCTCTGCACCTTATAGGACAGCAACTACTTCACAAGCCTTCCTGCATTGCTTGACTAGTTCATTCCACTCTGTGCCAAGAAAAGGGAAGGGATCTTGTAGTATGTGGTTACCAGAACCCCAGTGTAGACAACTGTGATTCAATTTCCACTCCCACATCCCCACTATATATTGAGCCTCTCCAGGATGCTTTTATCCACAGAAAACTGTTGAAGTATCTAAATAGATAGCCAAAAAATGAATGTTATTTGTAGGTGAGATCCAGTATGACAATAGCATAAGTGACTATTATAGACATTGTACTGCCAATTTTCTAGTGGAAAAGGCTTAAGTAAATACATATTAATGGCTGACATCCCACAAAACCATGAGAGACACAGAAGGAATAAATCTCCAAGAGTCTTCACTCACTACCTTATTGGCAACAAGCAATGGCCTCAGCATTCCTGTAATTTAATGGTTATTTTTATTTATGGGTATCAGCTGAAGGTGTGCTTCATATCAGCTGAGCCTAATCTCTAAGCAGTTCATGGCCAATGAATGGCTGCTAGAACTGCTGTGTATTCTATTACATGAGCTGAAAGGCAGCAGTAATGTTATTCTTGGTATTTGCCAAATATGAAGCCATTTGATGATGAAAATTTAGATACATACCCTCGCTTCACCCCCAGTATATTCACGTCATCTTCTGTATCTTCTGTTACCTTTTTCTTTAATCTAGAGAAGAGAGATTGCCTCTTCATCTCTGGATTTCAGGTGTTCAGCTTGTTGTTGCTGCTTGAATTTCCTCCACCCCTGAATAAGATTGCTGTTTTCCCAGTGTATTTTGGGCAGCTGGACATCAACAGACTGCATAATCTTAGTCAGTTTGTTCTTTCCTTTTGTCTGCTTCTGCACTAAAAAGGTTTCCAGTACCTGGTAAATTTTCTTAACTTGTGTGGGTTCCTACTGGAGAGAGCAGCTATACCTAGGGGGGGAAAAAAGATATAGAAAGAAAAAGTCTGAAACTAAGAAAAGCAGACGTCATTAATTATCTATCCTCCATCTAGAAAGAACTTCATTACAAATGATAATGAGTCTCTGTCTTCAAAAAAATAACAGCTTATGGATTGAGTTAAAAATGTCTGATAATACTATAACAATTGTAACGTGTACTCTGAACACACCACAACATTAGAAAGGTGGCACAAATATGAAGAGGAAGATTTTCAAAAGCCTACATTGAAGTCACCCAACTATCACTGACTTTCAGTGAGATTCAGGTGCCTTGTGCCCTTGAAAATCAACTTCATATTCATTTTTGACTCTTTTCCTTTCATCTGAGAGGGATGAGATTGTGGGTTCTTTGTTAATATTATCACTTTTTTGTTTTCCTACAGTTGCTGTGGGGAAGCTAGGTTCAAGTAGGAGTGGTAAGTTACTCTGCTGGCTCTAAAATTCATATTCTATTAATTTTGAAAGACTTTTTTTGGAATATATTGATAGTGTTGTCTTGACCTGCTATTGGGGACCAAGAAACAAGATAGCAACCCTGAAAGGCCCCAGACAGCCAAAATGTTAAATTTAAGAAAACTTTTTGGCTATCCTTTATGTTCCATCTTGATCATGTTTTTCTGGCACCATAATGTAAACATATCCTACAGTCACCTAAGTTCTCAGATATAATTTGTACAAGGATTATTAGGACACCTTCGGCTATAAACACAACTTTCTTCATGGCTAATAAACTGTGTCATGTTTTTGTATCTGTATTTTTCATAGAGTACTTTGTATCACAGTTCAAGATTATTGACGAAGGAATAGAATATAAAAAAAAAAAAAAAACTTTAGTCCTAAAAATTGATCTTGAGAGAAGAATCAAACAAGCTTACTGATATTGAAAGGAGTGCTGAAGTTTTCCTTGTGAGGGTACCAAAACAAAAACAGGCTTATCTGAATCTGAAGAACCCAAGTCTCTCAGGGATACTGGGAGAGCTAATAACCATGCAGAGTCAGTTATTTCTTGTTGATAATTTGCCTTGATGACACTACTTAGTTATTCCCTATTTAATTCTGAACTTTCTGCATCAAATATTTAATTGTAAAGAAGTTATTTGGACATGCAAGGGTTTTTTTCCTACTAACCTAAGTTTCTTTTTGTCAATATGCAAAATTTAATTTGTGCAAAATTCTACTGACACTATTTATTACTGCTTTAATATATATTACAGTATCTGCCAGTTTTTACTCTAGCCCTAATAAAACTGCTATGGAATTTGCAGCAGAACATTTTCTTTTATGTTAAATGGAAATAAAGAAACATTAGTATAACATTTAGGCTGAGTAATCAAGCATACAGAAGTCAGGAGAATCAAAAGTTGGTTTGCAGTGCACAGCTTACCTAGTTATATGAATATCCAAGATATTTTAGGGTTTAAATTATTCAGTTTCACATTTAAAGGGGGAATGTCAATGTAAAATGCTATTTTACATATGTTCAGCATAGGCTGATTAATTTTGCTTTATGAACGAGAAGTGAGCTAATAGAGGTTTGCAAATCCAAAGCTAGTTTAGGTTTAGCTTAGAGTTCAGAACCAGTACTTGAGTTTGGGGCCTATGACCTTGAAGTCTCAAGATGTGAGGAATCTTATGTTACTAAAATTCCTGTCCTCCTCCGAAATTTAAATGACTCCTCTCTGAAGTTCAGGTATTGATCTATTGTTGCTTTTCAAAGTGCCTAACTTTATTATTTTTTAAATATTTGATTTCTCAGAATTCATGAACTTCTACTATGACCTTTGGGAAAATGTCTGTTTGTATGTTTTCCATATTGGCATGATTAAAAAAAAAAAACAGCTGAAACAATTCAGCTGAAACCCTGGAAAATAAATTTTTTGGCTAAGGAAAATGTCAAGAAAAGGACAACTTGTTTGAGAAAGTTAATATCATCAGGGAAAGAAAAGTCTTGGAATAGAAACTGAGCTTAACTTTAGCATTTGTTATTTGCGCATTTCCAATATCATCATTGTGTTTCTGTCTATCCCCAGGGTAAGAGATTTGATCTGAATCACAAAGTAAGGTCTTCTTTGCATCTTTCCCATAACTCTGAGCCAAATCAAACAAGGACATCTTTTGGAAGTACAGTATTACAGTTTGCAGGTTAGGGTTCTTTGTCTGTAGCAGTATTTCTCAATTTTTTTAATACCAAAGGCCTTCTTCTTATATACCTTGTCAGTGAGATCTCAGGGACTAGCACTGGTCCATGGACTGGTCATTTACAAACATTGGCCTTCAGTGCCTCACACTGCAAAGAAGAAAAGGGAAGTCTGGACATTATCATGCTGACTAGCCAGTGGCCACTCCCCATGAGATACTAGGAGAAGTTGGCTAGATGTGTTCCTAAAAAATTTTGGAAGTAATGGTGGAAGCCAGTATATACTTCCCCACAGTACGCCCAGAACAGAGCAGTTCATGCTGTGAGCTCAACATCAGTCTTTAAATGGTTAAACAATAAACAAACTCAGATTTTGACTATATGTGCTTTTAAACTAGCAAAGGAGCTCCTTGGTCACAATATTCAGAGCAAAAGCTCATGAGTTAGTTCTGGGTTATTAAAGAGGTGCTACTTTCCTGTCCCAGCGTTTCCCTGAGAGGAGGCAGGCAATTTGGCTGAACTTGCCATCTGGCTCCTGAATGGTCAAGGTCCCCTTCTAACACTTCAGAGAACAATGTTGGGTTGTTTCCCCCAGATCTGAGCAGGTTTTCCTTAAATAGAAGGCTCATGTGCCTCTGGTAGGGGAACAGAGGAGGCCTGATAGAACCCAGCAAATAACTTTTCAGAATTGTTTAGTAACATGCTCCCTTAGGATAAGCAAGATTTTTTTGTATCCACTTTTGCTTTTTATATTCATTAATCCAATTTCTGTGATTTAGGAGATCCAGAAAGGCTCTGCTGGAGCCCACTGCTTATTGCCCTTTGAAACATGAAGTCATTCCCTTGATCTGAACTGAGTTGTTCTGAAGTTACATCAGTACAAATAAGAGCAGAAGTTAGCCCACTGAATATATATTTAGGTTCTGCATAACAGATGATGGCAACTAACAGTTCTGTATGAGAACACTACAAAGTATTTAAAATCTAATACTTCTCTACTTTCCTGATCTGCTGAGTACTCGGATAATAGCAAACAAATTTCTGAAATCAAAGAGTTAGACAGCTTTTATGGCTGTCATCTACCCTTCTCATTCAAGGAAGCATAATTTTCTCCTTTAAGGCAGCAGACTTCATGCCTTAGGCTGGGCATGAATCAACAAGAAATGTTATAGTACACACTATAATTTTATAAACTACCATGCTGGGGAAAATAGAGTTTAAGCTGTAATCTATGATGCAGTTCCTACTTCTCCAAGGAAAAACTGAGTAATGGGCAGAGAACGCCAGTGAGCTTTTGGTGATTTGTTTTCCTGGACCTCCTGAGAAATATGGGAGTTTGATAAGTTTCTGTTGGATTATTGAACCAGGGGCATGCACTCTCCACTGTGTAGTAAAGGTTAGAGAGTGTTTTTTGAGAGCCTGGAAGGATGATTTGCTAACGCAACACATCAGACTCAGGTTTAGAAATAGATTTTAAACAAACAAACAAAATAGCTTTTTCTACAATGGCTTAGTGTACTAAAATAATTGACAGAATTATTTATTCACATGCACACATTATCTTAAACAGGTGTGCAACAATTTAGGCACCACTCTATTGCAAATAATTTGATATGATACAGTAACAAGAACAGCAACTGATTCAGGATGAAACTGAACCTAGCCAAAAGCCATTAATAAAACTTGTGATATATAGACACCAGAGTGCTGTTAAGCCACTGACCTTTATTTCATAGCTCCAGTGGTTACAAAGTGTTATAACTGTGCCACAAGGCTGGGGTTTGTATCCACTGATTTAAGGCTATTGCTACATCTTTCCTTTTTTGAAAATCAAATGCAAATAATACATGATAACTAACACTAATTTTCCCAAAATGAATGGTCTTGTGAAAGCTGTAGTGTTTCACTGAGGCTTACTGGTTTTGACAAAATTTTTGTTGGGAAGGCTTTTGGATCCAGGACTCTCTAATCACAGAGACGTTCTCATATGCCACAGCAGTGCTTAGGCCACTGCTAATAGGGGGTCTCAAGCTCAAATTCCTGTTTTGTTTGAATCAAAGTAGTTTTTCATCCCAGACCACTCTCAGTCACAAAAAACCATAACTTTTAACACTGATCTCCCTCATTGCATGCTAGTGCCACAGTCACCTATATGCTATGAACATCTCATACTTACATGTCTTACTTACTGCTATACGCTATAAGCATCTCATACTTAGTTTCTGTCTCTGTGACCAGAGAACGCTTAACCCAAAAAATCTTCCTTTATCAAAAAGCTCAGATTTCAGTTAAAAAAAAACCAGGTGTTTTGACACAACCCACTTTAGCAAATATGTTCAAAAGGTTTTATTTGCAGTCTAACAGAGGACACAAATACATTTTGAATCCTAAAAAGATGCTGGGAAATGGAATCACCCTTCCAACAGCCCTGATAATAACAAGCATGGACTAATACAATCTGGTGGTACCACATAATTAGAGATGGATAGAGAGGAGGTCCTGGTAGGTGATCTGAGCCCTCTGGCATATAATAGGATTATTCTGTTTCATTGAAAACTGTCAATAACTATTTTCTTTGAACAAAAAAAAATTTTTTCATCTCAAAGATTTTCCTTTGTGGCAACCTCTTTGGCTGCTGAGACCTGTGCTAGCTGTTCCTATGTTTTTCAGTATCAGACTGGGCCAATGTTAGTTCTGACCGTATGGAGCAGCACTGTCAGCAATGTTCTGGATGGTCTCAGACAGCAAAGCATTTTCTTCCTTGATTACATCTGGATTACTCCAGTTCATCCTGCAAGGCTGACCCTCTGAGGTGTGGCTGATGACCAGTACAGCATATAACTTAGCTGTTGCCTTGATAATTTGCCAGCTCGCTTTCTCTTTTAAATCTAATATTCTCTGCCTCTGCTAGTCAGGGTAATTCTCTAACAGTCAATCTAACAATTGACTGGCATACAGCTCTTTTCTAGCTACTTTTACTCATCAGTTCCAAGGCCAGAGGAAGCATTGTGATTATGTGGGCAAACCTGTTGTATAACACAGGCCATAGACCTTAAAATAAATATATATTTGTTAAGCTAAACAGGTTGCGCTCCTTACATGTAACACTGCAAGACATGTTTTCTAATCCTTCAGTCCTTCTCACAGCTTTTTTTCTGAACTCTCTCTAACTTATCAACATTCTTTTGGACTTGTGGGCACCAGAACTGGACACTGTATCTCAAGCAGTGGTCACACCAGTGACAAATATACAGCTAAAATAACCTTCCTAATCCAAGGATTGCCTTAGCTCTTTAGCCACTGAAAGCTCATATTCAGCTGATTATCCATCTACACCCCAAATCTTTTAAATGTGATTGCTTCCAATGTTAGAATGTCCCATCATGTAAGTATGGTCTACATTCTTTGTTTCTAGATATATTCATTAGCAATTATCTATTGTAAGACCCATATTGTTTGCTTGTACCCAGCTTCCTAAGAGATCCAAATCACTCTCAGTGACATGTCCTTTTCATTATTTCTCACTCTCATCAATCTATGACCTGTCCTCTTTCATTTACTTGCGACTCCCCTCAAATCCAATGCAAATTTTATCAGTGGTGATTTTATTTTTTATTTTCCAGGTAATTAATAAACATTTTAAACAGCACAGGGTCAAGACTAGAAAGAAACACTCTCTGTGATGATTCCTCATTTATGATTACATTTTGAAAACTATCAGTTGGTCATCTTCTAATTCATTTAATATGTGCCATGTTAACTTTATATTTTCTATTTTTAATCAAAATTTCACCTGGTACCGTGTGGATCTGTCAAATGCTTTACAGAAGCCTATCAATGCTATTACATTTATTAACCAAACTAATCCAATCAAAAAAAGATATCAAGTTAGTTTAACAGGATCTGTTTTTCCATAAACCCTTACTATTAATGTATATCAACCTCCTTTAATTTGTATTAATTGAATTCCACATCAGCCCATATAAGCATTATCTTTTCTGAGATCAATGTCAGACTGAGAGACCTTTTATTTTATTTTATTTTATTTTATTTTATTTTATTTTTAATATTGGCATAACATTAGCTTTCATCCAGTTTCTGGAACCTCCCTGGTGTTTCAGGCTTATTGAAAATCAACATTAACAGTAAAGAAAGCTCTTTAGCCACTATTTTAAAAACAAGTTACCCAGGACTGCTGATTCTTCAATTATTCAACTTTAGCAGCTGCTGTTTAACATCCTCCTGAGATGTTAATGGAATGGAAAGATAAATGAGATGACCACATCAACTGTTTTTTCCCAAATGCAGAACATATTTATTGAACATTTCTACAATTTTTCTTTTATTTTTGATAATTCTATCATTTCCATCTAGTAGTGGGCAGATACCATTTTTTGTCCCTAACTTATTTAAATTTTTTTCCCTATTTTCCTTAATTCTGCTGAAAATAAATTTCTCCTTGTGTCCCTATTGCTTTTCTGATCATTTTTTTCTACAAGCTCCTAATTTATATTGTTTAATATCAACTTCCCCTTTCTTTTATTTGTTTATAACTGTTTCCAATTGCCCTCTAAACTAGGTTGGATTTTTTAACCAATATGCCCTTCTCCCCTCATTGTATTTAAAATATATCACTGATCTGGACTTTATTCTGCTTGAACATTTATACAAATGATGTTATGAGTTCTTGTACCTAAGTTACCATTAATTTTTAATTCTGTGATCAGTTCTTCTTTATCTGTCAACATGAGGCCTAATGTAGGATTCCTCCATATTGGTTGAAGCACATTTTGAGCTAGGAAACTGTAATCTCTGTACATATACTTAAAATTAAGATCTTGGTCCAAAATATATTTGAGCCAAAGAAAAGACTCCCATTGATTTTAATATGTTCTGGATCATTGGATAGTTCTCTTAGGCTCAAGAAACCTATTAGATGTGGGCAGTAAGGTTTAAACATTGAAAAAGGAAACCAGATTTCTAATTTATCAAACCATTGTGAACTATTTTTACTTTATTTAAGCAGCTCTAGTAGCAGCTAATGCTGGTCATTGGTGACTGGTGTCTTATCTATTCCCTGAGATCATAGCAGACTGTGAATGTTCCTATCTCTAGTTGGAATGCAATATGATGGAAAAAAAGTAGATCTTCTGAATCCGAGAAGTGTAATTAAAACTTAAAATAGGAGGAATTGCTGCATAAAAGGAGAGCACTTTATTTTAAGTGTTCAATTTAATTAATTCATCTGGCGTTCATGGCAAGAGCATTGATCGTAATGAATTAATTTGATATTAATGTGGATGTCATATGTACTTCCACAGGAATTCCACTGTAATTCAGTATTAGCTAAATGTACCATTAAAATAAAGTGTTACTCATAAAAAGGTTGGGTTGGTGAATTTGAATTTACTTTATATTCTTTTTGGCAATTATAGAATATTTATGGCTCAAAGGAAAGTTAAAGTTTTGAAGCTGCTAAGGAAGCATAAAATGTATTTGCTTGCAAATTTAACATTCTTTAAATTGGTTGGATTTTGCTCTTTTTGATCTAAATCTTGGAGAATTAGCTGAAATAGTGGTACTTAGAACAATTAAAAGCAGTAAAAGAAGTGCACTAAATTGCTGTAATGTATGATCAGCTTTGAATTTTGTATCACTATTTGTGTATTCTAGTCACATTATCTTATGCTATATCTGTGCCATTTAACAAATGTGGACTTTTTGGCTTTTTTCTCTAATTAAAGTCTGAGCAAAATTATGTTTGCTAAGAATATGTTCAAAATTAGGTACTTGGAGCTTCCACTACTATACTTCTAGACTGTGTTATATTGCTGTGTGTATCTTGGTCACAAAAACGATAACCTAAAACAATCAGACACATTTACCATTGATGTAAAACCAGCATTGTTCCTATAGACTTGCCAGGAAATTTCACTGATTCCCATGAGCTGAGGATCTAGTCTATATGTTATTCATATATAGAGCACATTTAGTGGCAGAATGAGCCCTGGTGCACTGAAGTTACTAGGACTTGAATTTGTCCCATGTTGATCTATTTATTTTATTTATTATTTTAGTAGGAGTGAGCCTGAGCAAAGACTATGTAAAACATAAATCTCTGATCCTGCAAGCTGGTCCATGTGAACAGATCTTTGTGCCTATGAAGGATCCCTCCAAATTTAAGGAGGCTCCATGCAGGCATAGAGGTCAATGTACTGAACAGCAGCAGGTCTCAGTAAGAACCTTAGAATTTGACCATATTTGTATATAATGACTGGTCTCTTCTTTCCTTTTACTAATTTATATATTCATATTTTTTCAGATTATTTGAAACAGGGCTATTTCATAGATGCTTTCTCCATTTCTAAGCAGGCAGTCAAGATGCAAATACGTATGTCAACTGTAACACATATAGACCATATGCAACACACTGACTGCACTCAATCACTTTCCTATGGGTTTTCAGAGTCTCAAATTTGATTCCCTCTGAACAAACAGCTGTTTGAACCATGGCACCTAATAAAAGAACCCCCCAAATCATCAGTTCGTAGAGAAACAAGCTGTCACATAAATGTCAATGCACCAAATATGAAGACCTTCAGTGGACAGATAGCAAAAGCCTGCCTGGAATCATGTATTTGTTCAGTTCTTTCTTTCCTAGAAACACCCAAGGAGTGGATATCATATTTGTAACCAGAGCAAAAACAGTGTAAAGGAAAAGGCTATATAAATATTCATTTTGTGTGGACCTAGGGGGAAGTTTGGGGAACAACATATTTTACAAAGTGTACAAACTCAAACTGTCCAACATAAATAGAGGAAGAATGATGAAATTTAAAATAAAAGTAGTCCTTTGGAATGGAAATCTCTAGAAATTTTATACTGTAAATGCATTTGACTGAGCTAATTCAGGCATTTTGCAGGTAGCCCTAGACCATCAGTAAACAAAATAAATATAAAAATTCAGGTATTTAAAAATGGTGTATTTCTCATTTCTCTCTACCTTTTTCATTCATTTCCATGAATTTTCTATTCAGTTAAAATTATTAAGAAAAAGTGAATTTTAAGTGATGATAATTACTTATGGAAGTGCCTAGAGGCCCTGAGTGTCCCATTGTGTGGTAGGCACTCTAAATATATGTATCAAATGGACAGACCCTAAAACCTTGCTGCCTATCCATATTCCAATCAAAAAAATCACAGAAAACAGATTTTGAGTAAGTAAGTGGAAATATTCTCACCAGCAGCCTTATTCTTAGTGTGATGCTCATCCAATCAGGCCAGACAAATATATCATGTGACCCGCATGGCCAACAACTAAAGAATTTTGAATTCTTACAAGCTATTCATTAACAAGTTACAGATGAAGAATTATTCAATAAAATTGTCTGGAGATAATTTAGGATAAGTAATCATAGAATTACAGAGTCATATGGCTAGAAGGGACTGCAAGGGTGATCTATTCTATCTCCTTGCCATGATGCAGGATTTTTTGGTCTAAACCTTCAAGACAGATGAGTATTTAGCCTCCTTTGGAAGACCTCCATCTGGAGCTTCTACAACCTCCCAAGGTAGTATGTTCCATTGGACTATGTCTGCTCTAGCAAATTAGTCCAGATTAAGGAGGCTTAATCCAAACCAATTTGGTCCCTGTCTACATTAGGCTTTGCCTAGTTCAAACTAATTTTTTTTAGTTAGTTGTAGTTAGGTTTTTTTTTAGTTTAGGTTTTTTTTTTAGTTTAGTTTCTTTTTTAGTTCTTAGTTCAAACTTAGTTCTTTAGTTTGAACTAGCCACATTTTTAATTAGTTGGAACTAGCCGTGCTTTTTTAGTTTGAACTAAAAAGTTAGTTTGAACTAAAAAACACGACTGGTTCAAACTAAGAAGCCGCAGTTAGTTCAAACTAACCCAAGGACTAAGCAGGTACGAACTAAGCTTTCTAATGTAGATGTAGCCTTGTACTCCTGTTATTATATTTAGGAGGCTTTTACTGAGATTTAATCAAAATCTGAAGCATAGTTTGAACCCACTATCTCTTATCCTATCCTTTGTAGCAAAAGAGAACAACTTTTCTAGATTTTTTTTTTTAATGGCAGCCTTCCAGGTATTTCAAAACTGCTATCAGATGCCTCTCTTCCTATCTTCTTTTCCACATATACTCAGTCCCTTCAGCCTTTGCTTATTAGGCTTGCGTTCAATTCCTTTGATCATATTTCTCACTGACCGCTGGATCATTTCCAGTTTATTTTCATCCTTTCCATAAACAGGTGATCAGCACTGGACACAGTACTCCAGATGAGGTGTAACTGGAACCGAACAGAATAGTAATATCACTCACATGACTTGCATGCAATCCCTAAACTTAAAACGTTTTCTTTTTCTTTTTCTTTTTTTGCAACAGTGTCACATTGTTAACTCATACTGAGACTGTGATCCATCACAATGACTTGATTCTTCTCAGCAGTGCTGCTTCCAGTCAGATTATCCCCTGTTCTATATTTTTTCATTTGTTTTTCCTTAGAGTCATAGAAGATTAAGGATGGAAGGAATCTCAGGAAGTCATCTAGTCCAATCCCTTGCTCAAAGCTGGACCAACACTAGCTAAACCATCCCAGCCAGGACTCTCTCAAGCCAGGCATTAAAAACCTCTATGGATGAGTCCACCATCTCCCTACGTAATTCATTCCAGTCCTTCACCACCCTCCCAGTGAAAAAAAAAATTCCTATCAGCCAACCTAGATCTCTCCCACCCCAACTTGAGACCATTGCTCCTTGATCTGTCATCTAAAACCACTGAGAATAGCCTAGCTCCATCATCTCTAGAACTCCACTTCAGGTAGTTGAAGGTAGTCCCCTTCATTTTTCTCTTCTATAGACAAAACAAGCCTTATTCTCTCAGCGTCTCTGCCAAAATCATGTACTCCAGCCATTTCCATTTAATAATCATTGCCATTTCCCTTCATGCAACTCTCTGCAGTTTTTCCACATCCTTCCTACAATGCGGAGTCCTAAACTAGACACAATATTTCAAATGTAGCCTCACCAATGCTGGATAGAAGGAATAATCAGTTTCTGTGATCTTCTGGCAATGCTCCTATTAAAGAAGTCCAATATTTTATTAGCCTTCTTGGCAACAAGGGAACAGTGGTGTACATGGGAGTCCTGAGGGGGAGCAGGGGCTCAGGAGGCTTTGAGGGGCAGTTGTCAGCAGCATACCTTCACAGGAGGAGGTAAGCAATGTGTTTCATTCCTCCCCCCTGATGCACAGACACATGTCACATTGTGGGAGCTGGAGATCCCTCAGTCCCTGCAAGGGAGAGAGGTTGTAAAGCTGGTGGGTGCTCAAATGCAGGCTTGCTTCTGGGCACCAGAGATCCAAGGACATCACAACATGGAAGACTGTGGACTCATATGAACCCTCTTGTCCAATGTTAACCATAGGTACTTTTCTGCAGAATTGCTGCCTAGCCACTTGAACCACAGTCTGTAGCAGTGCATGGAATCTTTTGGCCTAAGTGCAGGGCAGTACATTTTTCTGTGTTGAACCGCTGATTTATTTTGGTCCAATCCTCCAATTTCTCTAGGTCACTCTGTATCCTCTCCCTTCTCTAAGAGTTGCACCATACGTTGCCTTTGTTAAATTTCCTTTTGCTGTCTATAGCTCTGATTTATCCTTTTGAATTTAGTTTGTGGTCCATGCCCAGCCTTGTCGTCTGCAAATTTGATCAGTATACGCTCTATTCCTACCTCCAGGTTGTTAATAAAAATGTTAAATAATACTGGACTAGAACTGATCCTTGTGGAACCTTAAATGAGACCTCCTTCCAATCACATTATTCTATGAATAATTACTGTTTGTGTTTGTTCAACCAATTATGTATCCATGTAAAGGTGATTCTGCCAAACTGCCATATCTTCAGTTTGTCAGAATGTCATGTTGGATTGTGTCAAAAGCTTTGCTAAAGTCCAGATATATAGTTCATCCAAGGAAATCATGATTCATTTCCAGTCATTTTATGATCAGAAAAAGGAGATGACATTCATGTGTTACTAATTACAATTTATTTCCCTACTTCTACTTGCAGACTGCTTGAACTATGCTTTGATAACTTCTCTCAGGCAAAGTATTTTCACTACTGTTCAAATTGCATTAGCCCAAGAAACATGTTAAAAATATTCTTACAAAAAGTCACTAATGCTATTTTACCTATCAGAGTAGACCTACCAGTGTTTATAAAATCGTTTATGAAACCAATGTATGACAAGGTTATCAAGGAAAAACCAGGGCTAGTATTAAGGATCAAATGATATAATGCTTCATAGACTTTTTTTCCTTTTTTTTTTTTTTAGCTTTTACCTGAAATAGCATAAATCTTGAAAGATTAGTTGGTTTGGAAAATGACTGTCTTCTTAAGCTGAAATTTATCTAGAAAGGATATTCATGCAATATTTTGACTATATCCAAAAATGATTCTGCTAATCTGGTATCCAACGTAAAATCCAAACCATAGGACTGCTGGGATACTAATTTTAGAAGCCCAGACTAAAATTTCAAAGGTGTTTGGATTCTAGAGTCTTGTTTTATTCATATCTATAGTAAATAAGTATATTTAATAAAGTTCACTGTAGAGATCCCCCTATTCAATGCAACTAGAAGGCAAGATCAGAAGACTAATGATGCTTCTTTATAATTTAGCAAATAACTAAAATATGTCAAATACTATTACAGCTAAAACAGAATTTAGTAAAATAACTTAATCTCTTCCTTTATTAAATGAAGTCAATTCAGGCAAGAAAAACAAAAAAATTAAAACACATGCTTTCAGTTACAACAGCTGCACATAATACATGACTAAGTTTTTGCTGCCAAATTGTCTTAAAAGAGCCTGCTACATGTATTTAACAAAACATAACTCAGAGCTTCATTGGTCAAAACTCCTCCAAGGAAAGGAATGCTTCTCTGTATTTGGTTTCACTTTTTTCATCACCTTAACCATTTGCTTGAGATCTTAAATTTTAATCAGATGATAGAGTATTTAAATGCATGCCTGGATGCCTTGGTGTCTGTATCAAATTAGTAGAGAAAATCTGAATGAAAATAATTTAAAATACAGTGCGGGATTTTAAAGATTTTAAAATCATAGTGGCCTATTCTTCTGCTGAGATGTGTGATCAATATTATTTTTATGAAAGCATACTGATGAGATTATTGCAATATCTTTTTATTCAGGAATACTATACACCCAGTGTCACTACTGCTGGAATAATTATGTATTTCAGAAACAGGTTTCTTGACTACATTGGAGAAGTCAACTGTGTGTCCTCATTTGATAGCTGTGTGTAAACAGAGCAAATGATTTACAGTGAATAATTTACTCAGCAAATTTAAAGTTTTGTGTTTTCTTGAATAGATCAGAACTTCCTTGAATATTTATCATTCAAATTACTCAGGAAATTATTTATTTGGGGGAATTTTTAATTCATTGATCAATTTAGTTATGAGTATTCATCTGATGCTTAACCACATTTTTTTGGTTATCATTGGTCACCTAAATCTGATCTCTAACTGGTTGACCGTAACTGTTTGAACCAGGTGGAGGACTTGAATAAAACCACTGGAACCTTGACATTCTCAAAGAGAGATACTGGTAGCAGATAAACAAGCTCAAGGAAGTTTAGAAAAAAAAATCTTCTGTGACACATATCATTTGCATAAGCACTGATAACTTACTCGTTTGGTGTAGATTTTAAGTTTAATTTTCTCAGGTCAAAGTATACTTGCATATGCATCTGTAACAGTTGTGAAGAGAGTGTACAATCAAATTCCTCTCAGGCTTGTTTAACTGTCTTCCCCCACCACCCAAGTATGTAGTTATGAGTTTGAGGAAAACTGTTTCCTTGTTCTTCAGGCAGCATGCTATGATAAATGTTATCATGCAAAATAACGCAGTTGCCTGAATGGTTATAGTGCACAAACATAAAACAAAAAATATAAATGAATACATGCAGAATGGAAGTATTCATTCATGCAACTGTAAGTTTTAAATACTGATCTAATAATAAAAAATGAATGCTTATCATACTCCTAAATACAAATTAAATTGCAGATAGATAGATAGATAGATAGATAGATAGATAGATAGATAGTAGTGTGACCCTCAACTTGTAGCTTATCTTTTTTACCTCAAAGGAAATTAGTCAACTGATACCAGATGAGAATCTCACCCATAATAGTTTACATGTATTGTATCCAAGGAGCATCTCCTATTTCTCAACGTATCTAAATCCGTTGACTTTAGAGGAATTATGCTGGTTTGCACCAGCTGAGGACTTGGCCCTTCATATTACATTTCAATTCCTGCATACGACTAGCCAGAAAATGTTTGTTTCCTCTGTCTAGAAGCTATATGATGTCAAAACTGTGACTAACTAATAGTTCATGGATACATTAAAGTTACTTTGGGTGAATGTAGGTTTTCTGATTTATATGCCTTCATTATGTTCTCTGCGACTGTTCTAGGAATAAGAATTTATTTGTAGGTGTATATACTATGCACTGCCAACTCCAACTGTAACATTAAATATGCATTTACCCTTAAGCTTATAGAACTGTCACCTTAAAACTCATATGAAATGTCATAGCAGAATTTTACTTTTGCCCCAAGAGTGATTTCCCAAGCACCATCTGCTTAGTAATATCACATAACAAAATTAGGACTGCCATTTTCTTGTGCAATTATCAAGTCATATTCCTCATGGAAAGACAACAGCTTCTCATATTTTGCGCTATTTACATATAGGAGGGATGTTTTCTACAATGAAGAACTAGTCAAACAAATGGACTGCTATTTTTGTTTTCAAATAATACACCTCCTTCCTAAAACGGAGGAATCAATTTCTTTTTGAATTAGATTACCAACTTTATTAGGGCATGGATGATTACTCACCTCTGCAAAGCTGCAGGTTTACAACAGATGAAACAAACTCAGATGCAGCATTTTGAAGATTTATAGAGGCATCATAATGGCCTGCAAGGTGTTTTCCTTTGAGATTATCAATACTGTTAGGCTATGAGACAATCAGATCATAGGATTGAAACAATGAAATCCTAAATGGGAAACATTTTAAATACAGTCTGAAAATCTTTGTTCATTCTCTTTTCTTTATCTTCTTTGAAAACAAGAAAGATTCACCTTTATAAATAAGATAGAAGAAATAAAATTACAGAAAAAACTTGAGGGTTATCCTGCACTTAGCTGTGCATAAATGCTCGAAGGAGGACAATGGTGCTCCAGGTATGTTTTGGGGTGGGGTAGAATGGGGATTTCAAACATCATTTGTCTGCACCTCTGCATAAGCACTAGATGGAATCAGGGTCCTTGCATCCAGGCTAGTACACTGGAGGCACTAGGCTCTCTAAAGAAAGTAAGGCAGGGAGCAAAAAAGGCAAGGCAGAGTTTTTAAAGTGTACTGGTGATCCCACTACCCCAACATTCACTAAAGTTCAGGAAGGCATTATAAGCTATCAACTATTCTCCCAACTAGTGTTCTCTTATGTAATCTACATGAAATTCACTGAGCTTTTTGTAGGTTGGTAGATTGAGTGAATCATTACAAGCTCCACAGCCAAAGAGGCTTATAGGCTGATCCTATTTTTCTTCAAAATTTTTATTTCCCAATGACTTGGGGGGGGCAATATTTATAAAACATAGAAGGGAATAAAAAAAAAAGTCAACCTGAAGAACTCCTTCAGATTGCCATGAATGACTGTAGTGTCTTCCTTGGTTCCAGTTATTCCCCCTGTTCTTTCCTGCTAGCATAATTACATGAAAAACAAACAAGGAGTCCTGTGGCACTTGAAGACTAACACATTTGACCCATGGTCTCTTGCCATGTTCGCCAACATACCATGTATCTGCATCCTCTCACAACACCATGAAGGTCATCTTGTACACACATATTCTGTTTCTCTGTGCTTTAGCAAAGGGCATCAAACCTAGAGAGAGTCCATGTAATACATGGCATTCTCAAGTGTTTTTCTAAAACCATAACTAATCTGCGGACGTTCCAGGTGAGTAGAGGTTACAATTTCTGTGCTAGGGTTTCCTTTCCATGAACACTGGTAGAATATTACCAAAAACAACACTGCTGTAGTTAATCCTCAAGCTTATATGAGAGTGAAGTACCATTCCTGGAAGGACAGAGCTGAGTTTGACTGGGCTCTAGATAGTTAATTTTAATGATTTTTGCATGTGGAAAACATTTTTGAGAGGATGTGCGTTAGAACAAACCAAGTTGTCCCAGAGGTAGATTGGGTCAAACATTATCCTTTATTGCCTGCTCATTCCATCCTGATGCTGTGAGCGTGCACTGAGGAAGGGGTATTACACTCCTTTTATGCTTAAATATATGAAAAAGCTTATATTTTCAGCGACTCCCCAGAGACCCTTATTTGGTTACATTGATACCTAAATAATTAATATTAGTAACAATGTGTGAATACACTTATCCCCACCCCTGTTTAGAGGTTTTGTGTATATTGCACAGATGCTTTACCTTCAAACTCATTTTTTACAACAGAAATTATTTCACAGTCCTTAACAAGCAGGGAGGAGGGAAGAAAGGTGATAAGCAATGTTCTCATCCAGGACTTTACATAGGAAGCAAAGATAGAGAGAAAAGAAAGGTAACATAACTTTTAACTAGAATCTTATTTCTGGGACAGCAAAGTTTGCTTGTAGTAACCCTATTACCATAGTAGCTATCATTCGGTCCAGGTGCTCAATTCAACTCTTTCCTACAATGGATTTGATTCTCTCTTGTTCCCTGACTCTGCTTAATGCAGGGTGCAAAAGGAGGGATCAATAAGCCACTGATTCTTAGGGCCAGCCCCAGCCTTGGTGAGAGTTAGAACTGCTTACTAGTAGCTAACATTTCATGTCAGAGTCCTGATTAGGTCAAGAACCAACACAGGATTGTTGTGACCAAGAAGAATGGTACTGACCACACACCCTTCTGCCCCTTACCCTTAAGATGGGTGCTGCAGATTCAGGGCCCAGAGACAGCCCCTTGGTACCATCAAGGACAGGGGGATTCTCTGCAAGCCACTTGTGGTCTGTATTCAGCTCCTTTGAGCCAAGTGGCATGAAGGGGCCAGATCTAAAGAGGGTATCCATTCCCATATACTTTGATATTTGGTATTACATTGCTGTTCATTCCTCCTGTTTTACTTACATGTAACAAATACTCAGTTGTTTACATTAATGTGACTGATTAAATGAAGTTTTGTTCCTTATTCTATTAATGTACAGTCCTGTGTTATTTTTGCATCTTTATGGGCAAACACCTATATTTGTCTTTCATGGTACTTCTCTTTATTCTGTATGAATCAGATTTGCTTACTGTTATTTTTGCAACGAGATGTAGGCATGTGCTATTATAAAGAAGAACTGAATCCACTTTTTCTGTAGGCAATAGACTGGCTAAACAATTAATCAAACCATGTATTATGACTCCCAATTTAAAACAGAGAAAACTAGCAAGCCATTTTGCAACACTTGGGTTTCTTGAAAAATGAGTGGTGGATATAGACAGCTCAATTAACTAATTAAGTTGGAGCTGTCAATTAATGGCAACATGTGTTCCTGAAAATGTTCACAAACCTTAGGCATGTTGCAATTCAGATTCATGTATCTCAGTTTTTCTTGAACAATCAGATGATCATTTTTTGTTGTACAAATGGTCCCATAAAGGATGCTATTTAGACAAATATCCATATTTGCACATGAATAAAAAGTATTCATTATGCATTTGTCACTATTCACCATTCATTTTCTCTTGTTTAAAAACTTATAACTATCCAGTCATGGAACAGAAACAATATCATATGGCTGGTCAGACATAGTGAAAAGCTTGAAAACATACAAAAAGCCATAGTGTGAAATAATGGGTGTCATTTTAAAATATAGGACAAAATGCCAATCTATATTTGAGAGGTCATCTGTACAGATTATGTCTAGAAGAAATAGAAAGGCGCACAAAGATTTTTAAGTGTATGATTTTCAAAACAGATTCAGTGTTGGCCTATTTACTCCTACTGAAGTGAGCAAGATTTTTGCCACTGACCTTTTGGAGAACAAATTTAGACTAACATGGAACACTATTGTAAAGCACACTCTCAATTAATAGCTGTATATGTGGAATGTATCTGAGGTGACCACTAAAATGTTCTGATTATTTAATAATGGTTAATAAAGAAAGAACTTGAAATCTGTGATAGGGACTACAGTCATGTTCTATGAGCTGCCAGCAAATATGAGAACATTGCTACACAGATTTGGAGTAATACTCTATTAGCAGGAAAAATAACTACTGTTGCTTGGAAAGTGGATATTACACCACTTCTGTTTTGAGTACTTGTATAATCTAGCAGCAGGTGGTGGCTTGTTTGTATTACACATATAATCTAGTCTAATGCTTATCTTTGTGACTACAACTGGGAAAAGTATGCATAATAAACAATGTATTTATTGAAATTAACTCTTTTTACAGTTTGTGAATTGCCTGCAACTTGAACGTGTATATTGTTCCTAAGTATTCAACAAATACATTGTGCAAATGTATGTCAGTCTATGGGTTGCTTGAGAAGTTTTTCTGGTATGTTCTGCATATATCTGAAATTTACAGTTCAAAATTTGTTTTGATTGAATACATAAATCACATGGTATATATCTGTTCTCTTAATCTGAACATAACAGTTGAAACTAGGAGACATTTTACAATCACAAATTTGAAGTTTTGTTTTCAAATTAACGTTATCTCACATGCACTTAAAACATGCTGTTCAGAAGACAACAAAAATAAAGTAGTTCTTGGGGCTTTGTGAAAGATTCATGGGCTGGCTCATGGTTTTGAGTTAAACTGTTTCACTTTAAGAACTACTTTCTGATTTTGGTGACAGCAATGTAAAATCAAAATTGCTCTGTTGATAACAATGTTTTTGATTGATTATTATAAAGTCTTTCATCTTAATTTTTCAACAAATCTTAGAGAAAATATGGTTCAAAGCAACTTTCACAGTTGCTTGAGGCCTCAGATTTACCTGATTCTTTCCATTCCAATTTTAGACTGGCTTGAAAGCATCTGACGAAGTGGGATTTTTCTCCCATGAAAGTTCATGCAATAAATATATTTGTTAGTATTGAAAAGTGCCACAGGACTCCTTGCTTTTTCTCCTCTAGAAACCACAGATTGATTTTTTTTCTCTTTCTAGGTTTTCATTGGTTTTCAGTTTCCCCACATTCTGTCAATGCCAAAATACTTGAAGAAAAGAAAAGAAAAGAAAAGAAAAAAGAAAACGTGGGTCAGAAATGAATAGAAGGGGGGGAAAAGAAAATGTGATTATTTTTGGAAATAAAAATTGTGTACATTAAAAATAACTTATTTTCCAAACTGATAGAAGGAAAATTATTTAAAAGTTTTCAGATTTTTTTATGAAAAAATGTTACCATTTCTCTGATGAGCTCTAATATGGACACTGCAGTTATTTATGTTGGTCAATGGATTGCTGCTGCTGCTGCTTATATAACCCAATTACCAATACTGATGCTTTCAGATCTCGCAGATATTTTTGACACAAAAAGTGGTGTAAAGATGACTGCAACCCTTTACAAGGATAGGTGAAGTTATCTTTAGTGACTTTTTGTTGTTTTTATTGTCGTAGTTTTGGTTAGATGACTCAGTGGCTGCTTTCCATCAATGGAACATCACTCTTCCTGTGCAATGTGATGTATACAAGAATGCTGGAGACAATGAGGGGGTCCAGTTGTATAGAGTATAATGTCCCCAATGTTAGATCACACTGAGTTCTACATTTCTTTTTTATCAGATCTAATTGGTGCAATTGAATGGCTTACCCAGAGGGGTTGGATAAAGGCAAACTGGTTGCTTGGTGAGACAGAAGTTGTGCAGATAGGATGGAGAGGGAAAATAGAGAGATAATATTGTCAGTTCACCAGAGACCACATTCATTGTCCTTCAGGACATAGTACCAGACTGTTTTCCCAGGCTTTCTGAGTACAGTCAGTTGGGGAAAAGAGGGAAGGAATGAGTATATATGTAGTGATGGTGGTCAAACTTCAGTTGTGGGAGGATTTAGGAAGCCTACTTCTGGAAAACTGGGTCATAATGATCTTGTAATTTTTAATAAGACTGTACATGTGGTGTATCTTTGGGGAAAGGGAACTGACTGCAATGCTTGTTCTCATAAATCAATACTTAGAACTCAATCTGCCTGCCTATTTACTTTGTGCTTAGAATTTAGAGTGTTTTGTTTTTTCTATCCTTTAATTACTCTTTCAGTAGGAAAAGGAACTGACAGTTGAAGTAGCTACTGGCAGTTATTATGTTTCCAAAAATCCAAACAACCACGTGTACACAGTTACCCACTGTTTTTAAAGCTCCATACCCCACAGCTAAGATATTTTCTCATCTCATTCATTTATAAATCTCCATTTACAAAGGCATCATTACGCTTCTATTCTAAGAAATGGAAAAATAAGATTCATAGAAGATAGAAATCACATTGAAGATTTTCAGAAGTGACAATTGATTTTGAGTGGCTTAAATTATTAGCGTCCCTCTTGAGTTACTTTAAAGGGGTCAGAATTATAGAAGGTGGATGTTAAACATTCTAAAAATTAGGTACCTTTAAAGTGCCCCTCACTAAGAATTAAGATAGTGTGGCATTGAAAACCACTAGTAATTTTGTTTTCAAAATCTTGCACATAGTACGTAACCACATACTAGTGTCACTTTAACAGTTACTTTAGCAGTTTACTGATTACATTCACTGACATTTAGCTTTTGGGATATAGGCAATGCATTTTTACAGTAAGTTGCATTTTCTTGCTATGTATCAAAACCCTAGTGTCATTTAACTGTAGTTTGTGTGAATGTGCACAAATGGATCTAAAACAGCTAAATATAAGCTCAGGTGATAAATTTGCTAGTCTTTAAGTGCCACAGGACTCCTTGCGTCTTTTGCAAAATATAAGAGTATTTAAAGTGCAGGTTATCTCGTGGGATTAGTTCATTATCTAAAACTCAAGCCTCAGTTTGACAAAGTTTCAGTTGCTATGGTGATTTCCATTTGTGTTTAAGCATTTATTTGAAGAAAATAGAAATATACTACTTTCTTTCAATGTGAGAAATAATTGTATACATTTTTCCCCTTATTTTTAGACTTGTTATGAGTCTAGAGTCCACAACCAAGACTGGAGGGGATTTGAGGGAGGTGGGATGAATTGGGGCACCAAGAATGTAAGAGATTTGCCCTAAATCATACAGGCAGTGTGAAGTAGAGCCAAAAATTGAATCTAGAGCTCGGGGCCCAATCCAGCGTTTTAATCATGAGACCATCTTTTCTCTAGTGCTTAAATATAGGAGCAATTGTATGAAGTACAGTAACTATCTTTCAAAAATTGAAGTCTGATAAACCCAAATAATAAAATGTGTTGGAAGCAATAACCAATTCAAGTTGTTTTCATTTTATATTATTGTAGATAATCCAAACAAAAATGTTCAATTTTGAGGCCAAATCTGGTCTGGCGATAGGAGGAGAAACTCCAATTGACTTAACTGGAGATACTGTTATTGAGGTAAGAAGCTGAATTTGATATTTTTGTTCAGTGGTGTAAAATAGGCTTTTCCACAGTTAAGTAGAATAAGGAATTTATAACTTCACGTTAAAAAATGAAAGCTACTAAAGATGGACATTGGATGCCAATGTGAAATAATGTCTGAGGCACTGACAACTTAAATGTTTGTTCTTCTCTGAATTTTCTGCACATTTTAACTGTCCTTTCACCTCATCCATAATTAGTACTGCCACAGGCCCAACTCCATTCATATATAGCCAATTGTTTTCACCTAGTACCTCTCAGAGATATTTTTGCCACTATAGCATGTTTTTAGTCTAAATCTAATCTTTGTCCTTTACTCTTCCAATCCATATCCTAGTCTGTTCCTATCTAATTCCTCTTTTGACTAACCTCATTCTCCGATGTGTCTTACTTTTGATGATGTTCATAGTGTCAATTAGTGTAGACTGCCTTGACGCCCTTCAGCAGCAGTCTGCAGCACTTTCTGTGTTCAGTACTTTAGAATGTACTTCTTAACTACAGCGAAAGAAGCAAGGAGTCCTGTGACACTTAAAGACCAACAGATTTATTTATCGCAGCAGCTTTTGTGGGACAAAATCCTATTTTGTCAGACGCTTTGAAGATGGGGGAATTTACAGAATGGGATGAAAATAAATACAAGGGACTGTAAGACATGGGATCAGGTCATACAGTAACAGCTAATCAGAGCAGTTGCTAAGATTCAAACACTGGGAAAGAGCACATAGAGGAGGGTGAAGTCAAATCACTTGTAGTGGGAAAAGAAGCCATAGTCAAGATTTAATCGTGCTTTCACACAATCTGCAGATTAGATTATGTGAAAGCAGGCTTAAATCATGACTATGGCTTCTTTTCCCATTCCAGCAAGTGATTTGACTTCACCCTCCTCTATGTGCTTTTTCCCAGCGTTTGAATCTTAAAAACTGCTCTGCTTTGCTGTTAGTGTATGACCAGATCCTATGTCTTATACTACCTTGCATTTATTTTCATCCCATTCAGTAAATTCCCCCATCTCCAAAGCATCTGCGAAAGTGGGATTTTTTTCCTATGAAAGCTCATGTGATAAATAAATTTGTTAGTCTTTAAGTACCACAGGACTCCTTGCTTCTTTTGCTGAACTAGACTAACACAGCTGCCCCTTTAGAACTACATAGCTACAGAAAGTCCTGCAGTGAAGGGTAACAGAACCGGGGCTCAAGGCAGATTTAAAGGAAGAAGAGCGAGTATAATTTTTATCTCGCAAACATAGATTTAACAAGAAAAACTCAGGAGGTAAAGGGAAGAATTCAAGGATCCAGCTGGAGAAACAGAGATTGAAAATGGGCTGGTCACAGTTTCTTTCAAAACAAAATTTTGACAAAACAGGGGAGCAGATGTCATGGGAAAAAAAGTATGTCTTCTAACTAGCTCGAGTATTTCTTCTGAAGGATTTTGATTGTGTAACACTGCTGTAATCCTTTGCATAGGTCTAGGCAGTGACAGTCAATGAGAAGAAGGGCATTCAGCATATTTAATTTCTTATCCTGGCTGAATTCTAATTTGAGTAATTGCAATCCAGTATATTATATTTGGGTACTTAACCAACTGGTTCCCGTAATTTATAGTTGGAAATGGGAGGGAACACAGCCTGCATGTGGTACTACAGCATCCCCAGTTCCAGCAAACGTCTGCTCTCAGCTTCCAGGCATTCCCAGCACAGTATAGGCTGATGCTTTGGTGATAACATGGGCCTGGTTCATTTAGTTATTATTTTGTCAGTCTGCTGGAGATTTCCTGAGGAACACAAGTGAGAGAAGGGAAATGGTGATTTTTACCAGATTATAGACCAGCTAAACCTGAGTGGAATTTTATTGCCCTCAAAAAAGGGCTGTTCTCTAATCAGAAGATTTTCCTCCTGCCAAATATCAAAGGCTTGTAAATAATAGAGAAGTGTTACAGCTTCTCAAATGAAAATAATGTTATAATGGAAAATGTTAACAAACCTAAATGAAAGAGCTGTGATCAGCACCCTTAATCAGCTAGCCCATCTTTCAGATCATCAATTAACGTAGCCAACAACAAGTTCACCAAAGGTTATCAGATTGCAAGACTTTGTCAAAGGCCTTTTGAAATCTAAATAAATTACATTTTTTTGGAGATCCATAATTTAAGTGTCTATGCCTACTCTTTGTTAATATACCAAATCCCTGAACATAATCTTCTTTGAGCATTGACTCATGTATTCTGCTTCTTTGTGAACTACTTGTATATCTGTCAGGGAGCAAAGAAGGATGATTTCCCTTATCTTGGGTGCATGTGTAATAACCCTTGGGGAGGAAGGGGTTAACACTCTGGTCAGTGAG